>JARHVA010004097.1:1252500-1347500 GCA_037957365.1 Torreya grandis | reverse complement strand
CATGGGAGCTTGTTAGAGAGAAACTACAATCAAATCAACCAAATAAGTAAAATTAGAATCTCTTACATCTAGATCTGAAGAGACTAATGAAGAACAAGCCAACTTTGTTAAAAAAATAATAAGATGGTCTAAAAATAGAGATGTAAGTTAGCATTTAAATGTTTTAACTGTGGTAAGGTAGGAAATTTTGTTGCTAAATACCCTTATAACAAAAAGGATAAATTTGAACAAGAAGAGGATAGTGAAAATATGAAGCTTCACTACTCCACTACAAATAACTTATTTAAAAATAAGAAGGGATTGTACATAGAAAAGGATAGCGATTCATTGGATGAGTGTGATAGCTCATATGATGACCATGATTATGACTTTGTGGATGAGAGAAATAAATTCTGATTCATGACATTATAATTAGCTTCTATGGATCAATAAAAAGAATAAGTTGAAGAATTCTATGATGATGAAAAATGAGAAGTGGATCTAGAGGGTGAACTAATATGTGATCTAAATGAAATTGAAAGGCTAAGAAAAGATAACTCAAAGTAGAAGAATCAAGCATAAAAATAGATTGAAATTTTTTTCACAAGTCTTAAAAAATATGATCAAATGTTAGTTAGCCTAAAGACACAAGTTTAAGAGATTAAATGAATAGATGTAGTCAAATTTTAACTATAGTCTAAATATGATTAATGCATGAAGTTAGAATTAGAAATAGTGGATTTAAGAAAAGAAATTAAGAAGGATAAAGGACAAATAGACAAATAGAGAAATTACAACTTAGTGTGTTTATAATAAAAATAGGATTGATGAAACGGGAATGAAAAATAAAGTACTTTTGAAAATAGTGGCACTCAAATCCAAGTTACCAAGAACAAGTTATGTTTAATAACATTTTTCATCATTAATGACCTATTTAATGAACTTGCATGTAATTTTAAAAAAACTCAACCAAACAAGGGGTAAGGTAGTCTTACATCTACTCATTGTAATTGAAAAACAAACCTCCTTCAACAAGCAAAAGTAAGAAAATAACCTGCCCATACACTCCTGTCTGCTCTTTACAAAAACAAGCCACTTCAAGCAAAATAAAATAGCTATTTAAAATAATAATTAAAAAAGAATAGCTAATTTTGAAACTAATTTAGTGTCTATCTTTCAAGTTTTCATCTGTATGACTTTGTAAATGAGCTTGATAAGGAGAGATGCCACCATGAAAGAGAAGAAACTTAGGAGAGATAGGCTAGTGGCTTGGGTGCCACCCTAGTAACACATAAACCTCACTTGAATGAATACAAAGCTGCATGGGATATCTATTCCACCACTTTGCCTCAAAAATAATGCATGTAAAATTTATAGGAAGGCAGTTAAAACCCCCAAAAAACCATGGAAGCTCCAAAAAAGCAATGAACCAAAGATGGTGTGAAGTTGCTTTCCTAATTGGAATGGCATAGGGTACTGTTTGACTAGTATGCTCAAATTTTATAATGAATCCCTTGCACTCAAAAATAATTTGGTTTGGTTCTCCACTCAAATCTTCCTTATTCTCATCACAAAATTCCTTACCTGGATGGTGACGAGTTGAAAGCATGAATACAATGGTATTTCCCATTTTATACTTTGCTTAGAAACTCACATCCATACAAAGAATAACCTGAGGAATGTATTCATGTTGCACTTTTGAAGGATGATCAAATCTAGAATCAACAATAGCTCATACGAGTTCTAGTTTTAACAAAAAATCTCAAAATCCTGAATTGTGAATACCAACATAACCTTTTTTGATGGTCTCTATAACAACATTATAAGTAATAAGATCAAGGGTAGTTTCTTCCTCCTCTTCATAATCCAAAATCTCCTCTTGATAAGCATCATTCTTCTTCGTCTCTCCCATATCGAATATACCATATAAATAATTTGTATGTCAAGTTGGTGAATGTAAATAAGAAACAAAAAAAATAGCACCATTGTTCTATGGATCCAAGGTTAGTTGTTTTACTTTTGATGTAATTGTCAAAACCATGAAAGAGTTTGGAACCCTTGACAAAAAGGATGCAAGAGTTATTGGGTGGCCACTGACTTAGCAATGAGGATGGAACTTTTATAAGGAATAAGGACAAATTGTTGTGAAATGGATATGCATAAATTAAAGGTATATATTTTGAGGAAACATTTGATCCAATTGATATATTATAAGACATAATAATGTTTCTATCATTATCCATTTATAAAAAAATCAAATTCTATCAAATGGATGTTAAGTATGCTTTCATGAATGAGAACCTAGAAGAGGAAGTGTACATAAAACAACCTAAAGGTTTTCATCAAAAAAGAAGATTATGTTTACAGACTAAAGAAAGCTATGTATAGTCTAAAATAGGCCCCTATAACATGGTATTCAAGATTAGACCAATACCTACACTAACAAGGATTCAATAAAGATTGTGTAAATAGTAATTTATATTTAAAACTAGAAGGTGAGCATATGTTAATTATTGTTGTATATGTAGATGATATAATTTTTTGTGGTAGAAAAAATACAATGTGTAAATAACTTGATACTCAAATGCAAAATGTGTTTTAGATGTCTATGTTTAGAGAAATTTCTTTCATCCTTGGTCTATAGTTAACACAAACTAATGAAGGGATATTTATATCTCAAACCAAGTATGCTAAGGAAAATCTCAAGAAGTTTGGAATGGAAGATATAAAACCAATAAGTACTCCCATGATAACAAGATGTAAGTTGAGCAAAAAAGATGAGTCGCTTGATGCAAATCAGATTTTTTATAAATCAACAATAGGTAGCTTGTTATACCTAACTACATCAAGACCATATATCATGCAAGTAGTGTGCATGGTTGTAAGATTTCAAAATAGTCCCAAATAATCACATGTTAATGTAGTGAAAATAGTCTTTAGATATATAAACATTACAGTTGACTATGGCCTATGGTATCTTAAAGGTGAAGATTTCACTTTGACAACATATACAAATGTTGATTGGCTAGGAAGTGTGGATGATAGAAAAAAACATGTTGGAGATTTTTTAATGATGCCATGATGATTTAATGAAGGTTTCTAGGTGAGTGGATGAATATCCTTGATATTCTATGTGATAATGACAAAGTGTGAAATGTTCTTGTTCTAATATGCTTGAAGTATGATTGTTTGATCTTCAGTTTTGACATGGTTAGAGATTTTTAAGGATGAGTATGGTGATTTGAGAATGTTAAAGATGTCCATAATATGTTTTATATAATTTAATTTCTTATGTTCATAAGGGGAATTAATCTAGTTTTCCAGAATTATCATCTAGACACTTTGGGTCTAGGGCATAAAATTTGAGTAGATAGTGTGTTGACATCACCTTTGCCACATGTGGATGAGTCAAGGGGAGTTGGTCATATGGTTGTGATAAAACTAGTCCCTATTTTATATTTTATAATTCTTAGGTCATGCACCTAAGTGAAGTAAAATAAATGATAGCACAAACATGTGTTCTCATGTAGTTTGACATTGTTTACCCATACTTAGCCAAAATTGCATGAGGCAAGAGAGAATTATGTAAGTAGTTTGATGGTGGCATATCTCAAATGTGTGGATTTTTAAATAAAAGTTAATCTTATGGGTTTGTTTATTTTTTTGATTATTTAATTTTAAATAACTTTAAGGTCGAGTGATAAATAACATAAAATGATATGCATGAGCAAAGTTTCCCTTTTAGGTAGGTTTTGACATAGTTAGCTCCATGCCAAAAAAAATTGAGTGAGCAGATTAATGGAATTATATATCAAATGAATGAAGGTTTAAAGATAATTTTTTGACATGGTTGGATTCCCATATGAAAGGTGTTCATATGGTTCAAACAAAAGGTCATGAGATTGATTGAGGCAAAAGATATATCTATTGAAAGTTGGCTTTCTAGGCATATTACAGTTGGTCCCCATAGTCAAATTTTTTGATGTTAAAGATTTGGACCTAGTGGAGATCTAATGGCTCATGGGAGTTAATAAATATAGATAAAATGGTTTGTATAATTTCAAATGGGTTAATGTTATAACTATTTAGTAAAGGTAAAAATTGAGCAAGTCTCAAAGATATCGATAGAGCATGTTTATTCCAAGATATCAGGAAGTAGTGAGATGGCAAGAAGTTCTCATTATATAACATAAAGCAGAGATAAAGATCTAAATTATTTATAAGATAAATAGTCAGTGGGTTTTTATATTTTTTAATATCACTAGTTAATGTTAATGTCAAGAGGTCAAAGTTATAGTTTTCTAGCATGATTCAAGCAAGGACAATCTCAGAGAGATCAACAAAGTGTATGAGGTCAAGGTTCCCAGAATGCACGAGATGAGGTCAAAGTGATAGAGGTTTAACATTGTTAAATATTGAAGGAGATATATGGTCCATGTTCAATTTGAGTAGTGAGGACATGAGATGATTTAAAAGTGTCTGAGGTTTAACTGTGATCGTTCTGTTTTGAATATTTGAATTTACTAAGGAAAAAAATAGTGATCAATATTTTGTCCATAAATTTTGATCTAGGACAAATTTGCTCATGATGTAAAAATAAACTTGATATAAGACTTGAATTCACATATATAAGTATGTATTTTAATATCTTAAAGAGTGTACAATCATAGTTATGAATCTTCAAAGTTGACTGTGTGTTCATGTTTATTCTTTAAGTGACCTGAGAAGGGTATTTGAGCTCATTGTGATGTTGTTTCGATATATCATGTTGCATTAGCTATTGGGGAGTGTCTTAAAATCCATGAGGACCATCTATGTGCCTTATTAATATTTAAATAATCATATTTAGTATGAACAAAGTTTTAAAAGTTGGTTATGTATTCGTTCATGGTGACTATGTACACAGAATGTTATTTGAGCAAATTGTGCTTAAGTAGAAGGGTATTATGATGGTTGTTGCTACTTAAGCATGTATCATAGATAATATGAAATGATTAAATTAAATTTTATGTGGTTTTTTGTTATTTTTTTTATGAATTTCTAAAGGAGTGAATGGATTCACATGAGACCTATAAGAGCTACAAGTGTCTAATTAAAAGGTGTAGTTCCTTAAGGGTGACCCATATATGCTATGGCTAAAATATGAAGATTTTATTGAGATGTTTATTTGTATGATAGATGTCTTAAGGGCTAATTCATACCTGATGGCTAACCAAACCAAGGCTTTAATTATCAATAAAGCTCTATAAATAATGGAACCAAAGATGATGGTTTCAAGACTTGAGTGAGAGACTTAGGAGAGATTCGAGAGATGCTTATACGTATGATTTATGGATAAAAGGAGAGGTAGAGTGCCATATGGATGATTTGAAGATAATAATAGATTGAGGACTATTTTTATGACCTATAGGTCATAATTCAATAGGTAGAATATTGTTATTGTAGATTGAGTGTTAGTGAAGGTGAAGAGTGATAATCAGAGGTTGAAGACATCAGTTAAAATTTGGATGTGCTCATAGGTGTTGTTATTATGTTTATCATTTAAAGTGGTTTTAGAATCTTTGCAAGGTGAAACTTGTTGAAATTCTAGTTGTTGTAGTTTAGCTAGATAGGTGTTGTAGTACCTTATGGGATTGTAGTCTCACTAAATAGGGATTGTAGTTTCTTGATTAATTACAACTAGTCTAAATTGGTTCTTGTTATTATAATATATTAGTCCAATTATAGATTCTAATGGTTTTTCTCCTCTAGAGGGTTTCCCACATATGTCATGTGTTATGCTATTGATCTCTCATTGTCTCTCTTGCTCATTGTTATGAATGATGTGTATGCTTCATGAATACTTATTGTAATGGATTAATAACTTAAAAGTGTTTGAAATTAATGTTGGATAACTTGGGCTCACTTATTTACCCCTCTCTTAGTGATTATACCTATAATAATTAACATCAGATTGGGTCCTTTAAAATAAGCCTAACAACTTTAAGGTGATCCTAATTAGGTACAAAGATGGATAAGTAGTTGAAAAATAAAATCAATAGTGGAAGGATTTTATCAAGGACCTCGATGAACATATATGTCATTTAAATAAAGATGGTAAAGAAGATGAGAATGCTATCAATGATCTCAATGTTTATCTAGTAAATGCCAAGACAAGTTTGTGTTCAAAATAAAAGGACATCATTTTTTATAAAGTTGCTTTCCATATTAGTAGGGAAGATGATAGTAAGGAAGAATAATTTGATCTAAAAGTTGAGGTCATGAGTAAACTTGGTGAACTAAAGGAGTAGAAGAAGAGGAATCATAAAATGAGGAATATGATCAAAGGTCTTGAAGCACAAGTTAGTTATCTTGAGGTAATTTTGTTAGGTTTGTCAAAGAAAGAAGAAAATAAGTATCAAGAATATATTAATTCTATTAAAGTTCAGGTATATAGATTGAAAGACATGGCCAAGAAGGTTAAAGAGGATGAATAAAATATCAATATTCTTGAAGATTAGTTAAGGACTGCAAATGCAAATCTGAAAGCAAAAGAAGATGAGTGAAATTAATTGAAGGTTGAAATGAAGTCATTGAGAAGTGAGAAAGATATTATTATAGTAAAATTAGATAAGATAGAAGAGAAGCATGAGAATCTTGAGTATGTCAAGGAGAATGCAAGATTTGCAAGCAATACAAGAAGGTTTGTTACACAACCAAATGCTTCAAATTATGCTCGTTTATTTCATGGTCATTGTTATACATGTAATAAGTATGGCCATAGAGATAAGGAATGTATAAGGAAGTTAGTCAAGTGTGGACATTCATGGACCCTTTGAAGAAGGAGAAATGGGTTATGGAGAACTCATAACTGAGATCAGTCAAGAGGTATGTTGACTAATATTATTTACTATAATTACAATAAAATAAGACATATTTCTAGATTCTACAAGAATAGTTTGAAGAATCACTCTCATCCTAAAAGTAATTTAATGGTGTTGAGACCCAAGACTATGAAGGATAATATTGATCAAGGTGGACTTCCTTCAATAATAAATACGGAATTAGATATGAAAAAGATACAAGACTACCAAGATAATATATCTCTTGTCCAGATAGAAAAGAAGATCAAAATTATCATCTAGTGAAAAGGTATGAATGATCTCGTTTGTTTTAGTTGTCATAGAGTTGGTCATATTTATAGGTATTAAAAGAATAGGATTAATGAGTTTTGAAAGCAAAAAAAGTTGTATATAGATCCTAGTGTGCAATGAAGAGGTCACAAATGGGCATGGAAACCAAAGGTAATCATTGCCAATTATTCTAGTCATAAGGATGATAAGAAAGTTTCTCTAGAAGGTGTAGTTAAAAATCAAGATATGCTAAAGGATCAAGTAGGTAAGATTGTTACAAAAGACAAGAAGATTCAAACTATGATATGGAGACCTGAGGTAGTAAGGACTAAGGAGAGTAACCCTGTTGAGTCCAAGAGTTTTGATGGATTATTTACCAAGGTGGAAAAAGGATTAGAAATGAAGGAAAGTAAAGAGTTTATGTTTTCATTATTTATTCAAAAATATAAAAAAGAGAATGAAGTCAAGGATTTAGTTAAAGTCAAGCAGGACTATAAGTTAGATTATATTATTGAGATATGAGACTCCAAAGTTTTGGGACTTTTAGTCTCTCTATGTGTGTTGTTCCCAAAATATGTCACTTATTTTTGGGGACAAAATATCAACTATTATGGTCCTACAGACCAAAATTCTCTCTTCCCTTCTCAAAAAATGTCTTGAGTATTCAGATTCTTCAATTATTCAAGTCTTCTTAGCTAGAGAACTCACAAGTTCAATAGGCAGGCTTTCTCAAAAGTTTTGAACACTGAGGTTCAATCAAAAGACTTAGTGGTAGGATTCAAACAAATGGAATGAACCATTGAACTATTCACCATATGAACAATTGAACTATTCACCATATGAACCATTGAACTATTCACGGTTTAAATGGTTCACGGTTTAAAGGTTCAAAGGTTCATTCTATTTCTTTGAATCCTTTGAAGTTTTGAACTCTCTAGATTCTTTTATTTTCTATTGAACTCATTGAAGCTTTGAACTTTGAATTTTTTTGGTTTAAGGTTCAATCGGTTCAACGGTTCAATCTTTCTTCTTTGAAGTCTTCTTTTGTTTAAGTCTTTTGATCTTATTGAACTCATTGAGCCTTTGAAATCATTGAACCATTTTGGTTCATGGTTTAATGGTTCAATAGTATAACCTTCAATATTTGAAGCCTTCTTTTCTTTAAGTCCATTAAACTTATTGAACTTTAGAAATTATCAAAGTATGAGTTCAATAGAAAAGCAAAGAATCTAGAGAGTTCAAAACTTCAAAGGATTTAAAGAAATAGAATGAACCATTGAACATTGAACCGAAATGGTTCACAATTCAAAGGTTCAAAGGTTCAATAAAGTTCAAAAGACTTAGAGAATAAAAGGATTCAAAGAAAGAGAATGAAATATTGGACCATTGAACTTCGAACCGAAATGGTTCAAAGGTTTAAATGGTTCAAAGAGTTCAACTAGTTCAAGAAGTTCAAAGTTCACAAAGAAGTAAAAGATTCCAGAGATAAGTTTAGAGAGATGGTTCAGCCAATTGAACTAAGGAGCTGATTGAACCAAGGAACTAATTGAACCAAGGATCTGATTGAACCAATGAGTTGATAGGATGACCTAAACCATTAAACTATTGAACCAATGCACTCTCATGGCTCATAGGTTTAAGGTTCAATTTGGTTCAAGTGACTAGCAACCAGTGACATCCCTATAGATGTCAAATTCAAGCTAATAAAATTCCCATTTATTTTCAAATATGGCACAGAAAATTAAAACAAACTCAGTGACTAGCTGAAGAAGAAGTCAAAAGAGCTAGTAGAAAGGGAAGAGATATCTTGAGAGCTCAAATCATGAGGAAGAGATAAAATGCATTAAGAGAAGAGGGAACAAGAGGGAAAGACCAAAAATATCTCTGCATAAGTTATTCCAATAGGTGAAACAGTCCACCAAGTGGACATCAGAGAGTGCGAGCACTCAAGGACATGGCCTATTTTTTTCCATTGAGTGAAGGTGAAGTGGACAGCTATGCACATATCAAGAAGAGGACTAGGCGGCCCATACTTCAAAAGGAGACATTTGAGATGAATTGACATGCCACAGTTAAGGTTGATGCCCTGTTCTAGCATGGCCCCTTGATAGAACTAAAAATGCATTCAAGGCATTGAATGCAACATGGGTCATTTTGTGAAATAAAAGTGCCAAGTCTTTCTTGGCTACTATATATTGTAATCTCTCTTATTGTTTTAGGGGGATATCTCTATTATAGAAGCAAAAATTTGCCCAAATTGAAAGGCATTTCTTAAGTCTTTGAGCTCAAATTGTTAATCATATTTCTTTATTTGAATGAGAAAACAAGTGACCTTTCAAACTTTGAGCTAGAATAGCTTGTGTTATTTAAGAAATTGTTCTTATGTCTATTTCCTAGAAGAATTCTTGTCCATTTAATTTAACAAGTAGAACTAGTGAAAGTAATCAGGAAGGTGTCCTGAAGTTGATTGTGTAGAGACTTTGTGCTACCACAATTGTCTTTAGCATGTTTGTTTTCTATTCCTATTTAAAGAATATTGGGACAACTTTGTGCCCCCATTGTCCTTCATATGTTACACTCATTAGAATTTGAGGTGGAGACTTTGTGCTACACCTCATTATGTTATTTATTGTGCCTGATTACATTTACTTATCAGTTACTTTCTAGAAAGAATTCTTTCTATTTTCTACAGACAACTTCTGAAATAAGAGAAGTGCCTTTAGTGTTTTCACCAAATTTCTCCTTTGATCTCTGAACATCATCTCTAAAAAAAGAGAGATGGATGGTGTTATCCTACATTGAGTGTTATTTTTAGCTTATTTATAATATATATAGCACCTCATATTTATAGGGAACCTCCCCTTGATGAAAGGAGAGATTTGTCCCCTTTTGATGTGGTTGACTTGCACATTTGGCCAATAAATCTCCCTATGCTATGTTGGACACACCTATTTTGCCCATCAATTAGCTAGTGACAAAATATTTGCCCAGTAGTTTTTGGTGACTCCACTGGGGACATTTTGTGTAGTTTGAAGCCTCAAGCTTCAAATTGAAGTAGTCCTTATCCTTATCCATTTTAGTTTTACACTAGCAAATCCATGGTATACAAGAAGCTAGAGATCTAAAGGTATTGTTGACCCTATATTTGAGTTGATACAACAAAGTGATTTTGACATGTTTTCTTCTCCATCTCACCTTTAACAAACTAGGAGTTTTCCTCCTATAAAAGTTAGGTCTCTATTACTAAGCAAAGCATCCATTTTTGATGTTAGTAGAGCTTTGTCAATACATACCCCTCAAACATTTGTTATCCCTCTCTTCAGGAGTCAAATAATGGCAGTTCAAGGCCCCTAGGGTAACTCTTTTGGCCCAGTTAATTTAACTCCACCTCTACATGAGCTACCACTCAGTTTAAGGAAGAACTTCCCTAAGTTCTTTGGTGATGGGAGAGTTCATCTTGATGAACATATTATATCCTTTAGCATATCATGTGGTGTGATAGGTGTGGAGTATGAGGATGTAGTAGTTAGGCTATTTATGGAAACATTGCAAGGCACTACTGCAAACTAGTTCTATCGTCTATAGGCCTAGATTGTGACTGACTAAAACACCCTCAAAGCCAAATTTGAAGCCAGGTTCAAGCCTACTAAAGATGCACATGCCCTGCTAGCTCAGCTCACACAAAAGAATAAAGAGCCTCCTGAACCTATGAGGGACTTCATTGCCAAATTTGACAATTTGAGGAATAGGATTCCTACAATTACTCAGGCAATAGATGAGAATCTCAAATTCTTCTTCATCAACTCTCAGCTACCTAAAGTGAGTTTTTTGTTGAGACGTGCTAGCCACATAGACCTTGCTACAACATAAGATTTGGCTATTGAGGTGGAAGATGATCTCATCTTGGTGGGGAAGATAAGGAGAGATCATAACATAGGTAAATATTCTTCATCCTTTGAATATCCATCTACATGCACCACTGATCTTATGGTGTAGAAGCTAGAAAATGAGCTGCTAGCTCTTAGAAAGCAAATGGTGCAAGGGATGTCTTCTACTCCTTCATACAGAGATATACCAAGGAGGACTTTTTTGAATGAGTCATACCAAGGCAATGCTGCTAGAAATTAAGGGCAACCAAATCATCTTCCTCCCCTATAGGGGAAACTTGCCATTAAAGTACCTCCAACCTATTCAATAGTTGGATATCTTGAAACAAAATCTAGTTTCTTTTTCTAGCCTAAATTAAACCAAGAAGATGACACTACTCTCTTCACTAAGGGAGAAAAAGAATTAGCTAGTGACTCCAACATTGGTTTCTTGAATTACCATGGTGAACCCAGAAGTAAAGGTGAAGTGTTTGATGAATCATATGTCGTATTCACCTAGTCCTAGAACTAGTCATCCTAGCAAGTTGATAAGGAATAAATAGAGGAGTGACCTCAACTAGCAATTTCAATTGCTAAGTGGGGAACCGTTATGCCTTTTCAATCAAAGGACCTGATGATCCCTAAAAAATTCAGTACCTCAAGTATGCCTTCACCTTCAACTTCAATTTCACATATTAGTACCCCCCTTCCTAAAAACTAGAAGGATGATCTACCTTCCCCTATTCATAATTAGTTTCAGACATTGATATAATTGACCATGTCAAGAAAATCAAAATTCAAATGTCTAAATTTGAGTTCTTGCAATCCACCCCTGAGCAGTTGGATAAGTTGGTTCAATGTGTAAAGAATAAAATTGTCCCTATAGGATTAGCTATTCCAAAGGTGACTCCTGCTTCCACCTAGAATAACCTGGTCATTACTCCTCCTGCTACTCTCAGGAGGATAGAACCATTTTATGTCTCCCTGTTGATAAATGAATACCAGCTAAACAATTATTTCATAGACTTAGGTGAATCTAACAATGTCATGCATACTAAAGTGGTAGGATATTTTGGACTCACATTAACCAAGACCTTTAAGAGATGTTTCTCCATGGAGAAAAACCAAGTGCCACTGTTGGGATAAATCAAGGATGCCCAATTTGCATTTGTGGCATTCTTGGACAAGAGAATTAAGATGATAGTCCTGGTGGCTGACATCCCAGCCTCATACGACATTCTTTTTGGGTGAAATTTTTACAAGGATGTTGGTGGTGAGTTAAGTATGGACCTATTTGAATCGAGGATCCTAGTCAAAGGTGTCATGAAGAGATTGCTCTCTAAGAAGGATGGAAAATATGTTGTCACTCAAACATTAGTGCCTAAAGCTCAAATTCTATTTGAGTCTTCAAGTGTGGGTAATTACTTCTTGACTACAGAGGATGTTCCTATCCTAATTGATAAAACTTTTGAAGATGATAATTTAAAAATTGATTTAGATAAAATAGCAGAAGACTTAATAAATCATAGTGTAAGCCTAGAGGAATGCTCCCCTCTAAATGAAGGAAAATCTAAGAAAAGGTTAGTTTTTGTTAATGTATGGATTCTTGAATTTGATGGTATTTGTTATTTTACTAGCTCAGGAGTTGTGATTGTGTTGATATCTCCTCAAGGAGATGTGTTCCCCTATTCTTATAAATTGTAGTTTAACAACACAAACAATACTACTGAACATGAATCAATGCTACTTGGATTAAACGCTGCTCAAGACAAGGGTGTCAAAATCCTTCATGTTAAAGGAGATGTTGAGCTAGTGGTTTGCCAGGTCAAGAACTTGTACCAAACCAAAAATGAGAGATTGTGCCATTACCATAATCTAGTTTGGGATCAAATTGAAAGTTTTGATGCTTTCAATATCTCTGTAGTACCTAGATAATTCAATGACCAAGCTGATGCATTAGCTGTTTCAGTGACTCTTTTAGTTCCTCACTTAGATTTTAAGGGAGATAGGTACACTATCAAACTGGTCTCTTGACCAAGTGTGTCTGATAATACCAATCATTGGCAAGTGTTCAATGGTGACAACCAAATCATCACCTTTCTAGAATAAAATGATAGCTTTGAATAGCTTCACTTCAAAGGCAGTGAGCCTTAGAAATACAAATCAGCTTAGGAAACAAGTTTAGACTCAGGGGAAGAATTCTTACAACTCAAAGGGAATAAAATCCCAAAAGGATTGGTTTCCTTTGTGAAACTATTTGACAAGCATGACAGGTTTATCAAACAACAACAAATGGATTCAAGATCCTCCCAAGAGTTTGATCAAATAAATTTGGGTACCAAGGAAAAACCCAAGATGGTGAACATTAGGAAGTGTTTCACTCCAGAGGAGAAACTCAAATTTAATGACCTGCTTCACCATTACATGGATGTTTTGGCATACTCGTATGATGATCTAAAATCACTCAGGCTTAAAGAAATTTGCCATGAAATTCCTCTCAAGAGTGATTTAGTGCCTTTCAAGTAGAAATCCTAGCAGTATAATCTAAAGATATCAAGTACTATTTCTTTTGAAATATAGAAAACATTGCATGCTAAAATAATTTTCCCAATCCATCATTCCACATGGATTGTAAACATAATTCCTGTGAGAAAAAAGAATGGTGAAATTTGCCTCTATGTAGATTTTAGGAATTTGAATCAATCCTCCCTAAAGGATAATTACCCTCTACCTATCATGAATCAAATCCTTCAAATGGTGACTAGTTCATAGATGTTATCAATGCTGGATAGCTTTTCAGGGTATAATCAAGTGGAAGTTGGTGAAGCAAACCAACATAAGACTACCTTCACCACACCTTGGGGCACCTTTGCATATCAAAAAATGCCATTTGGCCTGATAAATGTTGATGCCACTTTTTAGAGAGCAATGGACCTTAATTTCAAAGATAAAATGGGTAAGTTCATTTTTGTTTACCTTGATGATTTAACAATCTTTTCCAAGCATCATCCTGATCATGCACATCATTTGTAGAAAGTGATGGAATGATGTCACTAGAATAACATTTCTCTAAATCCCAAGAAATCTATTTTTGGAGTAATAGAAGGGAAACTTCTCAGACACATTGTATCCTGAGAATGCATAAAAATTGACTCAAAAAGAGTCAAATCCATCCAAGATCTTACTCTACCCATAAGGCTATAGTTCACTCTTTCTTCAGAAAGGTGAATTTTTTATGAAGGTTCATTCTTGAGTTCACCGAGAAGACTCACCACATTGTGAACATGATGAAGGGAAAGGCCACTTTCAGCTAGACTGAAGAAGTCAAATTGGCATTTCAAGACATCAAGATAGATATCACCCATTCCCTAATTTTGGTTTATCTAGATTATACCAAAGATTTCATAATGTACTGTTATGCTTCTTAGCACACACTTTCAGCAATTTTGGTTCAATAGAACAAAGAAGGTGTGGACTCTCCCATATTATTCATGAGTTATCCTCTCAAATCTCATGAACTAAAATATTCAAATCAAGAGAAGCATGTTTATGCAGTGGTAAAGGTAGTAAAGCACTTCCATTTTTACATCTTAAACTCACACACTATTGCCATGGTTCCTGATACAATAGTTAAGTCCATATTAACTCAATAAGGAGTTTGGAACTAAAATGGGAAATTGGGTTGCTAAAATATAGGAGCTTGATCTTGTCATCAAACCATCAAAGCTTATGTAGGGAAGGGGCCTCTACCAATTGATTATTGATAATAGACTAGAAGAAATAGGGTATGAAGAAGAAAAAATTGAAGATATGCCAACATTCCTCTTTGTCTCCACCATGAATGAGTGGTACTTGAGTATTGCTCATTTTCTTACTTATGGTGAGTATCCTACTCACCTATCTCATAAAGAATAGAGGACTATCAAGTTAAAAGTTGCCAATTTTGTCCTATGGGACAACGGCTTGTATAAGAGGAACCTCGATGGAGTGTTCCTTCGTTGCATGGATAAAGAGCAGTAGAACCAAATTTTGGAGTCCTTCCATAATCTAGCCTATGGAGGACATTTTTCTATGTCTATAACTAACCATAAGATTATGTGAGCTAGGTATTAATAGCCTAATCTATTTTAAGATGCATACAAATGGGTATAAAGATGTGAAATGTGCTAATAATTCATTAGAAGACCTAAGTTATCTACTTTACCTCTTAATGCAATGGTAATAAAAGAGCCATTTCAGTAATGGGGAATTGATTTCATTGGTGCTGCAAACCTATTTTCAAGCACTAGACATGATTATGTCCTCATAGCCATAGATTACTTCACCAAATGGGTGGAAGCTATTCCAACCAAGCATGCTACTTTAGAAGTAGTATGCAATTTCCTCAAAGAAAACATTATTTCCAGGTTCAGGGTCCCAACAAAGATTATGAAAGATAATGTAGCCTATTTCTCTTCCCATGAGATTACTCAATTCTATTTTTATTATGGGATTACCCTCTCCCATTCCTCTAATTATTTTATACACTGGAATGCCCAATTAGAATTGAGCAACAAGAACTTGGTGACCATCATCAGGAAGCTAGTAGATGACAACCAACGAACATGGCATAAATCATTGGTTGATGCTTTATGGGAAAATAGAATTACACCCAAGGGGGTGATAGGTATGTCACCTTTCCAACTTCTATATGGTCTTAATGTAGAGATACCAATCACCGTGGAATTGCTAGCACTAAAATTGGCAAAGGTAGTTGAAGATTAGACATATGAAAGCTCCATCAACAAGAGGATCATGTGCCTCACTGAACTTGATGAGCAGGGAACTATGGTGGTGGACTGAATTGCTATGCATCAAATTTTGGTAAAGAAGCTCTATGATCAGAAGGCAAAAAGCCATGATTTCTACATTAGAGATCAAGTTTTGTTATGGGACAAGACAAGATAACCAAAGGGGATGCATGGGAAATTTGATTCCCTATGGAGAGGCCTATTTGTTATTCATTAGCTCAATAGTGAAAATAGTTTCTTGTTGAAATATCAAGATGACATGCCATTTTCATTGCCTCACAGTGGGCAACATCTAAAGCACTTCAATTCTTGAAGTATCAGATAAGTCTAGTTGTACATTTGTATATTTGTATAGTCTTTAGTTCTATTTTGTGTTGTTCATTTTTTTTTCTTTTTGGTGCCTTTCTTTTGGGTAGCATGACTCTATAGCCCAATGGCATACTTAAAGGCATTGGAGATTCTAGATTTTACTTCCTTTGATTGTTTTTACAATTAATGGAAGTTCTCCAACTAGAGCCAGCTATTGTTCCCAAAATCTGTTAGTTGTTTTTGGGGACAACATATCAACTATTTTGGTCTTCTAGACCAAAATTATCTCTTCCCCTCTCAAAAAATGTTTTGAGTATTCAAATTCTTCAATTATTTGGGTCTTCTTAGCTAGAGAACTCATAGGTTCAATAGGTAAGCTTTCTCAGAAAGAAATTCCAACATTTAGGCATTTTCAAGGCTAGTTCAATGCTGAGCTTCAATCAAAAGACTTAGTAGTTTGCTTTGAACAAATGGAATGAACCATTGAACCCTGCTTCAAAGGTTTAACAAGTTCAAATGTTCAAAAAAGAGTTAAGTGCTTAACGAGTTCAAAGAAGTTCAACCACTTCGAAGAGTTCAATGACTTTGAAGACTTTGGCAAGTTCTAAAGTTCAATAAGTTCAGTGGACTTAAAGAAAAGAAGGCTTCTAATATTGAAGGTTTAACTGTTGAACCATTGAACCTTGAACTAAAATGGTTTAACAAGTTTAAAGGTTCAACATGTTCAATAAGATCAAAAGACTTAAACAAAAGAGGACTTCGATGAAGAAAGATTGAATCATTAAACCAATTGAACCTTGAACCAAACAAGTTCAAAGTTCAAAGGTTCAACGAGTTCAATAGAAAAGAAAAGAATCCGGAGAGTTTGAAACATTAAAGGATTCAAAGAAAGAGAATGAGCCGTTGAATTTTGAACTGAAATGGTTCAAGGTTTAAAGGTTCAAAGGTTCAATAAAGTTCAAAAGACTTAGAGAATAAAAAGATTCAAAGAAAGAGAATGAACTGTTGAACCGTTAAACTTTGAACTAAAATGGTTCATAGGTTTAAATGGTTAAAAGGTTCAAATGGTTCAAAGAGTTCAACCAATTCAAGAAGTTCAAAGTTCACAAGGAAGTGGAAGATTTTAGAGACAAGTTCAAAGAGATGGTTCAGCCAATTGAACCAAGGAACTGATTAAACTAAGGAGCCAATTGAACTAAGGAGCTGATTGAACCAAGGAGCTGATAAGACCACCTGAACCATTGAACCATTGAACAATTACACTCTCATGGTTCAAATGTTCAAGTTTCAATGTGTTTTAAGTGACCAATAACCATTGACATCCCCATAGATGTCAAATTTAAGGTAATAAAATACTCATTTATTTTTAAATATGGCACAAAACCTTAAAACAAACTTAGCAACCAATTGAGGAAGAAGCTAAAAGAGCCAATATAAAGGGAAGAGATAGCCTAAGAGCTCAGATCACAAGGAAGAGATAAAATGTGTTAAGAGAAGAGGGAACAAGAGGGAAAGACCAAAAATATTTGTGCAGAAGTTCTTCCAGTAGGTGAAATAGTCCACCAGGAGGACATTAGAGAGCGTAAGCACTCAAGGACACATCTTATTTTTCTCCATTGAGTAAAGGTGAAGTGGATAGCTACGCACATATCAAAAAGAGGACTAGGTGGCCCAGACTTCAAAAGGAGACATTTGAGATGAATTGACATGCCACAGTTAAGGTCGATGCTCTATTCTAGCATGGCCCCCTGATAAAACTAAAAATGCATTCAAGGCATTGAATGCAACATGGGTCATTTTGTGAAATAAAGCACCAAGTCTTTCTTGTCTTCTATATATTGTAATCTCTCTTATTGTTTTAGGGGTATATCTCTATTATAGAAGTAAAACTCTGCCCAAATTGAAAGGCATTTCTTGAGACTTTGAGCTTAGATTTTTAATCATATTTCTTTATTTGAATGAGAAAACAAGTGACCTTTAAAACTTTATGTTGTAATAGCTTGTGTTATTTAGGAAATTGTTCTTATGTCTATTTCCTAGAAGCATTCTTGTTTATTTAATTTAACAAGTAGAACTGGTGGACTCAATTAGGAAGGTGTCCTGAAGCTAACTGCGGAGAGACTTTGTGCTGCCACAATTGTCTTTCATGTGTTTGTTTTTTGTTCCTATTTAAAAGATCTTGGGATGACTTTGTGACCCCATTGTCCTTTGTATATTTCACTCATTGGTAGTTGAGGTGGATACTTTGTGCTACACCTCATTCTACTAGTTATTGCACCCTATTACATTTACTTATTAGTTACTTTCCAAAAAGAATTCTTGCTATTTGCTTTTGACCACTTCTAAAAGAAGAGAAGTACCTTCAGTGTTTTCACTAGATTTCTCCTTTGATCTATGAACATCATCTCTAAAAAAAGAGAGATGGATGGCATTATCCTACCCTAATTGTTATTCTTAGCTTATTTACAGTATATATAACACCTCATATTTATAGGGAACCTCCCCTTGATGAGAGGAGAGATTTTTCCCCTTTTGATGTGGTCAACCTACACATTTGGCTAACAAATATTCCTATGCTATGGTTGACACACCTATTTTCCCCATTAGTTAGTTGGTGACAAAATATTCACCCAACAATGTGAAAGGGGTTTCTTTATCTAGGCTTCAAGGAGACACTTTTTAGTCAGAGGAATCTTGGTGGATGTCAGATATTATTTGATGAGAAGGTATGAAGATAAGGCATGTTTTTTCATTCTTTTTATATATCTATTTATTGGAGAAAATAATCTTATGAATAATCTCATTGGTCCTATCTTGAGGAGTTAGTTTTTTGTTCAAGATGACATGATTTAGGTGAAGCATGGAGTTATGGGCAGATTTGTAATTGGTTAGGTCCTAGGGTTAGAGGATTGATTAGTTTAATCTAAAAAAAAAAGGTATGGAGGTATAATATTTGGTCCAAAAGTGTGCAATGGTTTTCTCTGGGTGTATAAGAGTTTTAGAGGTCGATGTTGACTAAAAGGAGGTATGTTGACTAAGTTTGTTTTGAGTTTCTAAAATTTTGGGATTTTATAGAAAAGTGGTATGCCTTATGAATTTAGGTTTGAGGATTATTAATATGGTGAATGGGAAAAATGGGTTGTAAGATCAAGCTTCACATAGATCTAAAGGTTTGTGGTTCTCAAGTTATTCAAGTTTTTTTAAATCAATTTAGAGGCTTAATTGGTAAGTTGGTTTGTGAATGAGGTATGGTTTAGAAGATGATATAGTTAATGAAAACTAGTGTGCTTGAGGAAGCATAAGATATTCATGTATATATGAATTTTAAGGTCTTGAATATATGTCTAATTATAGTTGTTGGCTCTGCAAGTTTAGGTAGGGCTACAAGGAGACTAAACATGCCTATTTTGAATAAGAGTGTTTTTTTGCTTAGTTTCTCAAAAATAGAAAGGTATGTTTGTTTAAAGGAGAGCTATTAGGTTGGTTGAGATAATGTTTAATATTTACTATGTGTATTTAATATTTTTTATTACTCTTGGATGTGGCTTTCAAGTGAGAGTATGAAAACAAAGCTATGTTATTTGAAGTCTCACAATAGTATAATATTATGAATTTGATTTTTCATGAGGCCATGAAGGTATTCTTAGAAATTATATAGGTGATATTTAGTTATTAAAATCAATGGGGAGTCTTTTAAGTTGGAATAAAGAGGAGCATTGAGTTAAGGGGACATAACTCAGATGACTTGAGAAGTTTGCATGATCAAAGAGGGAGATACATTGTTTAGTTTATCAGGTCCAAGGATTAAGAAGGCTTAGAGTAAAAGATTTTGATATAGGTTATATATTTATAAATTTAAAGGTGCATCTAATTATTTATAGACCTATGTTTGGTGAGTGGCATGAAATTCTGGTGTTGGTTCTTGATGTGGCTTGAGAGAGAAGCCTAGTAAGCTTGTGTGGTGGTTCTTCATGGTATGAGGAGATCTGAAGATGCTAAAAAAGGTGTAATGGCTTAGATTTCTTAGGGGAATTCCCTCATAGATTCTTCTTGGTGATTTTCATTATATTCTAGAGGTTTTGTGTGTTGTTTCTTTATTAATTATTGTGTTTGGTTGAAAAGAGTGTTGGCATCGAGTAAGAGGAAGGTATCAAGATAAGAAAATGTAGGATCAAGGTAGGGGGGATTTTGTATAATATTTTATAATATGGTCTTATATTTTTAGTTGTATTTTTAGGTCCTTATAATCAAATAATTCCCACTTTGTCATTGGGTCAAAGGGGGAGAAAGTACTTATTGTGAGAGTGTTTGAAGAGTTAAAAGGAAGGTGAGTTAAATGATGTTTATTGATATCAATGATAAAGGGGGATATTGTTAGATAATTGTTAATTATGTCATGATGATGTAGTGAAGGTATCTAGGTGAGTGGATGAAGATATTTGATAGTCTATGTTACAATGACAAAGTGTGTAATGTGCTTGTTTTAGTATGCTTAAAGTATGATTGTTTGATCTTCAGTTTTAACATGGTTAGAGATGTTTAGGGATGAGTATGGTAATTTGAGGATGTGAAAGAATTCCCTAAGATGTTTTATATGCTTTGATTGATTATGTGCATAAGTGGAATTCATCTAGTTATCAATAGTTTTTATCTTGAAACTTTATGTCTAATGGCAAAAAATTTGAGTAGATAGTTTGATGACATCACCATTGCCACATGTGGATGAGTTAGGGGCATTTGGTTATATGGTTTTGATCAAATTAGTCCCTATTTTATATGCACTAAATCTTATTTGAATAACATAAGCTTAGTCAAATAAATTTAAGTGCAAATTTGGGCTCCCAAATAGTGTGACATTGTTTTCCCATATGTAGCCAAATTTTCATGAGTCAAGAGAGAGTAGAGTAAGAAGTTTGATGTTTAAATATCTTTCACATGTGGAACTTTTAGAATGAGTTGATCTTATTGTTTTTCTAATTTTTATTCCTAGTTTATTTGTGATAAATTTTAGGTTAAGTACTAAAGCACATCAAAAGATATGTATGAGCAAAGCTGGCTTTTTAGGTAGGTTTTGACATAGTTGACTCTATGGTAGAAAAAATTCGATGAGCATATTAATGAAATTATATATCACACATGTGAAGGTTTAAATAATAGTTTATTACATGGTTTGATACCCCTATTAAATTTATTTATATGGTGAAAATTTGAGGTGATGAGATTGATCAAGGCAAAAGATATATTTGTGCAAATTTGGCTTTCCAAGCATATTGCAGTTGGTCCCCATACTTAGTCAATTTGTATGATGTTAAATATATAGACATAGTTGAGATCCAATGGTTCATGGTAGTTAATACATCTAGATATAATGGTGTTCATAGATTCAAATAGGTCAATGTGATATCTATTTAGAAAACATAAAAATTTAGCAAGTCTCAACGACATCGATGGAGCACATTTTCTCTAAGATGTCAGGAAGATGCAAGATTGCAAGAAGCGCTCATTGTTTAACGTAAAGTAGATATAAAGATAAATATTATTTAAAAGATCAATGGTGAGTAGGTGTTTGTAATGATTTATATCAATGATTCATGTTAAAGTCACGAGGTCAAAGTGACATTTGTCTAGCATGATTAAAGCAAGGATAATCTTGAAGAGATCGATGAAACATATGAGGTCAAGGTTCCCAGAATGCATGATATGAGGTCAAAGTGATAGAGGTTTAACATTGTTAAAGTTCAAAGGAGATTGATGGTGCATGTTAAATATAAACAGTCAGGACATTAGATGATTGCAAAGTGTTTGAGGTTTAATTGTGACTGTTGTCAGTTGAATATTATAATTTTCTAAGGGAAAAACCAATTCTTAGTATTTCATCCATAACTTTTGATCTAGGATGAATTTGATCTTTGTGTAAAAAGTGAAGTGGTATAGGAATCCAAGATAAATCTATAAATATGGATTTGAATATTTGAAAATGTGTATAGTAATAGTTATGGAGGTTATAGTTTAATTATGTTTTTGTGTGTATTTTACAAGTGACCCAAAAAGGGTATTTGAACTCATTTTGATGTTATTTCAATATCTCAAATAAAATTAGCTATTGGGGAGTGTTTTGGACTCCATGAAGGCCATCTAAGTTAATTGTGAACTTTTTAGAGATCATATTTAGTATGAAAAAAGGTTTAGAATTTGAATTTTTTTCATTCATGGTGACTATGTGTACAAAATGTTGTTTGAGTAAATTGTGCTTAAGCAAAAGGGAATTGTGATGGTTTTTAGAAGTTAAAGGGGTCATATCAATAATATGGAATGGTTCCATTAATTTTTTAGTGGTTCTATGTTCTTTTTTTTATTGATGATTTGGCAAAGGAGTGAATGGGTTTACATGAGACGTATTAAGGCTACAAGGGCCTAATTGAAATGTGTGGTTCGTTAAGGGTGACCCATAAATGCTATGTCCAACCTATGAAGACTGTATTGAGTTATGTTTTCATATCATATATGAATTAAGGGTTAATTCATTCCTAATGGATGAGCAAGGCTTTGATTATAAATAATTTTCTATAAATAGTGGAACCAAAGATGATGATTTCACGACTTGAGTGAGAGACTTGGGAGAGATTTGAGAGAGGATTGTATGTGTGATTTGTGGAGTGAAGGAGGGTTAGAGTGACATGTGGATGATTTGAAGAGAAAACCTATTGAATTCTACTTTTATGACTTGTAGTTCATAATTTAATTAGTAAAATAGAGCTCTTACAGATTGAGGGTGAGAAAAGGTGAAGAGTGTTAGTCAAAGGTCCATCATCGGGTGTTGAAGACATTAGTTTAAAGGTGGATGTGTTCATAGGTTTTTTTGTGATATATTAGAATCTAATGTGGTTGTATCTTCTTTAAAATTTGAACTTGATAAAAGTCTAGTTGTTGTTGAAACTTAACTAGATAGGTGTTGTAGCACCTTGTGAGATTGTAGTCTCACTAAATAGGGATTATAGTTCCTTGATATGTTAAAACTAGTCTTAATTAGTTCTTGTTATTATATGATAGTAGTCCAATTATAGGTTATAATGGGTTTAATCATCCAAGAGGGTTTCCCACATATTCCATGCATTATGTGATTAATCTTGCATTTTATCTCATGCTCATTGTTATGAATGATGTGTATGCTTCATAAATGCTTATGGTAATTGATTAAAAACTTGAACGTGTTTTAAATTGAAGTTGGATAATTTGGGATCACTGATTCACCCCCTCTCAGTGATTTTACCTCTAAAAAAAATTGTTTCATGGATGAGAAAAGATCAAGAGTCAATTACTCTTTTTAAAACTGAAGCAAACTATGTTGCAGTAGTGGCATGTTGAACTCAAGTGTTATGGATGAAGAAAACACTTAAAGACATCAAGTTAGAATAAAAATCACTTATATATATTCTTTATAATAATTAAATATCTATTAACATATCAAATAATCTATTGATTTACTCCATAACAAAGCACATATTAATCAAGTATCACTTTTTAAGAGAAAAGGTTGCATATCAAGAGGTCACAGTGGAATATGTGCCAATACAGGATCAAGTTGTAGACATATTCACAAAACCACTTCCCAAGGAAAAATTTGAGTATTGAGGTATAAATTGGGAGTGGTTTCTCCTAAATCACACCATGAGATCTTAGTAATGGAGCATGAGTCTAGGGGAAGATCACATAATCTTTGTTAATCCTAGAAGAAGAGAGAAAAGACAAATCAGATTTGCATATTTTTCACAAATTTGTAATGAGTTGATGGTTGTATTTTCTTGAATAAAATCATTTATTTGATAAAGAGGGAGAAAAATTTGGACAAATAGTGAGAAAATTGGACTCCCTTTGCCATTTATGTCAAAGGGGGATAAAAAGTGCAAATGCTCTTTGTAAAACTTTTATGTTTATCAAAGAAGAAGAAAATCATGTGTCCAAGGTGTGTTTAGGAAAATGTTTCATTACCTAAGGTAGAGAGAGTTTGGTATGAACAAATTCAACTCACATTCATTATAATCTAATGCAAGTACAAGAAATGCTAAAGGATGAGTAGAGCATGTATTACAAAATTAGAGCATTTATTTTGCCATCGATGACAAAGGTGGAGATTTTAGGAAATGTGATTGTCATTGATGTCAAAAGGGGTTTTTTTGGAAATATGATTATAATTTATGTCAAAAGGGATATTTTTGGAATTATGTATGTCATTGATGTTAGAGGATTAGATAGGATTGATGGAGAGAAGAGCATGTTCTACAATTGCACAATATAAGTTGAAATATTGTCATATAAAGTTTTCATGATTTTATATAGACCATTTGTATAGGCTTACAAAGGAAATATATAGAATATTTTTTATGGATTTTTCAAGTGCAACTTATATGTATGGTCTATAGGTTTAGATGAAGAGAAATGAGCCTATAAATGATTTATTTTAGCTCTTGGCCATTACTAGGGTTTCTTAGTAAAACTCTATAGATTTTAGTCATGGAGATCAAAGGCATGTATATTTTTATGTTTTCTTGATATAGGTAAGAAATAGTCACTTAAGTTATAATGTAAGAATTCCTCATCATTATGCAACTGACCCCTTCAACTTAGTGAATATCATCTTAGAGTAGTGATCAAAGACTTTAATATTTCTTATGTCCTTGACTTAAGATTTGTTTGATCTTGATCAATGGTTAGAACTTAATTTTATGATGTAGATCCAATTATTCATAGTGAATTCAATATGTCAAAGGTACCTGAGAGTTAATGTGCTAGTGATGTGTGTCACATTCATGAGAGTTTGTTAAATAAAGATCCAATGAGAATATTAATATGTCAAAGGATATAACAGTGAGCATGTGATCTTACAATGAAGATCAATGGATCATGTCGAGTCAAAGCGATCAAAGATTCCAATGTATAGTGAGTTAAAGACCAAGCGATTTTGATGATATCAATGATGTGTATGTGTTTCAAAGTATTAGGAAGTAATGAGATGAGATCAAATGCTTGATATTGAACAATAAATATATGTAAAGTCCATGCTAATTTTGAAGATCTAATGGCATGTAGGAGCTTGGATCAAATATCAATAGATGAATTTAAAATTTGAAATTTTATAGTTTGGAAGCTTTCAAAGATCTAATGGAGCATGAGATCCTATTAGAGTTTGATCTAAAGGTTGTGTTTTAAAATTGAGTTAATTAAATGATAATCATTAGATCATGGTACAAAACTTAAAGATCAATGGTTGGTATTTAAATATTTTTTCATCTCAATGGTCAAGCAATGGAAGACTCAACAAAGATGCATTATATGACATAAAGAATTATTTAGATTTATATGATCAATCAATATAGTGTAATATGACATGTACATCAAAACTAGAGCTTGATATATGCTAAAAATAGTAAAATATAGAAAATTATGGTAGTGGTGGGTGAATTCAAGAAGTAAGAAACCTATCATTAAAGAAATATGAATTGAGTCCAAGAATGGAGTGTGATGTGTTAACGACCAAATCTAAACACATAGAATATATATATGTCATCTTAGATACACACTAAGTGTCGAAAGAAGTCAAATTGAGGGGTAGAGAGGTAGACAAGAAGAGAGAATAAGTGTAGAGTTTGAGTAGTTATAGAACCAGTCTATAATATAAAACTAGATTCATTTTTTAATCAATTTTGTAATATAAAGTTTTAGATCCATAATAAATCTGATTGGTAGGTGCCATCAAAAGAGCTAAGTTGGTGCTCAGTTAGGGAGTAGGTGCTTCCTTAGAGTAGGTGCTCATAAATCAAGGGATTGGTGTCTCCTTAGGGTTAGTTCCCTTAAACATTATAACTAGTGAGGTTTTTATTTTGAGGTTGGATTAGAATAATAAATTATAATAGTTATTCTCACCATGGTTTTCTCATAATTGATTTTACACATACACTGAATGTTGTGTCTATTTGTGTATGTGACCTCTTCATATACTTTTTAATTTGTATTAAAAGTATTAAAGGACTAATTTTAATCAATCTACTAATTCACCCCCTCAAACTTAGTAGATAGTTGTGTTCCAACACTTTCCAATTATTTTGAAAAGACCATGCCTCTCATAAGAACTTGGATCTCATACATGAACCTACTCCTTTTTCTATTCTACCCTATAGACTACACATAGTCATACATGAGATGTATAGTCATAATGTTATTTACCTTTTAAGGATATTGATGGGAGTTTGAGGATAATTAATTGTTTGGGTAACACCTAGAGTGAATAGACTTTGAAAACCACAAAGGACCCTTCATGTAACCTGATTATGACATGTAATCAATGAAGAAAGAAGATATTATTGTTAGATGTATATGTCTAAATGATGTATTTGATTGGTTTTAGTGCCATGGAGGATATTTTTATCTTATTAGGTTTTATTTAAATGTTAAATACACCTTGTTCTAGGTGTCTTAGGATTTTTATTAGATGAGACAACTTCAGAACATCAAAAATGCCTACTTAGGTTTACAAAGTGTGAAGGTATACTCCATAAGATGGTTTTGATTGAGGCCTTGAGATTTGGAGGGCATTAGAAATCCTCTTTAAGACCTGTGGGAGATAAATAAGGTATGGTAACATTATTATGAATTATCAACCATCCCTTCCATACACTATACTCCCTTAGAGACCTTAAAAACTTGAAGTGCAATCTTATAACCTTGTCATTTCTAGAGACTGATACTCATTGGTGACCTTCATAATTATGAATGTGATAGAATATAGTTCAATAAGACTAATGATGACCTATGTGGAGTCACACATTATTACTCTAGTAGTAATGAGCTCACAATTTCATGGAAATTCCCAAAACTAAGGTTGTAGGGTTTAGATAGTTATTATAAACACCTTCGATTCTTAGAAATTATTCATAAAGGATAAAACATAAAATTGATAATAAAAGTTATGGATTTAAATTACATTTAGGATTAAACCTCTATATAATATCTTAGGTCATCACTCTCTCCTCTATATGGACCAAACATGTGAAATAATCCCTTGTGAGTATTTGAAGAGCTCGATGGAGGTTTTGGTGCATTTGTTTCACTTTTTAGATCTATAAAATCTTGTTAAGTGGGAATATTTATAATGGAGGTGAAGATAGACCTTTACATTCATGTACACCTAAATATGTATCCTTTCTACCCATATAAGTGCCTAAAACTACCTATAAAAGAGTGATTTGCTCTATCTTGTATATTGAACATGTAAAAATTGACCATGATCTGACTTGTATTGACATTATTAACATATATACATGTTATATATAATATTTAAATTCTTGAGAATTACAAATATATGCTCAGGACTTCATATTGGCTCAATGAGTGATGTGGTATACTTTAAAATGCACTGACAAGTGCAAAAGAAGACTAATGCATGTTTGATGGCTCTATGAGGTCAACATAGAACTTTGTATGACCACATTTGACCTAAATTGACTCCTTCAACAAAGTATTTAACAATCCATTAAATAGTGAGGATTTGAAAAGGTTAAAATTGAACACAAATGAAAAATTAACCTCTTCAAAAACCATAAAAACTAGTAAGTTACCTTTATGTTTCCAAAGACACTTAAAAATGGAAATTTACTTATAAGAAAGTGAACCAAGATAATTAAATTGTCTAACACTTCATGTCATTTCATAAGTCATTTCAAGAACTAAAAGGCCACCTCCTTGACATTGAAAAAATAAAATACATTACAAGGCAAAACATGGCTATCAATAAGATTAACAAGCATGATAAGTTTAGTTTCAAATTATAGGAGTTGACCTTTTTACACTAGGTGTCAAAAATTAGTTAATAGTTTTGAGATTCACAAGGGTAGCATAACTACAATGATAATATAATAGTAGCCTTATACATTCATTGGGTAATGGAGTCACTTATACTCAAATACTAACTGATAGAGGACCATGAACTTGGCTACAAGACCCTTGAAATAAATAAAAATAATAATTACCTCAAAAAGATAACCAAAATAACACACATAACAAGAAACAAGATAAAACAAACCAAAAAACTTAAGCTAACAAGCACTTAGGTAAAATAAAACACAAGCAATCACAAAACATAACTAATCTCAACATGTCTTTCTCCTTCAGGATCAAATGGAAAGTTCTTGATGCCACCATGCTCCCATGAAATCAGATTGTCCCATGCTAAATGGATTATACTCATGTATTGATCATAGAGAGAGAGAGATTCCACATACATTTAGAGTTGTTTACATAATCATAATATTCTTGACTAGTAATTAGACCTTCTTGCTTCATTCCCTTGTTCATGGATTTACTATGTGAGTCAAGAACAAATTCATACTTTTCCCAATATTGGATAGTTGGTACCAATAATACTATATCTCTCTCATCAATAGGATTCTCCTAGTCAAGATTAAAAATCATAGATAGATCTTGTGTCATGTTTGTAAGGATAGTTTCAAGGATAAGTACACCTTGATTATTGAGAGATTGAGAGCAATGGATCTTAGTTTACTTTTCTATGAGTGAAAAAAAGTATAGAAACTAATTGAGAAGTTAATATCCTAATTTAATAAAATCAAACAAGTCATCATTAAGTGGAATTACCTCTTAGAAACTTAGAATTGAGGAATTAACTCTTTCTTTCACATTGAATTACTTGCCAAAAATTATTTATTATATTTTGATTAGCTTTTACCCTCCCTATAGAAAAATTAAACCTAATCCAATCACCTTAAATAATTTTTCAAAATTCCTTTCATTATCTTGTAGATCAATTAGGTCCTCTTGTAGGACATTACACCACTCTTTACAATTAGGGATATGTTCATCATCTTGAGGAAAATATGGAGGTTCAAAGAAGAAATTTACCTTCTTACCTTCCTCATACTTGGTTGGGACTTCACACACTACTATATCATCATCCTAAACCTTTTCATCACCATAAAACATATGCCAATGTGAATGATCAATTTGGTCATTGATGACACATTAAAAAATTTCTTGTGATTATAACATTGTCAACTCACAAATTATTTATTTCTACTCATCTCTAAAGATTGATTTGCCTCTCTCTTCACTAAGTGGTATTCCAATGATAATGTCTTCATCACATCCACTTTAATTATCCTATTCATATCCATCTTGGGAATGATCTGCAACTAAAATTTGATTGTCTTCTTAAAGGACGGGTTGTTCATCCTCACCAACAAGTTTTGACCTCTAATGATCAATTTGGTTTTCCTTCTCTTCCTTCCATTTACTAATGAATCCCTAAAATTTTGAAATGTTTTGTCTTTCAAATTTCTACACAAGGACTTCATTCTTCATTTGAATTTATTTCCCAAGATGGGAATGTTTTCGGTTTTTTAAACTTTTCCGCAAGGATTTATTATTTGCCTTGAATTCCTTATTGAGCTGATTTACAATATAGTAAGGCTTTAGGTTATTACGGAGGGATGGATGGGTCTTGAATAGGTTAAATTTATTCCTTGATCATAGTTACCTAATCTATATTTTTCCACTTTGCTTATCCCATGAATTCACTACTTGATTCTAGCTTGCAATGTTAAGGGACTTTTTGGGTGGTTCTTGAATAAGGGGAATTGAGTTTTATGCCAAGATAAACTGATTATTTTCCCTCTAAGTGGAGATAAAAATCACTAATTATTATTATTTTTATCCTTGACCCTCTCAACAGTAACCAATTTCCTCTTTTATATGTTCTCTTGGACTGATTTACATGATGTGAAGTCTTGAGGGGTATGTGAAGGACTTGGATTTATTTGAAACTCATTTGACTTAGTATTTTGATGAATAATATGTGGGGAAAAATTAGGATAAATTGGTATATGATAAGGCACATGAGGCTTATACTATTAGCTTGTCCTTTATCCATTTAATTAGGCCACCTATGTCGATCATGTCACTTTATCTCAAGATTCATTAATAGTATATAAGGATATTATTGATAAGGTATATAGGTGTCTATTTTAATAGTTTTTATAATGATTTAAGAGGATTGAAAAAGAATCAACATTCACTCTTAGTGGTGTTTCAAGGGCTCTCAATCTCTCTATAATCCTTCACATGTCTGCAATTAACCTTTCTTGAATAATATAGTAGCAAGATCACATTTTTCTTTGATTAGTGACTCTAAAGGATCATATATAATTTTGGTAGGTTTTTAAAAGGATAAAATAGTGTTATAAAACTTATTCCCATGCTTTTAAAGTATTTATACTTGATTTGAAGTCCTACCATCACCTTGCATAATCACAATTAGGCATGCAACCATACTTTCTAGACCAATTATGTATTATTTTTACTCACACATAAGACATAAAAAGGTCAAAAAATCCATTAAAATGCAAAATATGTTCATTTTAAGTTGTCTTGAAGAGAAACCCAATAATCAGGTCACTTGCAGGGTTTAAGGAGGGTTTAAGGTGTGTTTTAATCTTAATGATTGTTCGTAGAGGACATATCCTATTTATCTATCCTAATAAAAAAATATATAAGTGGAAATACATATAAATCATATATAAACACCATTTAATCCCATTATAAACCTCTTTTATGTAAATAAAAATATATACTCTCTCAAGCTCTTCACAAGGCTAAACTATGGTTTGGAGTGACTTTCTATCTTAATGATTTCTCATAAACATGTGGCCTCAAATTAATTAGATAATGTATAATTTTGTAGTGTATACATTCCCAGAAATTTCCATAAAATCCAATGGTATAATTAATTTAATCTTGGAATATCTATGCATAGTTTCAGGGCTTTTCGAGTTTAGTCCAAATAGAAGACAAAGTTTGGAGTGGTTTCACCTATTAACAATGGTTCATACTACATAGAATCTTCAATGAGCCACCAATTATAAGATATTGGAGTGTGAATACATATGAAACACCTCCAAACACCATTTATACACATGCATTTTATTAGTGTAGTTCTAAGTTTCATAAGTAGCCTTCTCATTCTTGAAGGACTATATGCATAGGTCTAGAGCTAGTTCTTAGGCATGTAACTTTAAAAAATAAACTTGTTGATTATAAAAACCTTATATTAATTTAAAAAAATTAATTCTAGGTTATTACATATATATATATGTATATATATATATATATGTATATATATATATGCATATATATATGTATATATATATATATATGCATATATATATGTTTATATATATATGTATATATATATGTATATATATATATATGTGTGTGTGTGTGTGTGTGTGTATATATATATATATATATATATATATGTATATATATATATATGTATGTAAATATATATATATATGTATGTAAATATATATATATATATATGTATATGTGTGTGTGTGTGTGTGTGTGTGTGTGTCTATATATATATATATATAAACATGACATTTCTCATAACCTTAAACATACTATGTCCCCTTATGAAGGTTTGTAGGCCATTAGCCATTTTGACCTTAGAAGCTAGTTTCTTCAGACCTTTTTTCTTCCACTAGGATTTAACATCCATTAAATCCTTATAGGTTCTATAGAGTTTTAAAATATTATAATTAAATCTCTAAAAATATCCCAATACTCCATTTGACTTGACCAAATGGCCTTTTACCATATAGCCTACTAGAGGCCTATAGATGACTATTATACTTCTTAGTTGTAATTTCACCAACTTGGCATCATAAGGGATGTCACTTGATAAATTTATAATTTGAGGAAAATTATATTATATTTTTATGTATTTTCAATTCTTTTTAATACACCATGCCTCTCATATGAACTTCGATCTTGTAGACACCTAAATCTGGTCACCGATAACCTCTAACCAGGGTTTTGACCAATTTCCACCTAAAATACATAGTTTGGCCTAAAAACACTAAAACATGCTAAATGATGTGGAAATAACATATTAAAATGTGAATTTTATCTATAGTATTCGTAAATAGGGCAATGCAATTTATGGGCTAGCTAACTTTGATTAGATCATTTCGAGTCAAAATGCCAATTTTGTACTTAGGTGATTTGGATTGATCTTTCCTATCAAATATATTACACAAGAAATGTGAATTTGTCATTTTATATTTGTAACATCATAAATGGGATAATGGATCCAATTCATCTGACATCACCTTCTAATTCCAATCTAGTCAAATTTTAGACCAATAACAAGGCATCTAATCAATTTGAGTAATTTGTGCACAAAGTGATTAAACATGATTAAGAGCTAATTAATAAAATATAGAGCCTAATAAAGAATTCCAATAAGATTTTTGAATAATTATTTTTTGAAATGAATATTGAAAATCTGCATCATCAGGTGACCCCATTTCTTGGGAAGACATCTCTAGGCCATAAATGCCACAAATGTCAGGATTCATGCCCTCCATGCCTCATTAATGCCTTCCATGATACCCTCCATGCCTATTAATTGATAATTATTTTATTTTAATGATGAGGATAATTATAAAATTAATTCCAAAAATTGAAATAATCCTTAACCACACATCTCAATCTTGAGATGGACAATTCAGGTTGTTTTTAGACATTTGCAAAAATCTATAAATAAGAGGACTTACCACATCATTTCTAAGCTAATTTGGGGCAAATTTATAATGAAAAAATATATTAAATAAGCCATTATAATTATTTTCACAATGCCAAATTGATTCCAATCTAAGCCACAAGTCAATAGTGTAAATGAGAAGAGGAGGTAGCCAAGCTTCCATTGATGTGGACTTCATGAACACAAGCAAAAGAAGCCATTACAACAAGAATTTTGGATAATCCAAGGGAGGTAAATTAATATTTATTTTGAATTTCAGTTTTATATTTTATTCATGTTTGTTAACTAAGCTCTACCTAGTGTATAGGCCTAGAGATGTTATGCTAGTTAGTGTGTTTCTTTCATTTTATTTTCATTTTGGAACTAACACCATACTAACCATCCTCTCTTAAGCCAAATTCCTAGATTCACATATGGCACACCTAGTGGGACCAAATACATCCCACACATGAATAAGATCATTTTGTATCTTTTAAATCTTCATTTGGATCATTGAAACTCTTGCAACTTGATTCTCTAACTTTGTTTTTCCATTTTTCTTTGTCACAAATTTACATTGTAATAGACATCAGTTAGTAAAACTAAAATTGATTGTGTTGGGTTAATATTTTGTTAGTCAACTATTTGATTGATAAAAATAGGTCTTATCGTCCATAATAAATGAGATTAGTTAAACCTAGTGTGCAGGTTTACTGCATCAGAGGTGGACAAATCTCTCCTCTCATCAAGGGGATGTTCCTTATAAATATGTAGGTAGCTATATATATATATATATATATATAAGCAAAAAATAACACATGGGGGTAGGGTATCACCATTGATCTCTCTTTTTTCAGAGATGATGCTCATAGATCAAAGGAGAAATCCTAGGTGATTAGTGAAGATACTTATCTTCTTTCAGAAGTAACATTTAGCCAAGAGCCAGATCCCTTCCTGGATAGTATAAATCTTGGTGAAATGATAGAAGGCACTTCTCTTCTTTCAAAAGTGCTTATTATTGCAAACAATAAGAATCTTTCTGGTAAGTAACTTGTAACCAAAGGTGCAGAGTAACCATCAATCTAAGATGTAACACAAAGTCTCCACCTTGACTACCCAAGAGTGAAATACGAAGAACAATGGGGGTAGAAAGTCATCCCAAGGTCCTTTATAGATAAAGAAACTAAAAACACACACTGAAAATGATTATATCAGCACAAAATTTGAAAGTAATTGGTTTTAGGACACCTTCCTGATTACTTCCACTAGTTCTATTTGTTAGATCAAATAAACAAGAATGCTTCTAGGAAATAGACATAAGAATAATTTCCTAAAGTAGCACAAGCTATAATAGCACAAAGTCTTCAAGTAACTTGGTTTCTCATTCAATCAAAACAATATGAACAACAATTTGATCTCAAAGTCTCAATAATGCCTTTCAATTTTGGTAGAGTTTTTGCTTTTATTAATGAGAAGATCTCCTTAAAACAATAAAAGAGATTACAATATATAGCCACCAAGCAAAGCTTGGCACTCTCTCCCATGGGATGGCTCATGATGTAGTCAACACCTTTAATTTGCCTTCAATTCTATCTAGAGGGACCATGCCTAGAATAGTGCATTACCTTAACTACATCGTGTCTATTCATCTAATATGTATTTTCCTAGGTCTAGATCATCTGGTCTATCCCCTCTAACATCTACATAACTATCCATTTTGTCCTTACTCTAAAGAAGACCAATAGGCCGCCCCTTTAATGTTTGCAAGCTCAAATATCTACTTTGCAGACTGTTCCACCTATTGGAATAACTTTTATGTAGATATTTTAGGATTTTCCCTCTTTCTAATTTTGTCCTTTCTAACTTTGTCTTTTCCATCTTTGTCTCTTCCTAGAAGTTAAGCTCCCATGCTATCTTTTCAACTAGTCGCTTGGTTCTTCCTTCAATTTTGGCACTTTATTTGAATTTCAATGAATATTCCCTTATTTTAAATTTGATGACTATGGGGCCATCAATGGTCACTAGCCACTTGAACCATGTTAAACCTTAAACCTTTAAACCTATTGAAATTACATTAACTCAATGGTTCATTGGTTCATTCTACCTATTTTGTTCCATCGCTTCCTGGTTCAATCGCTTTCTCACTCCTTGGTTGAACCATCCATTGAACCACCTGTTTGTTGCTTCTTTCCTTACTGAGGCTACCTTTGAACCTTTAAAACCATGAACCATTAAAATTTGAACTCTTTTAGTTTAAGGTTCAATCAGTTCATTGGTTCATCCTTTGTCTATCACTTGTTCTTTCTATGCTCTTTGATCTTCATCGTATTGATTAAACCTTTGAACCTGTGAACTCATTGAACCTTTTGGTTCAAGGTTCAACGATTTAATCAGTTCATTATTTTTATTTGGCTAAGACCTTTTGATATTTTTGAACCAAATGCATTGAACCATTTGGTTGTTAAACCTGTTGAACCATTGAACCCATTGAACCTTTGAACTAAAGTGGTTCAATGGTTCAATAGTTCAGTGGTTCAAGCCTTCTTCTCTTTGATAAGTGTTTTGAATATGTTGATCCTTGAAGTGGTTAAACGTTGAACCTTGATAAATGCACTTAAAATCTTGGTAATGACATTGAACCTTTGAACCCATTAAACCCGTTAAACCAAAATGGTCTAAGGTTCAATGGTTCAATCCTTGCTTAGAAGCTTCCTGATGAACTCTTTTGGTTGAACCTTGTCATTGAACACTCTTTGAAATCTCCTAAGTGTTGAGAGATTGATTATTTCCTAAAAAGTATATAGAAATCAACATGTGAAGCCCATATAACTTAGCCTGTAGACTCCATAGATTTTCTTCCTATAGAGTCCATAGATTCAAGCCTGCAGAGTCCATAGATTCAAGCCTGCAGAGTCTATAGATTCAAGCCTGTAGAGTCCATAGATTCAAGTCTACAGAGTCTGTAGATTTTTGAAAAGCTTAAAGAATGAAGAAATTGAATGCTCAGAACAATTCTTGAAAAGGGGAGAGAGGATTTTGGTCTATTGAACCAAAATAGTTCATAGTTTGTTCCCAAAAAAGAGTGATATATTTGGGGGACAACAGCTGGCTCTAATTGGGGAACTTCCCTTAGTTAAAATTTTGAAACAACTGAGGGGAGTAGAAACTAGAATCTTTGATGCCTTGAAGTATTCCATTGGGCTATGGAGTCATGCTACCCAAAAAGAGAGGCTCCAAAAAATGAAAATGAACAACACAAAGTAGAAACATCAACTATAAAAATATACATATGTACAGGTGAACTTATCTGATACTTCAAGAATTGAATTGATTCAGACACTTCCCATTGTGAGACAATGAAGATGGCATTCAATCTTGATAAACTAGTAGGAAACCATTTTGTCCCCAGAATCGGTGATAGGCAAATGAAACTCTCCACTAGGAATCACATTTTTTGTGCACTCTTTTTGGCTCTCTCCTCTTGCTCCATGGGAAGACGTGGTATTCTCTCTAAAAACCATAAGTCCTTACTCTCTCTATAAAGATTTCATTTTACTAACTTTTGAGTATAGCAATATGGTCCACTACCATAACTTATTGTTCTGCTAGTTTAATCTAGCACATATTTTGAATGTCAACATCAGACCCCTGACAAACCATCAGTTCAGCATTTCCTTTGGCATGAATGAGTTTGAAATGTTCATCCTAAGTAGCCTTCAATTCAATTAACATAGATTCATACTTGGTAGTGTTGTTGGTTTTGATGAACTACAACTTGTGTGAAGGAAAAATATCTCCTTGAAGAGATATAAACATAGTCCCGACTCTAGCATTGGTAAAAGAATTGATGCCATTAGATTTCAGGATCTAAGCATCATCAGAAGCTGATTTCTATCAAATTTCTCTTCATTAGAGATGGAATATCCTTTTTCATTTGTACTACACCCTACCAATTCTTTTGATATCTTATTTGGATCAATTCCTAGATTTCTAGCTATAAGACTTTCGTCTGTAGAAACATAAACATCCTCTGTGGTTAAGAAATAATTACCCCTGCCTAAATACTCAAATAGAATATGAGCTACAGGGGCTGACGTTTGGGTGACCACATATTTTTCCTCCTTTTTAGGGAGAAATTTTTTTATTATGCCCTTGACAGGGATCCTTTCCTCAAATAGGTCCATACTTAGTTCTCCACTAATGTCCAACTGCTTAGGATTGGCTTGTAGGAATTCAAATTCAGTCATTTGAATTTTGGATTTATTGACATGATCAATTATGTCAAATGACTAAAATTGACTAGGAAGAGAGGATGGGAGTTCATCCTTTTGGTTTTTGGGAGGGGGAGGATTGGCCTATGAATTTGAAGTTGAAGGTGGAGAAATGATTAGGGTACTTACTTTTTTAGCAACTACCAGGTCCTTTAGCTAGAAATGTAGATTGGTTCGACACTTAGCAATTGAAATTACTAGTTGGGGTCACTCCTGTATCTTTTCTTTATTGGCCTACTTGGTTGATTGATTCTTGGACTAGATGAATATTGTGTATGATCCCTCATCTACTTTACCTTCACTTTTGGGTTCATCCTGATAATTTAGGAAACTAATATGGGAATCACTAGCTAATTCTTCTTGATCCTCCATGAAGGGATCAACATCATTTTCTTGCTCAAACTCAGGTTGGAAAGAGAAATCATGTTCTATTTCCAAATATCCAACTACTGAGTTGGTTGGAAATGCTTCAAGGGTGAGGTTGCTCTATGGGGGAGGAAGACGATTTGGCTGCCCTTGATTTTTAGCAGCATTGCCTTGATATGACTGATTGGAGAATGTCCTCCTTGGTACATCTCTATATGAAGGAGAAAAAGACATACCTTGTGCCATTTACCTTTTCAAGGATGGCAATTCATTTGCCAACTTTTGCACCATTTGATTAGTGGTGGCTGTGGGTGAGTATTCAAAAGATAAAGAGGGTTTACCTCTATTTAGATCTATCCTTATCTTCCATGCCAAGATAAGGTCATCTTCTACTTCAGTAGCCAAGTATTGAGTAGCCTCAAAGTCTATGTGGCTAGCATGTCTTAGTAGAAAACTCACTTCAGGTAGTTGTGAGTTGATGAAGAAGCACTTGAGGTTTTTAGGTGTGGGGTGAACAATAGTAGGAATTCAGTTTCTCAGCTTGTCAAACTTAGCAATGAAATCCCTCATAGGCTTGTGAGGTTCCTTCTTCATCTATGTAACCTGGGCTAGCAAAACATGTCTATCTTCTATAGGCTTGAACATGGCTTTAAATTTAGTGTTAAGAGTGTCCCAATTAGTCACTGACTGAGCCTACAGGTGGTAGAACCATTCTACAGCAATTCCTTGTAGTGTTTCCATAAACAGCCTGACTACCACGTCCTCAAATTCCATGCCTATCACACCATAGGCTATGCTAAAAGCTGTAATATGTTCATTAGGGTGAATTATCCCATCACCAAAGAATTTGGGGAAATTCTTTCTTGAGCTGCATGGAAGTTCATGTAGGGGTGGAGTAAGATTTAGTGGGCCAAATGAGTTACCCCAGGGTCCTTGAACTACCATGATGGGATTATAAAAAAGATGGATAACAAATTTGGGTGGCATGTGGATAGGCAAATCTCTGCTAAAAATTAAAAAAATAGTTCTACCTTGGGCTCTCCAGCTTCTTGTATAGTGTGGAGTTGCCAGATTGTAGAATAAAAATGGGAAAGAATTGGCCCCGCTTTAGCTTAAAGCTTGAGGCTTCAAACTGTGCATTCTATCCCAGTGGTTCTAGTTTTGTAGATTAGATAATATAATGGGGATGGAGGAAGATGGTAAGGCTATAGTGATAATGGGTAAGACAAAAAATGGAGTCACCAAAATATGTAATAGATAAGGATAGGGACTACTTTAATCTAAAACTTGAGGCTTTAGACTAAACGTTCATCCCTAGCAGAGTTACCAAAAAACTATTGGGTAAATATTTTCTCAGTTAGCTATCTGATTGAGAAAAATAGGTCTTATCATCCACAACAAAGGAGATTGGTTGGCCCAGTTTGCAAGTTTACTACATCAGAGGTGGACAAATCTCTCCTCTCATTAAGGGAAGGTTCCCTATAAATATGTAGGTAGCTATATACTAAATATATAAGTAGAAAATAACACACAGGGGTAGGGTATCACCATCCATCTCTCTTTTTTTAGAGATGATGCTCACAGATCAAAGGAGAAATCCTGGGTGATTGGTGAAGATACTTCTCTTCTTTCAGAAGTAACCTTTAGCTAAGAGTCCGATCCCTTCTTGGATAGTAAAAATCTTGGCGAAATGATAGAAGGCACTTCTCTTCTTTCAGAAGTGCTTGTTTTTTCAAACAACATGATTTTTTTTGGTAAGTAACTAGTAACCAAAGGTTCAAAATAATCAACAATCTAAGATGTAGCACAAAGTCTCCACCTTGACTTCCCAAGAGTGAAATATGAAGAACAATGGGGGCACAAAGTCATCCCAAGGTTCTTTACACAAAAAGAAACTAAAAACACACATCAAATATAATTATATCAGCACAAAGTCTGAAAGTAACTGGTTTCAGGACACCTTCATGATTAATTCCACTAGTTCTACTTATTAGATCAAATAAACAAGAATGATTCTAAGAAACATACATAAGAATAATTTCCTAAAGTAGCACAAGCTATAATAGCACAAAGTCTACAAGTAACTTGCTTTCTCATTCAATCAAAGAAATATGAACAAGAATCTAAGCTCAAAGTCTTAGTAATGCCTTTCAATTTGGGCAGAGTCTTTGCTTTTATTAACAGGAAGATCTCCTTAGAACAATAAAAGAGATTACAATATATAGCCACCAAGCAAGGATTGGCACTCTCTCCCATGGGACAACCCATGCTACACTTATTGCCTTCAATGTGCCATCAGTTCTATCTAGAGGGACCATGCCTAGAATAGTGTGTTGCCTTAACTATGGCATGTCTATTCATCTAATATGTCTTTTCTTGGGTTTGGATCATTTGGTCTATCCCCTCTAATGTCTTCATAGCTATCCATTTTGTCTTTACTCCAAAGGAGACCAACAGGCTACGCCTTCAATGTTTGCAAGCTTAAATATGTACTTTACGGACTATTCCACCTACTAAAATAACTTTTGCATAGATATTTTGGGCTTTTCCCTCTTTCCACTTTTGTCCTTTCTATCTTTGTCTTTTCTAGCTTTGTCTCTTCTTAAAATTTAAGCTGTTGGGCTATCTTTTCAACCAGTTACTTGGTTCTTCCTTCAAGTTTCGGATAAAGGATGAATCAACAGGTTCAATCCATTGATTCTTATTATTTGGCTAAGTCCTTTTGATCTTTTTGAACCAAACATTTTGAACCATTTGGTCATTAAACTTGTTGAACCATTGAACCTGTTGAACCTTTGAACGAAAGTGGTTCAATGGTTCAATGGTTCAAGCCTTCTTCTCTTTGATAATTAGTTTAAAGCTGTTGAACCTTGAAGTAGTTAAACTTTGAACATTGAAAAATGTGCTTAACTCCTGTTGATGACATTTAACCTTTGAACCCACTGAACCCATTGAACCAAAATGGTTCAAGGTTCAACAGTTCAATGCTTCAATCCTTGATTAGAAGCTTGTCGATGAAATCTTTTGGTTAAACCTTGTCATTGAACCAACTTTGAAATCACCAAAATCACCTAAGTGTTGAGAGCTTGCTTCTTTCCTACAGAGTCTGTAGAAATCAACCTATGAAGCCTGTAGAACTTGGCCTATAGAGTCCATAGATTTAAGTTTGTAGAGTCCGTAGATTTTTGAAAAGCTTGAAGAAGGAATATCTTGAATGCTCAAAACAATTATTGAAAAGGGGAGAGAGGATTTTGGTCTATTGAACCAAAATAATTCATAGGTTGTTTCCAAAAAAGAGTGATATTTTTGGGGGACAACAGATTGGATAACTATCATCAGTCACATTGGTATAATCGATGTCAATTAAATAGTCATCATTGGTTAGTAAATGTAACAATCATCGATTATATAACCGATGATGATCACTATGTTTTTCTTAAAACATAGACTTGAGAGCTCTTTTCTAAAGTTCATTGATTCAAACCTTAAAGAGCTTTAAGGCTAAAGGACATGCTAACATTTTTGTTGTAGGACTAACCTAGATATTTTCTAAAAACATGTTTAGATCACCTTTTGTATGCTTAAAAATCAATTAGGGACCTTTTTTTGGTGTTTAACAAAATAATTTAGATGTTTATGGTGAATGTTTTCTAATCTTGCAACTAAGACCAAGGGATCAAATGAACACCACCTCATTTTCCATTTGGGCTTCAAAATGAACTCACCTTTTCAAGCTTTTTATATTCAGTTATATATATATATATATATATATATATATATATATATATATATATATATATATATATATATATATATATATGAAAAAAGAGAGATGCTACATGAATGCTCTTCCATTTTTCCTCTTTAGGGAACCTTGAGAGTTAAAATCACCATTCTTATTGCAAAAATCCTAGTCCAAGGATTAGAAAGAATGTAATCTAAAGCACTCCCCAAAAACTCATCAAAGTTTGGGTAACCTTGAAAATGACCCTAATGTCTTTCTCTTTGTCTTTTATTTTCATTGCATCTTGGCTTGTGAGGGGGACATCATTACCTCCTTTGAGCTATTTAGGGAAGCTTTAACCCAAGGCTTCATCTCTTAGCATTGACTTCACTTACTCCTTTGGAGTTACACATGGGGCATATCTAAATTTGGACATCACACTACACTGAGCGAATAGTAGGATGTAGTGGTTTTAAAAATGACTAGACCTTTTTACAACTAGCCAATGTTGTGATCACCTAATTTTCATGCTTTTATTTTGTATTATTTGATGTGAAAGTCATTTTGTAATTGATTCCCTTAGAATGATTGAAAACTAATTAGTTTTAATCAACCCCATTTTTCCATACCCTTGTTAGGATTGGATGATTATACTTGGTATATTTTGGTCATTCATCTTAATTGGTGTTTTTGAGACTAATTTTTTTTATTTGGTCATAAATCCATGTCAAAATTAATTTTTTTATATGTCACTCTTTCATCTAAAGAGGTTTTATGCTAGTCATTTTACATAACACTTGTGCCTTGAAATATTTGCTAAACTTATTTGTTTGTGTGTCATTTCAGTTAAGGAGGGTAATGTTATGCTACCCAAATGACGTCAAACTATTTTGCCTTTGAGTCTTTGAAACATAGCATTGACCACATCATTTGAGTATGTTTACACCATTAGGCTGCTCAAATTATTTCAAGACTAGTTTACCATTATATCAAAAACCATTTGTTTCAAACCATGACATATATACCATTTAGACCTTTGTCTTGTGTTATCATGTTGTTTGATCTTGTCTAGATTGTTTGATCAAATCCTAGTTTTCACTATTGAGTTTTTAGTTATCCTTATCAATTTTGGATTCAAACATTTATTGTTTTTTACTTAGCCCTTAATTCATTGGGCTGATACATAGATCTTTCTCTTTTGGGTTACATAACTTTGGTTAATAGATTACCCAAATCTGAAAACTTTTGATGGTTTATTTATTTATTATATATCCTCATTGGTTTTACATTTATTTGGGAGAATACAAAAATTATAAAAGATCCATTTATCTTATGGCTTATGCCAATTGACCATGTTTATGTTTGATTGTGTGTGTCGAGTCTATGTCAAAGATGTTTCCAAACATGTCAGATTAAATAAAATCACATCAACCTTTGTTTCAATTATACATTATGACATCATTGGCCTAAAGTCCTAGCGTATGCATATTTGTTTGAGTGAATCTTTTGACTCCATGTTTGGACAAAATACCTAGTCACTCAAATTTTCCCTTTCCTAGTTTAGACCTTGTTTGGAACACTTTGACCTAGACCTTTGACATGGCAATTTTTCTTCAGACACTTGACCTTTTATGCATATTACATTTGATGTTAGAAATTTGATGTTAGACTATTTTATGCCATGTTTTATCATAAATCATTTTAGATATATAGCTCTACTTTTAGACCACATTGGAGATACAACTCCACCTTTTAACCAAGTTAGACTAAGATTGAACCATTTATCCTTTTAACATAGTTTTATAGAGTTTTTAGAACTCTAAGCCTTTTTATTTTAGAGATTTAATCATTTACATGGATATGTCTCCCTACACTTATGGTAGAGTCACGTAAAATCCAACTTATGATAGAATGGTTGTACAAAATCCCACTAGGAACCCTTATAGAGAAAGATTTTCTAAGGAGTTTTATTATTCTCCCTATAATACTCCATATGGGGAAGATAGTCAAAATACAAAAAATCCAAATCAAGACCTTGATTGGCATGAAGAGGCTTGTGAGGAAGAATTTGAAGACCTAACTATAGATAATTTGTTCGGGATATGAATCCATGCCCTCTTCTCAATAATCTGTACATGGAACATAGTCAGGAACTAGCTTATGAGCCAACTCACAACTGGGATAATATGTTTATGAGGAAGACTTGGATTTTTTGGACCATTTATATTCTAAGACCATAATGTTACACCATTCCTATACCAAGACATCCAAGCTCCATAATGCCCAAACATTTCTATACGAAGACCTCATCATTTGGTTTGTGTGATCAATCTAGCTCCATAATTCCCCTTCATCATTATAGGACCTAGTCCTTTGGCTTGTGTGAGAAATCAAGCCCCACAATGCCTTATCATTACCTTCTTAGGGCTTTGTCCTTAAGCTCATGAAAGTAATCATTCTCCCCAATTCCCTACCATTATCCAACCATAAGTCATTCCTCATCCAATACCAATCCCATCCAAACCTCAACCCATCCAGTCCTTTGAAGACCAAGCTATGTTTAAAACTAGTATTTTAAAACTTAGTGGAAATGAAGACCAAGAGAACCAACCAATCCAAGATGTTTTTGTTTAACCAAAAACTTATGATAAATCAACCTATGACAAATCACTTATTGATACTATAATAGTTGTCAAGGAGTCTCACTCTGATGAGCCAATATTTATTGAGTCACTTCTTAATGATTATAACCAACTTTGGTAAAATCATTACCTCAACCATGTGCCTATTTTTTAGGAGTCTCATATTGATAGGCTAGTGTCTGAAGAGTTGTCTCTTGACCTATTTCCCATCCTAGAGGAGTCTCACTTTAACAAAATAGTTTTTGTGGAGCCCATTATGCCATCATAGGCTTGTACTTATCAAAAACCAAATATTCAATAAGACATCATTATAATAGAGTACTCGTCAGATGAAGAATCAAAGTTAGAGTCAGGTTCTATTCTTAAATTGACATCATATTTGGCATCAGAATATAAATCAACATTAGTGTCAACATTGTATTCAAAGTCCCTTGTGTTAGAATTAGATTTAGAAGAAGAATATGTTCATGGATATTACAAAATTGGTTATGCATGCCTAATAGATCAATTTGAATACATTTGTGATCCTTCTAAATTTTTTGAGGATGATTACTTCAGCTTTGACACAAGTTATCCCAGTATCTTTTATGAGGATTGTGTAGCCTCTCCCCATTCCATTACTATTCCATAGACCATTATCATCAACCAAAATAGTTGTATCATTGGCATTCCATCTCCCACAAGTGTTAATTAGGATTGACAGAATCACACTTTGTTAAAATTCATCCATGGTGACATAGAAGTTAAATAAGAGAAAGGAGACCAAGACTAAATTAATATAGTAGAAGAACATTCTCATAGTGAAACCTTTTCAAAGGTGTTAAGGGACAACCAAAGCTAGAACTCATCATATTTTAGTGAAAATTTTTCAAGTGATAGAAGACAATCAAATTCAAAATTCAACATTCCTTAATGAAACCTTCTCAAAGGTGCTATGGGACAATCAAGACAACTTCATTGGTGAAAACCTCATTGAAGAACCAATAGCTAAGCATAAAATTTCTTCACTACTTGATGAAGACAAAATCAAAATAGCTTCCAATCTATAGTGTAATCAGATTTTAGCTACTTTCAAGATCAAACAATAGAGAAATTTGGTGGTCCTATCAAAATAACAAATCTTCAGCTTAACCATAACCAAAATTATGTCAAATATAGCATCAACAACATTACATGTGACTGAAATTCCTGATCTTCATTTATTTCCCCACTATTATACATTCCATTATCATCTACCATTCCATTTCATAATCAAACCTAACATCCATTATTTATCCTTTTTTACCATCCATGGTCACACTTTCCTTTATAGAGGCTACAAAGTTACCTTGTCTCGACATGTGAAGGAATCAGAATCAATGACCAATGAAGACCAAAAAAAATTATTGACAACCAAATCTATAGACCATTTTTGATAGAGAAGTTATTTAGATGGGCTGTGGGATAACAATTAACATGATCAAGTATTCTATTTATATCATTTGTTGATTAGGATGTGTATCTCCTCATCAATAGGAACAACAAAATCATATGCCATTTTACCATACCTAGGCCAACAACATGTACCATACCATTTCACATTGCCATGTTATTACCTTTGTTACATATCCATTTTCCATTGTTGCATATTTCTTCCATTTACCCCATCACTTAGGGGCAAACCCTCTATCCATTTTATACATCCTATCATTCCATTCCTATCTAGACCAAAGCTTATTTTTAGTCATCCTACCCAATCCTATTTTGATCTTGGTTCATTTGGTTCTTCTCATACTATTTGTAGGAGGATTCCACTCAAGTTTTATTAACCAATCCAATCTATGTTTATAATGATAGTTTATAAAAGTAGTGTGACAGTTGATATGGCAACATATATTTCATTTTCCATCCTATATAAAGTTTGTTTATGTTAGCCTAATTATAACTACCTATGGGAAAATCAGTGTTTCACAAGTCTTGCTACTAATTATAACCACCTTTGGGCAAATTGGTATCATTGACTTGTGTTATTGTATCCTATTTATAACCACCTATGGGCAAGCTAGGGGCAACACTTGTTTATCATGCATTGCCGCATCACCTTGCCATTACTATTTTCATTTGGATAACCATTTGCTAGATTTGAGAACTTGTTAGGACCTCATTGGTTTTTTTCTCACCTTTTGAGTGGATGGAATTACTATGACTTGAGGTCATTCCAAGACTATGTGGGTCATGCTCAAGTCATGTTGAGGTCACCTCAGTCCCCCTTTCCATATGCTCTAACCATTTTGTGAGTAACCTAAGCTAAACACTCTCATAATATTATGAGAAGGTATCTTATCACTATATATCAAGTTAATACACCTCAAAATTCTAGAAACATTCATAACATTTTAAAATCCAAAAACATTTGTCTTATATAAGCCTAGTCAGTTATCATCGATCCACCTTATTGTGGCATGGTCATTGTTAGGATGCTTTCTTTTGCTTTTATTTTTAGGCTTTCTATTTGTTTATTTATTTCAAGTTGTTTGTTTGTTTGTTTATTTGTTTATTTTGTTTTTTTGCTTGCCTATTTGTTTGCTTTCAGTACTATGGCCTTGTCTTAGTCTATATGTGTTCATTATGTGATTCCTTGAGAACATTATTCTTGAGTCCATCCATATTCATCTATTAATATTATAATCATGGTTTTTATCATTGGTGCATTATTTTCATTTGGATATTGGATATTGGGAGTCAGTCCTTATGCATTTTTCTGCCAAGTCTTCATGGTGTTCTATCATTATGCCTACCATCACATGATTAAAATAAAATCAGCTTAAGAAAGGTCTATAATTAATGGATTCATAAAAGTTTTTCCTTTGTACCTTGGTAAATCCTTCCATCCCACCCTTGATCAAATCAATCGATTAACTATTCTAGTTTTATTATTACTAATCAAGATGAGCATCTCATCATTGGTAGTTCAAACTAAATTATTTTTATTGATAAATCTTATTCTTCTGTTAATCTCTTTCATCATTTTGTACCCACTCATATTTAATCTATATTCCAAGTTATATCCTTGAGTTATGCTTGCTAATCATCCCTATTTGGGGCAAATCATCTTTAGCCAATCTAGGTCCTCTTAAAGATTATAACCTTCTATGGGTAAATCATTATTTTGACTTTTATTCCTGATTATAACCACCTTTGGGTAAATTTATATCCTTTTTACTTCAATTAATGCAAGAATTTTAGCATTTGGATTAATCTCAACCATGGGTTAATTCCACCTTTCTTCTTATTTATTTTTGAGGGATCATCCATCAACAAATGTGATGGTCATTCCCTTAAGGGGGAATCATCATAGGGTTTCCAAAATCACTTAGAGCTTTATTCTTTAACCATCATCTTATTTTTGGTATATAGTCTATCTCTCATTATTTGAGAATATATTGCTTTTCTTATGGTTTACAACATTTTTCCAAATATGGGTAAATTGTAGACACCTAGATTTGGCCACTAATAACCTCCAACTAGGCTTTTGACCAATTTACACCTAAAATACATAGTTTGGCATAAAAAAATTAAAACACACTAAATGATTTGAAACTAACATATTCAATTTTGGATAGGGTATATCTAAATATAGAAATGTAATTTATGGGCTATCTAACTTTGATCAGATCATTTCCTGTCAAAATGCCAATTTTTCACCTAGGTGCTCTAGATTGATCTTTCCTATCAAATCACTTGCACAAGACATGTGCCTCTATTATGTTATATTGGTAAAATAATAAATGGGATAAAATATCAAATTCATCTAACATAACCTTCCAATTATAATTGAGTTATATTTTATACCATTAACAAGTTGTTCTGATCAATTTGAGCAATTTGTGAATAAAGTTCTTAAACATGCTTAAGAGCTAATTAATCCAAATTAGATCCTAATCAATAATTCCATCGAAACTTGTTGATTACTTATTTTTGGAAATGAATATTGAATATATACATCATCAAATGACCTCATTTATTGGGAAGACATCCCTAGGCCATAAATGCCACAAATATCAAGATTCATGGCCTCCATGCCTCTTAATTTCCCCTTCTTCTAATGTCATGATGAGAATAATTATAAATTTAATTTAAAAAATTGAATTAATCCTTAATCACACATCTCAATACTGAGATGGATGGTTCAGGTTGATTCTAGACATTTACAAAAATATATAAATAGGAGGCCTTACCACATCATTTCTAAGCTATTTTGGTGAAAAGTTATAATGCCCAAATATCTTCAGGAAGTCATTATAATTAGTTTTACCACGCCAAATTGATTTCAATCCAAGCCAAGCCATAAGCCAAAGGTGCCAAGGATAAGATGAGGTAGCCAAGCTTCCATTGATGAGGGCTTCATGAGCACAAGTTGAGCAAGCCACTACAACAAGAATTTTAGAGCATCCAAAGGAGGTAAAATAAGGTTTCCTTTGCATTTTAGTTGTGTGTTTTATTCATGTTTGTTAACTAAGCTAGCCCTAATGTCTAGGCCTAGAGATGTTATTATAGTTAGTGTGTTTCTTTCATTTTGTTTTCATTTTGGAACTAACACTATACTAACCATCCTCTCTTGAGTCAAATTCCTAGATTCATAGATCTCATGCACAAACTGAATCCTTTCTCTTTTCTTCCCTGTAGACTACACCTAGTCATACTTGAGATATATAGTCATGATGTTTTTTACCATTTAAGGATATTGAGTGGAGTGTGAAGAGGATGTATCATTTAAGTAACACCTTGAGTAAGTATACATTCAAAACCATCAAGGACCATACTTGTAACTTAGTTTTGACATGCAATCAGTGAAGGAAGAATGTATTCTTGCTAGATGCATATGCCTACATGATTAATTTGATTAGTTTCAATGTCATGGAAAATCTTTTCATATTATTATGTGTTATTAAAATGTTATATAAAAACTTATATTAGGTGTCTTAAGATTTATATTAGATGAGATGACTTTACAACATCAAAAACATATACTTAGGTTTGCAAACCATTAAGGTATACTCCCTAAGACGGTTATGATTGATGCCTTGAGATTTATAAGAAACTATAAATATTATTAAATACCATATGGGAGATAAATAAATGAGGTTAACTTTATGAGGAATCATAAACCATCCCTTTCATACATTAGATTCCCTTAGATACCTCAAAAACATGAAATACAAACTTGCAACCTCATCATTTATAAAGAATCTTACTCTTTAGTGACTTGCACAATTTTGAATGTGATTGAATATAGTTAAATAGGACTGATGAGGACTTGTGAGGAGTGAAACATCAATCTTTGAAAACTAACAAGCTCACAATTTCATGAAAATGCCCAAAACAAAGTTTGTAAGGATTAGATAAGGTTTAAGATCACCCTACAGTCTTGTCAATTGTTAATAAAGGAGAAGAGATCTAATTGAAAACCAATGTCATGTATTGAAATTAAATTAGGACCTCCACCTCTGGATAAGAACCTAGATCATCACTCTCTCTCCTTTATACAGAGCAAGCATGTGAAGTTACCATTTGTGAGTCTGCCAAGGCCTTGATGGAGGTTTTGGTGCATTTTATTCCCTTTTTTAATCTATAAAATGTTTTTGAGCATGAAAATGAAATTATAAAGGTAAAGAGACACCTTTTCATGCATTTACATCTAAAAGTGGATATTTTTTCCTATATAAGTGCATAAAATAGCCTAAAAAAGAGTGATTTACTCTCTCTTGTACATTGAACCTATAAAAGTTGACCTTGATTTGACTTATACAAACATTCTTGACATATATACACATTATATATCCCATTAAGATACTTGATAATTACAAATTTATTTACAAGGATTCACATTAGCTCAAGGAGTGACCTGATAGACTTTGAAATGTATTGACAAGTGTAAAGGAATACTAATGCATGTTTGATGGCTCTATGAGGTGAACATAAAACTATCTAGGACCACATTTTACCTCAATTAACTAATTCACTAAAGTATTTAACAATCCATGAAATAACGAGGCTTTGAGAAGTTTTAAATTGACCATAAATGGAACCTTAACCTCTATAAAAACTTTAAAAATTGATAAGTTACCTTAATGCTTCTAAAGACACTTTAAAATGTCATTTTTCATGATAGGATAGTGAACTAAGTGAATTAACTTATATAACTCTTCAAGGAATTTCATGATGCATTTCAAGAATTAAAAGACCACCTCCTTATCACTAAAAAAATACCAAACATTACAAAGCATAACATGGCTATCAAAAAGATTAATAATCATGATAAGTGAAGTTTGAAACTATATGGGTTGACCTTTTTGACCTTGAGTTAAAATTGGTCAATAGTAACCATGCAACATATATAAAGAAACATGTATAAGTAAATATTGTGTAGAACCAATTTGATTAAATCTATGCCTAAGATGCATGATAAATATCATGGCAACATCTAGATAATAATTTTAAAAGATTAATAATAAAACAAACACACACATAAGATAACTCAAAAGCAAGTCAAAATTTAATTGTCCAATGAAACAACAAACAAAGGGCATGTTCAAATGTTAAAAAATTGAAAGGACGTGACTTATTAAAATGTCCTTAAAAGTAATGAATGACAAATTAAAATGCCAATATAACAATCCATGGCATATTTAAATGTACAATAAGGTTAAACATAGGCATGTGGGATGCAAGCAAATGAAAATATTCAAATGATCAAAAAAAGAAAGATAATATCAAGGTAAAAGAGTCTAAGAAGAGGGTAAATAAAACTCAAAAGTAAAATAAATATGTCATAGTTGCCCATGGATTGAATGTGTTAGAAATAAATGTCAATTGCATAGAATATCAAGTACCCTCTATAATGTATAATCATTGATAATAGGTATGTATAAGTACATATTTAATATCAAATATGATAATGTAGAGTGATCATTGAATCATATAACCTACATTTATTAAGATCATAGAAGATGGATTCCCCCAATATCTTGATGACATGAGTAGATGGAAAGGCCAACACCAATAAGTGTATCATGGATCTATGTATGCATATGTATGTGTTTTTATGAGTAAATGATATTTTGGTCCTCAACACAAAACTAACACATACATACAAGGGAGCCAAAAGAACATGTAGGTTCAAAAAATGTTTTTGGATTTTTGAATTTTTTTTATTTTTCTATATTTAAGAAGAGATACGAACATCTTATGGAATCATATAAAGGTTGATCATAGGTATCTCCCCACTCATACCTTGGTGTAATATACTATTGGTACTTCCAAGGAACATGTATAGGTGAATTGTCTATCACTTTAGTATCTATTATGCTTGGTATATGTAAATTATGTGGTTTATTTGGAATAAAAATAGCATGAAGATATTTAGTTTCTATAGATAACTAAATATAGTATGTAGGAGATGAGGATTCCATGGGACCCAATGTCTATCTCTAACATAAAGGTCTATCAAGAAATGATAACCTAGTAAATGGGATTGATTGTTGCTTACCCTTTTGTGATGTATTCTCCTTAATAAGCTTGATAAATAACTACCTAGGTATGAATTTTTATTTTTCAAGAGGATACTCATATGGAATACAAGAAAATATAATTACATAATTGGCTTCAATGTATTTAACATGCCCATACACCATACAAGGTACTTCTTGTAGAGTATGTATAAAATGTCATCCCAAAAACATAACAAATACACCCTTCTAAAGTTATTATTGACATATTAGTAACCACATTTGTTAGATTAACCTATAAAGGTAGATCAAGATTTTCAAGATCCTTTTGGGAGGTCACATAAAATGCTCTGATTGATATTATAGAGGAGTGTAAATCATGTTGATTATAACCTAAATGATTAAATAATTTCATGGTGCAAACATTTTTTTTTTCACCATTATCATTTGTAACATTATATATGGGATGTTTATCAAGGTATGATTGGATGAATAGAGAATGAATATTAGAGTCATCATGCTTAATTTCAATTTCATCAAAGCAAATGATAGGTTTGTGAACTATAAGAGATATGTCTTGTGTAAGTAATAATGACCCCATCTAGTGAGTGTCCATAATATGATGGAGGAAGATGTGAATTATATATAATTTGAACTTCTAGTTCCGTTTTGGAATGGTCTTGAAAAGGATTGTTAAATATTTTATATTTATGGTGATCACTAGGTTGTGAACTAGACTCCTTTGAAAGATCATCAAATGTAATTTGTTTTCAATCGATGAGACCATGTATCCTATTATTCAAGGTAAAACATAAGTTATTAGAATGCCTAAGGCCTTGGTGATAGTCAAAATAAGAATTTTCATCATTTCCTTTGGGTAGAGGTCAATTTAAATCAACCTCTATAGGAGGAGGGAGAAATATAAGATGAAACTCTAGAAACTATGGGAGTAATGAAACATGAGGCTTAGATAAATGTGTAAACTATCTCCTTGGTGCACTATATAACATAAGATGATTAGGTTGTTATGTAACTATGTTAAGTATGCTAGTTTTTTCCTTTTTAGGTTGAGGAGGTTTTACCTTATAACTTGGTTTAATTATTCTTTTTTTACTAGATGTAGATGCAATTGGTGTGTTTTCTATGTGCTTGATCTTATTCAATGACATAAGCTTCATTTCATGGTGCCTTAGAACATGGATTAATTCATCGTAAGATTGTCTCTTTTAAAAAATAGTGGACTCATGTAAAGGAGCAAGAAAAATTTGCTAAAATATGTCTTACAACTCTTTGTCTACCATAGAATTTGTCATTTTGTCTAGCAAATTCTTGTATCTAAACACATATTCATTGATTCGTTCATTGGTTCCTTGTTTTATCTTTAAAATTTGAGCATAAGAAACCTTTTTAGTAATGTTAATAGAAAAGTGTGACAAAATATAATCTAAAAGAGGTTTGAATGCTTTCATGGATTGGAGAGGTGAGTCATAAAATCACCTTAAAGAATAATCCTTGAGACTCCTTGTAAATTATTTTGGTAAAATTTTTATCATTGGAATCATAATTAAGGCATGCTACATAAAAGGTTTGAATGTGTTGCTCACAACCACCCTTACCATCATAAAATGTGAACTTAGGTGAATAAAGTCTAGTTGGTAAAGGGTGTAAATAGATTTCAAGTGTAAGAGGCTTATGAAACACATCTTGTGAATGTATAGCTTGTGAATACTTTGAAACCTTTTGTTCAATGTTTCTAACCTTATAATATGAGGTATTTATGACTTGAATTATTTATTGTAATGTATGCCCAATGGGATTTTAATTAGAAATTTGAGAAGTCACAAAATGGGATGGAAACATGTTTTGAGTAGTAATATGCATTGAAACAAATATTTTTTTTCAAATAATGAATAAGTTCATAATATATGTATCTATAATAGTTTTAGGGAGTAAAGGTTAGAGCACATAATTCAAGCCCCTATTAGATTTATTAGGTTGTAATGTGGGATGAGTTTTTATGGATTCACCTTTACTAGGTGAGGAAACATTGGTTTTATCTTGTTTGCTTGTTTGATCTCTTGTAATGTAGAAAAATGCCTATATTAATCCCTTGATATTTTTGAGATGAGTAATCAATTATTCTTCATCCTCCATTTGGATTTGGGTTTTTGAACTAACAATTTCCATTACTTCACAAATGAAAAGTTTAAAATTTGAAAGACAATATAATAATAAAAAAAATCAAAAAACCCTAAGTGAACTAAGGTTTGATGTTCAAAGGTTAGGTTAACCAAAATTCTTAACCATAATTTTTATTTAATGAATCCTACTTAGGTAGATAGGGTTAAGTATATATAAATGATAGATCATAAGGGTGAATATCAGATCTACAATAAGTTAATTAATGCTCTAAACTTAGATGTACCATTTTTTTAATTTATTAACTAAGATGGCCTATTGATGTAAATTAAAACTATAATAGATAAATAAATTACATAAATATTACTTAACTATTTATGATTCTACCATAATGCTAGATATGGTATAGGAAGGAAGAAAATATGAACATAGTTCTAGACCAGTCATCAAATTTTGGATCTCGTGCCTCATACTCTCTAGACACTTGCATTAGCTTGGGATAATTATGTCAATGCTAGATTTTGAGTTTGATATTAGTGTCTTAAACAACATATCGATTAAAATAGGATATGACCACCTTAATTATTTTGGGTTTGTATTCACCTTCACTTTGGTTCATTCATATTTGGGTCATGGACTATCATTCCTAGTGAAACAAAAAAATCCTAGCTTTTCATCTTCAATGTGACCTTGGAGAAAAATGGGTTAGTTGGCACAGGGTGTCAATTTGACTTAAAATGACCCCATTATCAAAGGGAAATACCTACATAGCTGATACTCAAAAAGAGGGCCTCAAACTCATGTAGTTCTCCCCTACAATTATGTGTGAAACATGTAATGTGTATAAAGCAAGTACAAAAGTGACCTAGATTATAAATTATAAAACATGACCTCATAATTTCTCATTTAGTAATTCAAACCTATAGTCAAGTTATTCCTTTGAATGATATTAAAAAATGGTAGAATAGAGTAATATTTTGGTAAATTGAGTACTTTTTATCTGCCTTTTTGGTCTTATTACTAGGTGAGGAATGAATGAGGGTTGATATTATATTTACACCAATCCTATTGAAAGATAAATCACATTAAAACACCTACACCAATTATTTTAATATTTATAATTTAAGAATTGGATGACTTTAGGGCACTTTACACTTTTGTCAGGCCATGATAATAACATTGACACTATTATCAATCCTAGACATTAGTGTCTAGGGAGAAAGAGAGTAGGCATAAGCTAAAAACATACAAAGGTATAAGATAATTATATTTTAATAATTTTGGGCAAGATGGGAAGTTTTTATCATCAATATAAGGCTAGTTTAGCTAATAGTAATAACCAAGGTCTAAGTTTTCCAAGTGTATAGAGGAACTATTTAATATAGTTTGGACTTATCTATAGTCTGACTAAAATAATAATAATAATACACCTACATTATTAAAAAATTTATAACTTTAAATTCTATCCAATATGATAAATGGGGAATAGATCCAAATTATTAGCATACTCTCCACGTGTAACTTGCGTAAAACCAAAAAAAATATTCATTTTCAAAGATTATCTCCCATCCAATTTAGGGACATAGGTCCAAATTATCTAAAATAGTCCTTACAAAACTAAGGTGTTACATAATAATAAAATATCATATACAAGCATAATATAGGAAAACCACCAAAAAATATCAAGGGATAAAGATTAGAAAAGGAAAGATGGTCCCCATATTTAGCTAAAAGTTAGGCATGTTATCTGATCAACAACAAATGGTAACTCTTATTGGGGGATACCCTTAACTATCTCAATAATCCAAAATCTCTAATTCTCATTAATACACAAACATTATCTCCAAGACATCTTAAAAATCAAGATCAAAACATGAATGTGTGATATTATTATTGAACACATGACATACTAACCTACGATTTTGACTAAAGACCATCAATATGTGAGTTTATGTGATTAATTTAGTTATCTTTCAATCCCACACAATAAATAAAATTTGTCTAAATGATGTAAAGTAATAAAAGGAGAAAGGATTTTATTGAGGGGTAAAATGGTGTTGGCATTTCTCTATTTTTAGCTAGCTACTTATAGCACTAGTTGATATACCTTTCATCCCTTCCTAAGGCCTTAATCCACTTCTAACCAGGTCAAAAATCGTATGGTGGAGGTTTTCAAGCTCACCCTTTTGAGGAGAATTTCCAGATTTTATATTTTGTGCATTGCTTTTAAAAGAGGATTTTGCTTTTTTATATTCATAGAGGGTTCAAAAATAAACTATGTGATGAGTGATAATCAATAAGTTCATAGTTAATTAAAGTAAAGGTTGAAAAATTTAGACCGTCATTATGCTTCATTTTTTCTTCTATGTGCATTTGCTGATCTTTAAGACATGAAAATATGTATTTCTAAATTAATATGCTCTATTTAAAAAATTAGCCTTGATTTTTTTAACCATACAAGTGAACTTTTATAATTCATGCAACCAATTGAACAAGGTTTTAAACATTTTTTCTGCATGACAATGCCATTGGTGTTATTAAAAAATAAGTTACCCATTCACAATTAGTAAATAAAAAAAAGGGGAACACTCACATTAAAAAAAGTGTTTCAACCTAAAAAGAGATGCAATGAGGATAAATCAGGCAAAAAACAACAAAACCAACAAAGTAGAAAGAAATAAGAAGGAATTTATAGGGTGTTTTAGGTTAATTCAGTCCTAGAATTAGTATTTGAGAAATTGTCTATTAATAGGAAATAGGAAATTATCACTAGTTAAACACCTTAGGAAAAAATATTTCTTTTCAAGTATTTCTAAAAAGAGGTAAAGACCTAGCCATAAGGCATCAAATTTTCTATTTTTCTCCTTTTGTTCATGATCTTTGTCCCACATAAGGACAAGGTAAAAGATTATAAATGCTTCCATTCTAAATCATTTGTCAAATCAACATTTGATGATCTCTTGATGTCCACTAAATTATATCGAGGATGCTTCAGATTTTTAACCTAAGTGCATTACATTCAATAAGTGAGCCTATTTATGATCATCTAATTTCAACTAATCACTGACAACCAATAAGGGGGGTTCCTTAATTTGACCATAAAAATAGGGTCTTTCCCATAAAATTGTTGGTAGGGGGAAGTTTCTAGAGTGGGTTTAGTTCTATTCCTATCTGACCATAACACAAATTTCAATTCATTATGCCAATTTATGGCATTGTTTTCCAATGCATTTTTAACTATACTTATAAAATTCTTGTTTGTCAATTTGGCTATCCCATTTCCTTAGAAATAATAATTAGAGGATAATTTCAAGGTTCCTTAATGATTTTATGACCATTCTAAGAATTGAAAAGAGGAGAGGGCGAGCCCATTATCACATACTATCATAAAAGGCATACAAACCTTGTGACAATGTGCTCCTCCAAAATTTGAATGACTATGTTCATTATATAATTACTAAATGCTTGAGAGTCAACCTAATGAGTATAGTAGTTATTTGTAGTGAGGATAAAATTGTGGCATGTGGAAATTTTTTCATTGATTTCCGCCACAACTTCCAATCCCCATTTTTCAAAAGGTCAAGCTTAAATCACTGGTAGCATAAACATCATTATAATGTGCTTCCTATGTGTATAAACTTAAAAAATGTGATATCTCTAGACATGTGCATGCACATATTATTACCCATTTATCAATATTTGGTGGTTAGTGGAATTAGTTGATCCATGCCTAATCCCATATTTTACATGGAAATCATCAAGCGTGCATGTTACTTGATCTCTATTAAGATAGCTAAGATAAATGAATTCATGGTTCCATATATAAAGCACCCCTAACTTGATCATAAGGTGGTTAATTTTCATGTACAATGCTCTCTCTATGTATAATTCAATTGTTTGGGACACTCATTGTTTAACAGGTAGTGAACCACTTCCTTGTACAATTTATCATTGGTAATATCCTCAACTATGTAGTGATGGAAACTGATTTATGGATCTATTTCAACCATCATTTTGATTATCCCCTATCCTCTCACAATTTCCATTGAATGAATCTTAAGGATTAAATCTTGAAGGATATTAATCCACTTGGATCATTACCCACCCAACTCATTTTATATTAATATGGATTTCACCATTGGCTCAGAAACAATAGAGAAGATTTTACTATGTAGTATGTAATGCTATAATTTATTGACAACCTTGATCAAATAAAAGGCCTATTTATCCATCATATAGTATCTTAGTTTCACATTCTTCAAAGGGGATATCATAAACAAAATAGGTCACTCATCTACAAACCCTCTTCTTTATTGAAACATAGTAGTAGTCAAATTTTACAAACAAGAGTAAATATAAAAAGTCTAAATATAATCAAGTTTGATAAACATTGGAGTATTTACAATTACCTATTTGATTTGGCTAAATTCTACCTATGCTTCACTTGTCCACTCAATTTTAGTGTCCTTCTTGAGAATGTTATTTATATGTCTAAATACCTCTATAAATATAAGGATGAACTTCCTCATGAAGTTAATCTTGTTAAGAAATGACATTAGTTCTTTCTTCATGCTGACAAATGAGTTTTTATGAATAGCTAATAATATATCAAGGTGTAATGATATACCCTACTCTAAAATGACATGGCCTCATATCCTTGTATTAGTGATTCTAAATATACATTTCTTTGAGTTCAATGATATCAAATGGTATTTGCACCACTACAACACTTTTCTCAAATTATTTACATGATCCACCCTTCTTTTGGATAAGACTGGTAAGTCATCAACATACACAATTATAAACATGCCCATAAGATATTTGAACATAATTTCCATTTCCATTTGAAACATAGCACCTATGTTAGTCAATCCAAAAGTCATTGTCTTGTATGTGAATGTGCCCCACTTGGTTGTGAAATTTTCCTTAATACTATCTTAATAGTTCATCACTACCAAGTTATACCTAGAATATCCATCTAATAAAGATGTCATTTGGTCTCCATTCATGATTTATATATCTTCATCTAATGAGGGCAAAGGGTAGCTTTCATTTTTAGATGCCTTGTTTAAATTATGGAAATCCACAAATAGTTTGATCTCATTGTTCTTCTTCCTCACTAGCACCAAGTTTGGAAGCCATATAGAGTCTCACAAAGAAGATGATATTTTTTTCAAGTAGTTTCTACACTTCTATAAAAAATAGTGGATCCAATAACAGATTGACATGCCTTTATCTCTACTTAAAAGGATTGACTCCAAGATTTATGGGAATAACAAATGTTAAGATAAAAGTGTTTAATAACCTTATATCTTCATAAATCCATGAAATCACACATCTAAATTATTTGAGATCTAGTGTAAAAGCTTTACCTCCTTTTAGGTTGTTTTATTATTTTTTAGAATAATGGAGTTTTATTTCTAATTAAATAAACAATACATAAATGGGTCTGAGTAGATAAAATCAATAAATAATATGCATAGTTAAGCTTATTTGTGTTAATATATTGTATTTTTAAATGTTCTAAAAATAGTAATAATAGAGAGAAAATCAAACTTAGCTAGAAACTAATTGAGATGGATGTTGCAAGGTCTATAAATTTTTTTGCAGGCTTGGGAGACTATGATAAATAGGATCTTAGAGTTCATTTTAGTATTGTATAAGAGATTTAAAATTAGTACACCCTATTGGTTAGTTCTATAGTCTTTTTTTAACACTATTATCTAGGTGATCCAAGTTTTAAGGTTTTATGTAGTTGGTCTATATTACCCTATTAGTGAAATATCAAAGTATGAAAGTCTATGAAGCTCATTGTTCATCTATTTTAATCTTTAAATCCCTAGGAGCTCTTTGTGCTTGAAATTGAATGGAAACATGGGAAAAGAGAGAAGTGGTTAGTATGCAAAGGATACACTAGATGCACTTCACACCCCTTATGTGGGCATGTTGCCTACATACCAATATTCTGAGGAGGGATAAAGATAATGTAGTTATCCCATTGAAGTGCTTGGTGTAACTATGTATGAAAATGCAACTAGATTCAAAAATGGGTGTATTTTAAATCGCTAGGAGCTGGTGTAAGGGCTTAAATAATCTTGGAATGATATTGGAAGGTTGTGTGTAGAGAATAGGGAAAAGTGTTGAATGTACTTGTTTGTATTCTTGCTTCTCTCTTGTAAATGAGTGTCAACCCTTATAAATGGAATTTGAATGGAATATCATAGGTAAATTAATGGTCATGGGTTAAATAAATTCATGTTAGGCTGATATGAATTAGGATAAGCATTTGGAAAAATATAACCATTAGGACCAAAAGTACACTTGGACAACAACACTATAAATATGATACCTTGGGTTTTAGCACTCATGTCTAAGTTGGGCAATATTTTATAGAGGGAATGAGACTTAGGGGGATGTATCTAGGATTGAATGAGATGTTTAGGTCTATGAGGGTTAAGTCTAGAAGGTTTTTGATGACTAGGAATTAGTGAAAGAAAAGCATAAAAGGGTTGTGCAAGCAAGTAGGAGGACATATGGATTAGGTGTCTTTTGCCATACTCATGTAGCCAAATTTTGTATTTTATATGACCACCTTTTCTCCACATTTATTTTAGTGATGCATCAAAGTGAAATAATAAGATAAAGGAAGAAAATAGAAAGCATACCTGAACTTACCTGCAATGGTAAATCTCATGAAGCTTGTGTGGTGTTGAGTAACATTGGATAGTGCATATAGAGCACATTATGCAAGTGTGAATCTATGAAATGAAATAAAGAGTAGATAATTTCTTATTATATGTGATATAAAATAGGAACATATAAAAGTTGAGTAAAAGAAAAAAGGATGAAAAAGGAATGAATACACATCACCAGGTATGTGAACCAATACAAAACCTATTGTGATCTTGAGTATGGCTAAGTAATGATGGGTTGTGTTGGATGATGATATACCAAAAGTTAAATCATGAATAGAGATGAGTGATCAATTCCTTAGAAAGTCAATCAAGAGTGCAAAGGCTATCCCTTTGGATCTATCTTAACCTATTGAGTGAATCTAGATGATCATGCATGTGATAATCAATGTATGGATTGTGTGTCCAATCATTCTAATTAGGTGGCTCAAGAATACAAATGTTGGTCCTTTGGTTCTATCATTGCCCCATAAAGTGAAGCTATGAAGTGATACTAGTATAGAATAGATGTCATATGAGATGGCTCATGGAGCCCATGGATGTTCTAAAAATATGACAATGTGGTGTGGATAGCTGAATGTATGCTAGATACTAGGCCACTCTTGGCCATTTTGAAAGATAGAGATTAGGCCTATATGAAGTCAACTCCAAAACTAAAGCACTAGGCTTATGTGAAAGAAAAATTGATAACTTGAGTATTCAATAAATTAAAATTGTATGAAATTTCAACTTGAATAAGATGCCAACCACCTATAGATGGAGTAAGGCATGTAACATGAGAATGTTTAGATAATAAATTAAACTTGAAAATAAAAGAACAATATGATGTACATAATGCCCCCAATCACTAGTGTTTGGAACATGGATTTTGATCTATAAGTTATGTCAACTTCCCAATCTAAAATTGGAAGTGAGAGCCATCATGATGTGAATGATACCCCCTATATCTATATTCCTTGAGAAAACTATACTAAAACTATTGATTTTGACTAATCTAGATGTGTAAAAACTATAGTTGATCTAAATTTTTTGCCTATTACTAGAAAACTTGGGTCTTTTTATACCTATACAATAGTTCCAAAACGAGGACACCCTTGTGTTTTTCACTACTATTTATTTTTGATGCTCTTGTCCTATGCTAAAACTAATTATTGATCTAAAATTGTCATAATTTTTCTATTCTATTCTAACTAGTTTAACCTCTATATTTTGAATTGAGTGATCTAAATGTTTCTATTTTGACTGCTAGGATTTTCAATCTATATGATCAAACCCTTATTTCTTTCCCCCTCTTCTTAGGGTAGGAATAAGTACCCTAAAATGACTACCCTTAGAAGAAGAATCCCTGCAAGTGTGTTAAGCTAGAAATATACATGATATAACAATGATAATTAACAACATATCTTGAGATATAGAAATATTTGTATTTAGATATTGTTATATCAACTTGGGTATGCCTAGATAGATATAAAAATTTAATATCATGTGTAATTTATTTAAATAAAACTATAAATTTTAGATGTTAGTTTTCAAGGATGGATGGAGCATGATGTCCATCATGGTATCCAAGAAAGCAATGAAAATAAATGATATGGATCATGGCATTGTAAGAATAGAAAAAGAAACAAAAAGCACATTGAGAAAGAATTAATAAGCATACAAGGGTGGCTAAGGATCCAAGAAAATAAGGGACATGGGCACATGTCACTCAAACTAGAAAACAAGCATATAAGGCATGTTCAAATTCCACATACACATACAATAGAAACAAGCAAGATAGGCACGATGGCTATAGGCACATAAAAGAGTAAAAGAAGGTACATTGGAAATTTTCTAGAGGTACACATGCATGAATGGAATAAAAATATATTGGAAAATGTTCTAAGGCACACATAATAAACAAAACTAGAACTGGAAATGCAATCACATCTAGCTATGTAAAGCAAGAAAGGAAAGCATGTAACAATTAGAAAGGTGGAATCAAATCTAAATAAATAAAGCAAGAGTGAATTTATACATGACACATTATTACAAGACTAAGTATATGCTAAAAGAGATATAAAAATGCTAGATAGTAGTAAAATATAAATATAGTAATATGTATAATCTAGTAAGTAATGTACAACATCATGATAACTTGGAGTGTGTAGTGTAGGAATGACATAACTTGGATGGTGTAGTCATGAAAAAGATGCCCCTAGTGGGAAGATATATATTGATGTGTCTCTTGAATGTAGAAGTAAGATTCCCCCTCAATGGGTAGAATTAATTAATCAAGGAGCTAGAATTCATTACACACACTTAAAGAAGATCAAGTGAAGCATGGTAACATAGATAAATCGACAAACAATAGCATAGAATATCAACTGTAATTCTAGCATAGTATTAGTAATATAAAGCATAAATGATGCATACAATAAAAAGGTTTTTTGTGTTTTTGAACTATTTTAATGTTTTTGTGTTTTGAAATGTTATATTGTTTTTGTATTTTTAAAATAATCTATGTATAAGAAAACTGAGAAGAAATGATACTAGCTAGTGAATCTTAGATGAGACTCCCTATCATGGTATCCTATATCAAATAAAGGTATCATGCATGATCATGAAGCATGATGAAAACACTAAAACTATGAATTCAAAATCTATGTTCATTATAAATATTCTAAAATATTTGAAGTAGAAATTAATTGTGCAGTCCCTCTATAACTATGAGAAGTGGATTAAACTGTAGGCCTCTTAAGGACCCATTTAGAAGTAGGAGAAGCTCTTTGAACATGTTCTCTATGTGTAGATTCATGTTATCTCAATGAAACTTCTCTAGGTGTGAATATTATAGTTGGAAGCTATCTAGAATCCCAAAAATAAGGAGGTGTATGAACCCTCTATACTGGTGATAGATGACTCAACTATGTTTTAATTTGTATCGAAGGAAGAATTATAATGGCTTGGGATAATGAAACTAGCGAAAAAGCTAGAACTAGTGATTGTAAATAAGATGGATCTGAATGGGGAGTGATAACTCATATAGAAATCCACCAACTACAATAACCTGATTACTTTGAATGAATTTCATGCATTGGTGAACTGTAGATATTAATTTTTTGATTTTTTTGAATCCATAGGTGACCAAGTAACATATCTAAGAACTATAGTAATATGTGTGGTCACATGTGTTGGACCAGTATGTAAAGGAAGTAAAATCTCACCCAATGAACTTTATATGTGCAAATTGAACTTTATTATAATTGTATCTATTGGGGTGATATTCTACTATGCATAGCCCAAATATTGTAATAATGTAATGGTGTGTATGTTGACATTACAACCATTATCAATGAGAACACTATGAATGGGATGATTATGAATATGTGCTCTAATAAAGAGTGCATTATAATCTAAATTATCCTCCATAATCTCTTGATTTGAGAAGGATATCAAAGGTCTATCTAGAACTTTGGACACATACACATCGATCATACCACTCAAAGGATGTGACTCAACTGAAGGTGGTTGGTATATAAATGGTGGTAGATGTGTATGATATGTATGGGGAAACCCTAATGTCTCCCCTATATCCTATTTATACTACTATGGGAATGGATCTAAGAAAAATTTCAAAGCTTTATCCTATGTTTCTTTTGAGTTTGGAGGCTCAACTAAATTTCCAAGATTAAGTAGATTTTCATCTATCAAGTCATATATCTTATGTCTCAAACTAATGCATCTATTTTTAGTATGGCTCGGTGCCCTATGGTAATCACACAATTCCTACTGATCATATCCCCTAAGAAGAAGTTTGGTTGAATAAACTTCTTGAATAATAGGGAAATATATGACATTACAATCTAAAAGATATTGTAAAACCCTAGCTAGAAGAACTAGATGTGAGAAAGTACGTTGAGGGGGTGCTGATAAAATTATACACTAAGGAGGCTTTGAAGTTGTATTTAATATAGGTTGATTTTGCCCTTTTATATCATTAAACTTGACCTTGTATGGGGTTTTTTTTTAACTCTTATTATGTATGTCTAGAATGCTTATATACTTGTGTTTACCCATTGAAATGAGTTTCACTTTTCTTTTCTTTAGTGTATGACATAATTCATTGAAGGAAGAGAATCACTTAAACATAATTAATTCATAATTAAATATACTTAAAGAGGTCATATAACCCCTGATCTACTATGGGACTAGTCATCTTAGCCAAGATGGTCTTATACCAAAGAACATAGTCTATAAGATGCTCATTTGGTCATTTTTTCTATTGATAAATTTGAGCATATGAAACCTTATCACCAATTTTAGTGCTAAACTATGCTAAAAATATGTTAGATAAAAGATTGAATAGATGAACTGACTGATTTAAAGTATAATTCTTTAGGCTCTATGGAAAAGGTTGGTAAGTAGCTAGTCATTGGGTGTATAGTCCAAGCATGTTACATGGAATCCTCTTAAGTGTGTTTTTGGATCACCCTTGCCATCATAAAGAGTAAGCTTGGGTTGAAAAAAACCTTGTGGTAAGGGTGTAGAAGAAATGTGACATGTGAATGGTGTATGCATAAGAGAAAAAAAATCCAAAGCCTATGTAGGTCTAGAGACACCATGCTCAAGATGTTGCACCTTAGATTGAAAAGATATTATCTCTTTCACAAGGGTTACCACATCAAGAGAGAAGAATGTACTAGCTATAACTAGTGGCATAGAGGTAGGTTGGGATGCTATAGGGGGTTGTTGAGACATATTTCCCTTGTAGTGTCATTCTCAATTGGTTTCTTGGTGGGGATGAAAACTCAACTTGTTTAGCATTTCTGATTTCCATGATAGATTATAAAATTAGTATATGATCTCTAGGCTATTGCTTAAGTATTTATCTAAAGTTTTGAAGGATCAAATATTTATTTAGTATAATTTAATTATCAATATTGGGTGGAAGTGGATCAATGGTCCAATATGGTAGAACATGAGCATTGGTGTGTACATCATCATTTTTATTTTCATACTGCTCTTTGACAAAATTATCCTCATTGAAATTGGTGTAATCTAGATGTGTAAAATATATGAATAGAGCTTGAGTTGGTTGGTTATCCATGGAATATGGCCAAGTTGTAGGAATATAGATTAATTTAAGAGGATTGACATTAAGTCTTGCACTTCATCTCAAAGGAAGAGATGGAAGGAACTTAGGTGGTATAATGAAAACAACTTAGATAATAGTAGAAAAGACTAAGCTGATATAATCTAAACAACGAACTAAAATATTAATAGATAGGTTATAGAACTCCCAAACATGTAAGGTGATACCTCAAGAAGGAAAATAGGAGATAGTACATACAACTAGGTATTTTATCAAAAATATTTGTAAAAAATACTAAGAATTTTCAAAATTGAAAATGAATTTGATGGATAAGTACGCAATATAAAATTTAGAAAATGGTTGGTAAATTAGTAGAAAATAACTAGGATCTTGTTGATGTAACTAGGATGTTTGAATGATTTTTTTTAAATTAGTATGATAATTTTAAAATTTTGATATGAATTTATATAAAATTTGTAGAATTTTTCTTGAAAAATTTAGGAAAAAAAATTCTAAAATTAGCAATATATTTTACCTAGTGTTTGGAATGTGTTTGTATGCAAAAAGGACCTAATATGTGCAAAATAGGGTTTTAAGAAAATATATGATAATTTTTAAATTAATTTATAGATTTTTTATTTTTAAATGTAGTAAAAATCAAGAAGTTATGGTAAATAATCAAAAATAATTTACCCTGGGGTTTCTAGGGTTTTTTTTGCAAAAAAATGAAGTAAGTCAAGTTCACCAAATGTTTTATTATTTTTTATAATAATGGAATTTTATTCCTAATTAAATAAATGGGTTTGAGTAGATAAAATTAGTAAATAATATGCATAATTAATCTACTAATTTGTGTAAATAGATCATATTTTTACCTTTTCTAAAAATATTAATAATAGAGAAAATCAAACTTAGCCAGAAACTGACTGAGATGGATGTTGCAAGGTCTGGAAATTTTTATGTGGGCTTGAGGGACTATCACAAACAAGATCTTAGAGTTAATTTTTGGATTGGATAGGAGAAACAAAAGTGGGACAGCCTATTGTTTGGCACTATAGTCCTTTTTCAACACTGTTGTCTAGGTGATCTAAGTTTTTTTAGTTCTTCTCAGTAGGTCTATGTTACCAAGCCAGTGAAATATCAAATCTCAAAAGTCTTCAAAGCTCATTGAGAATCTATTTTAATCTTCAAATCCCTAGGATATCTTTGTGATTGAACTTGAATGGAAACTTGGGAAAGAGAGAGAAGGTATTAGTATGTAAATGGTATACTAGACACACTTCACACCCCGTGTGTGGGCACACTACCTACATACCAATATTCTGAAGAAGGATCAAGCTAATGTAGTTCTCTCATTAAATTTCTTGCTGCAATTGTATATGAAAATTTAACTAGATTCAAAATTCAGTGTATTTTAGATGGCTAAGGGCTGGTGTAAGGGATTGAATAAGATTGGAATGATAATGGAAGGTTGTATGCAGAGAATAGGGAAAAGTGTTTCAATGTACTTGCTTGTATTCTTGTTTCTCTCTTGTAAATGAGTGTCAACCATTCTAAATGGACTTTGAATGGCCTTTTATATGGAAATTAATGATCATGGGTTAAATGAATTCATGTTAGGCTAACATGAATTAAGAAAAGGATTTAGAAAAATATGACTGTTAGGACAAAAGGTACACTTGGACAACAAAACCAAAAATAAGACACCCTAGGTTTTAGTGTTCTTGTCCAAGTTGGGTATTGTTGTCTAGAGGGAATGAGACCTAATGGCTAGATTTAGGCCTGAAAGAGTTACCTCAATCTGTAAGGGTTAAGTCTAGAAGGCTATGCATGACTAGGAATTAGTGAAATAAAATCCTAAAAGGGTTGTGCAATTAAGTAGGAGGACCTATGGATTAGGTGTCTTTATCCATACTCAAGTAACCAAATTTCATAATTTAGATGACTACATAGGTATAGGTGGTTCCTAAGAGTACACTTTTCACATCATTTTCATCACCCATATTACATTTCTCATGATGTATTCAATTAAAAAGGGTTAACATATCCTTTTACTTTTGATAATCCATTTTGAATATCTTCTCAAGAGATAACATTCCCTTGGGTATGTTATTTATCTTAAAATTCATTTCCCCATCCTCATCTAGTTATAAGTCTTCTTGACCATCTTCATCAATAATTTGATTGATAAATACTTAAATATTGGTTATGAATCATATTATGTTCTAGTCAACATTCAAGACTTGGAATTTTTTAATATTATCTAGAACTAAAGGGGTAAAGACCAGATCTACTAAGAATATTCTCATCTTTGAATTAGAAACAAGATCAAGATTACTTTTAGTAGTAACTAGTGCATCTATTATATAGTTAATTTGTTTGGGTAGAGATTGAATACCAAATGCACCAAAATATTTAATTACATTCCTACCCAAACATGATATCCAAACAAATAATTTATCATTAAATGAGTATTGCCTCCTTACTTATATAACCACCAAATTAGAGTCGTATAACACCTTAATATTTTTTACCTTCATTCATATGGTGAACTATAGTCCATAGACTAACACCTTATACTTAGCAACATTATTTATATAATAAAATTATAGGTGGTATGCATAAAGACACATTATACCTCTTGGATTAATTAATTTTACTCCAGCACCACAACCATTTTCAGATTTGGAGCCATCAAATTTTATTATCCATAAATAAAATTTTATTGTGCATGTTGAAGATCTATGTAAGGGATGCATTTCTATAATACTGACCTCTTGGTGCATTTATTTATCCTTGATTGAATATGTGTTATGCATTTCAATTAGTATATTGACGAGTGTTATGCAAGGGGAATGTCTAAGGGTATTTATTTATATCCTTTCCTCATTGAAAGATCCTAAGGTGCAGTCTTCACTCCTAATAGGACTATGTGACCTCAGGTATTCATATTTTATTAAGAAAATTCCAAGTCTTTCAAATGATAAAGATGTTATGAATAACTATCTTGAGGGATAAGAAAGGATATAGCCATTTTTCATGATTATGTCACCTTGAGGAGAGTATTAAGACTTTTCATTTGTACTTAAATCATTATGTTTTAAATTTTCACATGCTAGAACAACGTTTTGAAATTGGATTAATTTAGGGGCACCATAGAAATCCTCCTCATCTAACAGGTTGAACTCTTTGAATTATATACTTAGTTACATATTGAGCATGTTAATATATAGGTTATCAAAGGTTCCTTCTTCTTCATCATGTGAGTAAACTCCCATTTTTTATTCTTCATATGGGATATTGTTTGTTTAATTATATTTAGTGATCATATGTGTCATAATTAGTTCTCACTCATTTATAATCTATATAGGTAGACCACACCATAGTATCCACATGTGGATAAATTTAGTTTCCTTATATCCATTCAATATGCTTGATCAGTCTCGACTGAGCAACATGCCATAAGCATCTAGGATATCCACCACTTGTATTTCAATGCATTGTTGTATCTTTGGATCTGAATCTAATTGCATTTGTATATGATTTCGTTCCCCTAGAAATTTAATCTTATATTTGGTTTAGTTGGACAACCTTTCAATTTGACATTACAGGTGTAATGTCTAACTGTTGGTAAATAACATAAGACATGACATTATTAGAGGCATCTAAATCCACTAAGAAATTATGTAAGTTGTTTCAAAATATTTTGAATGTCAGGATGAATGGATGAGTTTCAATTTCTTACTTAAAGAGAGAAATATGTGCATCATAAATTTTATCAAATTATTTCCCCTTTATATTAGAAAAATTCTTTCAAATGTAATTCTCTTTGATTAAAAATTTGAATTAAGTCAAATAAAATGATATTATCTTTAGTGTTTTTAAGGTTTTAATTGATATAATAGCTCATTTTGACCATTTATTATGGTTTCCCATTTCGGTTATACACAATTTAATTATTTGGATGATAATAAGTGGAGAGTCCTTTAGGTTGATGAGTATTATCTCTTGAATTTACATTAGGTAGGACCTCAATGTTTCTTAGAGGAGAATATGTTGTCAATAGGTTGGTTGATTTACTCCTTAGTTGGTGATTGTTCCATCTTTTGATAAACCTAAATGTGAAGACCTCATCTAGATTCTATTTGGGTTCATTGTCATACTCAAAATTAAATTCATATGTTTTCAATACTAAAATTATGCCTAGATTCCATCCATATTAGTTTTAACTTCCATCAAGAGATGGAATATTTTCAATGTTTTTCATCTCCTTTTGAAATATTATTGAGGTATCTATAATATCATCATAAATTATCTTTGCATGGTCAGTCATGTTATGAAGTCTACATAAGGTGTTTAAATCCAAGTCTATAAGATTAATAGAATGTGAAGCATTGTTGATATTCTAATTGTTATTATTGAGAGAAATTAGTGAATTTCCATTATTGTCTCTACTATTCCATTTATATTAGGCCTATTTAAATATAAATTAATGACATGGGTGGGTTATTTACATTGTTAGGTTCCTACCTTCACATGTTAACCATATCATTTGATAATATTTGGACAATCTATCTGAGATTGTCTACTTCAAGTTTTATGCTAGTGTTGGGTTGGATAACTATTTGAGATTGTGGATTAGTCACATGTGAACTTGAATTCATGAATACATGGGTAGTAGTGGTAATAAAACTATGAGCATGTTCATTAAGTGTTTGAGGTTTCAAATAGGATGAAACTACATGTTAAGTGATATTGAACATAACATACCCACTAACTGTTGGTGTGACAACAATGTTATTTTATTATATTAGGACCAACTATTGATTATTAACTTGGGGTAATATGTGATTTAGATTCATATAGGGAATACCACTAAACATATAATTGATGGGATTTAGAGCATAAATTGGGTCTAAGATACCAGACATAGTACCCTAGATGGAATTAATGAATGAGGTGTTATTCATAATGAATTGATGCAAATAGGGATATTATAATATTCCCCTAGTTGTCTTAAGTATGGTAGAGATCCTAAAATATACCCTTGTCAATCCATTTGGTGCTCAATATTCATTATTTTTTATAATTTAGGGTGAGGCTAGGATTCTTCTCAAAAACATTAAATTAAATGGATCAATATATCTCAGATATGTCTATATTATAAGACCTTATAATAATATGTAAGGTGATTTGAGTATTTCATATTATTTATGGAATCAAGAATTAAAAAATCTCATTAGATCATTGTGATCCCTCCTTAGGGAAATAAAATGGTGATACAAGACATCAGGGTCAATGGGTTGTCTAAAATGTTTCACAAAAAAGTAATTAACTTTACCCAAGTAGTAATATACCCATGAGCTATCCTTTAGTATTAAGCATATGTGGCTTCCCCTAAAGACTATTTAAATAATATGTAGGTGACATCCTTGTGATGAGACTACATTTTGATTAGTGCATCCTTAAAGCCTTGAATATATTCCTATGTTGTTTGGAATCCTCCAACTATAAACTTAAGATAAGACTTGTCCATATTTTTGAGTAGATCCTAAGCTATTCCTATGATATTCATAGGGAAATAAGATCCTTACCCAAGACAAGCCATGGCATTGGCCATCAATAAAGGTTGGGAGACAATAAATAGATTGACTAAAGGAGTAGTCTAGATATTAGAGAATTACAAACTGACTGAATGGGCTTAAAATTTTATTTTCCTTTATTATCTATTTAAATCGGTATAATTTAATCAATAAGTTTTAACATCTTAGTTTTATCTATGATAGACTTTTATCGAGCGATTATCCTACTATTTTCCATCTTAAGATATGTTTTAGCTCAGTAGAATCAAATGTTTCTAAAATGTCTGAGTTAAAACATTAGATGCAAAGTTAATCATGGTTCATGCACCTTCCTTATAACACCAAATATGTTGAGATGTGTTTTTAAATTGTGAACAACAGGCAAGGTTTGTTAATTCTTGCCTCTCTTTCAAGGAAGAAGACACCATGAGAAAATTGCTTCCCCAACATTTAAATGTACTAGGTATTGGTATGCTGGTGTTCACTAAGTTGGATGATGTGGCTTGTTTTATGAATTAAGTTCACATTTATCCAATTAATACATTGTTGGGTGAATATTTTGTCGTCAACTAACTGATGAAAAAATGGGGATATCAGCCACAACATAAGGGAGATTTACACCACGAGGAGTGTGGCTTTACTAGATCTAGACGAGGTAAATCTCTCCTCTCATCAAGGGGAGGTTCCCCATCAATATTCATGTGATATAAGCATATATATAATTAAGCAAAAAATAACACATGGGGGTGGTATAACAGCATTTACTTCTCTTTTTTAGAAGTAATGTATGAAGGACAAAAGAGGAAAATCCCTGGTCTAAAGCTAACAACACTCCTCTTCTTTCAGGAATGGTATCAAATGAAGAGCAAGAGATTACCTTACGTAAAAAAGTTCACAAGAACGCTCACGCAAGGGCAAAGTCTTCCATAGCTTCTCCACAGATCTGGAACAAGTACAACCATAGAGTAAAGTGAAGCACAAAGTCTTCACCTGAAACTACCAAAAGATAAAAGAATCTCAAAGGTAAAAGTAGCACAAAGTCTATTTTCTACCCTCAAAAAATGCCTTTAGATAATATAAACATGCCCACTGCTTACAAGATCAAATAAACAAGATATTTCTAGGAAAAGACATAAGAGCCATTTCCTAAATCACACAGATAATCTCAACACAAAGACTGAAACAAACCTGCTTCTCATTTATTTCATCAAAATATGATTTACAAATTTGAGCACAAAGTCTCAAAAGTTGTTTCAATTTTAGTAGTGTTTGCTATTGAATTTTCCAGAAGAAGATTACAAATGAGGTCTCCACTATATATAGGGAGAAAATCCTCAAAAATAGAAAATAATAAGATATAAAATATCCTAGTCAAAGATGACTCATCTTTGACTTTTAGATATTTTCTAAAATATTTACAAGTAATTACATATTACAAAATTGTATGCATTCTGTACAAAATAGAAATGCATAAGGACAGAAAAAGAGAGAAGGGGGAGATGGAGAGTCAATTCTTGCTACCGGACTTCTTCAGATGAGCATCATACATGGTGATCGATGCCTGAATTCCTATGTTGTTAGGCGTAGCTGCATTTTTGGAGACAACTCTCACTCTGATTAGCACATCTTTCAATGCTGTGATGGCTTTAGAATGGCCAATTAACCTGGATTTCAAATTCTCCAAAGTTAACTGAGCATCTAGAATGCTGTCCACTAAAATCATTGAGAAAGATGCTTCTTCAAAATCCTTCTTGATCATCCCTTTGAAACTTTGAATCATTTCCTCTGCCGAAAGGAACTGATGGTCCTTGGAGGTCAAGTTGCATGGCAACTCTTCTAACTTGTTAAGCAGGTTCAGGTTACACTTTTCGCTAGCTTCTTTGAAAGCATTGAGATCATCAACTAAGTCTTTGAGTACCTGAATTCTGAAGACTATTGACTCTTTGATCTCAACATAGGAATCTTTGTTGGGGATGACGCCGATAGTTATCAAGGTGCTCTTTTTGAGATTCTTCATTTCCTTCCACCTGCTAAGATCTTTTTCTAAGCCGTCAATTTCTCGAGAGATAAGGGAGACAAAGTCATCTACTTGAGTTCTCAATCTCTTCACTTTACCTATTTTTTCTGCAACTTCTGACAGTAAAGAGACTCCCTGATTGTGCATCCTCTCAATATATTCCTCCAAGACTTTCCCTTTTAAATATGTCCTTTTAGCTTTTAGAATGACTGGATTATCCACAAAAAAGGCCTCTGGAATTGTTATTTCAGGGGGAATAGTGAATCTTCTGATTACTATTGTTAATTGCTCAGCCTTGGCTTTGTAAAAATCCTTCATTTCTTTTTTCTTGTCAAACTTTTGGACCATAATGTCCATTGCTGCCTGAAGATCACTCTTTTCCCCTTCGTGAGTAACTTTGCCAAGTTCAACACGAGAGAGGGAATAAATGCTCATTTCAAAACCCTTAAGGGCTGTGTCCTGAGGAGGTTTGGCAATTTTTTAAAAATTTTGCCCCTTTTCTTTGACCAACCTAGAGAGGATTTTTGGCCTTTTAGGAGCCTTTGCTTTCACCGGTATTATCTTACCAAAGTCAAATTCATCTGGGGAGATGGCCATTTTCTTTCTTTTAGGTGTGAAAATAGACATCCATGGTAGGAGAGAAGTACTTGTTGCAACAATAGTCACCTCTACCAGTGTTATTGTAGTAGCTTCCATACTACTGGTGGTGACAGTGGTTGTAGTTGGAGCAACCGATGAAACCGTATCAACTACTGGTTCTGGCTCAAGTGCAGGGCTTGGTGGCAAGTTGAAAAATAGAGATGAAAGACTTGAAATGGACCCAAAAGAGTGGGAAGAACCTACTGAAGGGCCTTGAGAATCACCAAAAACAACCCTAGAAGGGGAAGTGGCTCTGGAAGATGGAACACTGATTAGAGAGATAAGAGAAGCAGGTACCGCGGGAGACTAAGGGGGAGAAAGAGAGGTGCTCTGGGTCGGCTGTGCTTGTCCCAGCAAGATCGGAGATGCAACACTTGGTCTTTCTAAAGGTTGACCCTGTGTCTCTATGGGTTGAGTTATTTGTGCCTCAGGGCTTGATTCTTTAGTTCCTTCAGCTGCTACTTTAGGCTCTTGTGTAGGTTTAGGCTTCTTGGAGACAAAAATGATTCTAGGTTTGTGAGGCTGAGATGGAGAAGGAACATCTCCTTTGTTCTTTATTCGGTTCTCTGCCTTCCTCTTCAAGTCTACTTGGTATTCAGCCTCTGATCCTGTGATGAATTCTTTCAGGGTCATCCCTTTGGCTGCTAACCAGTCATTGGTGTTAGCCAATATTGGTTCGAATCTTTTCCTCAGAGAAGTCAGTTCATTCTTAGACCAATTAATCGGAGGGAGAGGGGAATCAGCGACCTTTTCTGCCAAATATCTATTGTTTATGATATTTCCATCATCAATTAAATTGAAGGGATATCTGTGAGCCCAAGGTACTCTATCTGTTCAAGTGTAAGATGGCAATAGTCCATTTTCCTTATCTCATCAGCCGTCCTCATGTCTACCCAGATATCTTCAATCATGGGCTCGTGGAACTGGCTTTTCCTTCAGATCATCTCTCTGACTCCTCTGTAGTCAAATTTCTCCTATCTTTTGAATGGTTTGATGGTAACCATTTGTATTTTTGTTTCCATGACCTTGGCTTTAGTTGATGTAGCAACTAAAAATTTGCCAATCTAGACAGGGAACTTGAAACTGGGTCTCTTGAGCTCCATCTGCTTGTGTGTACGACAGACATTTGTTGGCAAAGCTCCATTAGGACTAACCTATCTGAAGGGAATTTTGGGAGCATGTAAGGGTATCCTTGGTAAAAACCCACCAAAAGATAGCAAAAGGTAGGAAATTGGAGGAACATGTACCCAAAACTATTCACTACCGCCCATGCCTCGTTTGATATTCTCTTCTGCTCTAGCTGAGGGTCAAAGAGACACAAAAATATGGCAAAGAATGCATCATTTACTCACCTAAAATGACATGTTGACCCTTGAAGCATCAGCTGTGGACAGTACAAGTAGACCGAGGTGGTCCTTCTATCCCCCTCTATTGTCAAACCTGAGAAAGATCGCATGGTAGCAGATATATAGACTAGGTACGAGGTCATATAGAATTTAAAAGAGGTCTGTACCCTGGTTAGTTGCTCATGAATAGCATTACTGATTTGTTCCCCCCAAAAGATGGTTTGTTTGCCTTGAAGGATGATCTTAATGAAAAGATACATCCATTCATGAAACAGTGAAGAGGACGGGAGGCCCTGTACTCTGCTGAGGAGGGTGATTAAGTCGCCAACCTCCTCGATGAAATCACTTCTGGGGAAGCTTTTCGGCCATCTAGATAGATTGGTCCTCAGGGTTTTGAGTCATTTATAGTTCATGAAATTCCTTACCCTTTCGGGGTATTTGTCCTACTCCTTCTGTGCGTCCTCGAAATCGATTTGGGTCACTTCGGTGGCCGGAGGACACAGAAAAGCTTTGTCGATAAAATCAAGGTCCAACCGAATTATCATGCTGCCATTGGTGTCTGAGACCGATCTAGTCTTCTTGTTGTAAAAGTGTGTGCACTGAAGGACAAACTCTGCATGATGCACTGCTACTAAAAAGGTAGCCACCAGGTGGATGTTGCTCTCAACAATTCTTTTTATCCCAGTGCTGAGATTGGTTGCCTTAGTTTGCCCCAGGAATTCGGCCATGTACACGTGGCCGATCTCTGTATCTCGAATGTCATCAACATTCGAGGTGACTGATGTGATCAGGAAGATGCCCTGGTATTTATATTTCATTGTCTTCACCTTTGAGGGAGATGCTTCCGTCATAAGGGATGATCTTGATTAGACGGGAGCAGGTGTACAAGAGCTCATTGAAGGTGCCGCTACCATTGATAAAAAAAAGAGAGAGCGAGAGAGGGAGAGCACAATTTAAGTGACATAGGTTATTGAATGTTACTTAAATAGGCTAGGTCAAGTAAAAGGGTAGAAAACAAGGAAGAAAAAGTGCAAAAAGGACAACTCGAAAGAAAATCTGGGAGTTAGCCAAAAAAAATAAAGAAAAATGTAGGGGCAGCGAAAATCGCTGCCCTTGCATAATTGGACGAAAATGCAAGGGCAGTGAAAATCACTGCCATTGCAAGAAAAATGCAAGGGTGGAAAAAATCACCACCCTTGTGGGAAGGATGCAAGGGCGGCAAAAATCACCGCCCTTGCGGGGGCTCACAAAGTGCAAAGGCAACAATTTTTGCCGCCTCTGCACAAAGGTTGCAAAAACCAGAGGTGGCAAAAAATGCCACCACTGCGCTGGGTAAGGGAGGATGTGGAAGGGTGGAAAATTTTGCCACCTTTTCATGGGCGTCAAAAAGACATGGGCAACAAAAATGCCATCCGCATTAGGCCACGGCAGAAAAAATTACGGGTAGAGGGAGGGAGAAGGAAAACTAACTAAAAACTAAGCTAGAAAAGAAGAAGAAAAAGAAATAAAACTGAAAGACAAACCCTACCTAAAAAATGTGCATGCCACGAAGTCAGATCCATGAGCTGATGCATTGAAATGTCACTTAGGGCACTCAGGTGCAAGAGATAGGAGGAGGAGAGGAAGCAGTGAGAGGAAAGAGGCTCAAATCAGAATATATAGGGTGAAAAACTCACCCCAACAACCCACCACGTGTGGCCATAAATGCCTTGCATAGAAATTGAGACATGTAAGGGCAGAAAAAATTGCCACCCTTACATGTAGTTGGTCTCTTGTGTAGAGGCGGTGAAAATTGGTGCCCTTGTAGGAAAATGCAGGGGCAGTGAAAATCGTTGCCCTTGCACAAAAACACGGAAAATGCAGGGGCGGCAAAAATTGCCACCCTTGTAGGGAAAAATAGGAAGAGACCAACTCTTGGGAGGAGGAGAAAAAGGAAAAAGGGAAGGGAAAACTCAGCCTTGATGGTAATGTAACCACTCCTCAATCCGACCAAGATGAAAATGAATTAAAGAATTCATATCGAAAAATGAACTTAGAGAGACAAAAGATGAAACGGACAAGTTTCGTAGGGGGTTGCTTCCAGAATGAGCCAAGGTTATTTTGGAAACAATAGCTGGCTCCTATTGGGGAACTTCTGTTTAATCGAAAAAATTAGCAGAAGCAGAATCCAGTCTCTAAGTGCCTTCCTCCAAGCCATTGGGCTACAGAGTCGAGCGAGAAACGAAAAAGAGAGACATATAAAACACAAGAACTGTACATATGCTACAAATGGACCCATCTGAGCTTCAAGGGTTAAAAAGATTTAGATGCTGCCCATTATGAGGTTGTGTAAATGGCATTTCATCTTCATACTCCAACAAAAAGTTGGCCTTGCCATAGAGCTGCCGAATGGTGAACAGACCCCTCCACAGGGAGTCAAATTTGCCATGCATCCCTTTTGGTTCACGTCGCTTGTCCCATAACAAGACTTGATCTCTGATTTGGAACTCATGCACTTTAGCCTTTTTTATCAAAAAGCACTTTCACTCGGTCCTGATGTTTCTTGATCTGATCTACCACCATAACTCGTTGTTCATTTAGCTTGGTCAGGCACATGATCCGCTTGTCAACTGAGCTTTCGAAAGTTGAGTCTTCGATCGCTCTGGTTAATCTAAGTGCTGGTAGTTCAAGGGTGATGGGAATTTCTGCATTTTGTCCATATAAGAGTTGGAAAGGTGACATACCTATAGCTCTTTTGGGTGTTATCCTATCAGCCCATAAAGCATCATACAAAGCTTTGTGCCATGTTCTCTGATTGTCGTCCACCAACTTCCTGATAATGGTGACCAGGTTTCTGTTGCTTGATTCTGCTTGTCCATTTCCTTGAGGGAAATAATCTAAGGTGTGAGATAAGGTAATCCCATAATGGAAACAAAATTGAGTGATTTCATGTGACGAAAAATAGGCCGCATTATCTGTCACAATTTTTAGTGGAACCCCAAACTTGGAAATGATATTTTCTTTGAGGAAGCTGCATACTACTTCAGATGTAGCACGTTTGGTTGGTATGGCCTCCACCCATTTAGTAAAATAATCCATCACGGTGAGGACATAATCATGTCTGGTACTTAAAGATGGATTAACTGTGCCAATGAAATCAACACCCCATTGCTGAAATGGTTCTTCGATCACAACTGGCTTGAGGGGCAAAGTAGGCAACTTAGGCTTTCCAATGAATTGCTGACACAGCTCACACTTATGCACCCATTTGTAAGCATCTTAAAAAAGCATGGGCCAATAGTACCTTGCTCGTAGAATCTTGTGCGCCATCACCGGTGTGAAGAAATGTCCTCTATAGGCCAAATTGTGGAAAGATTCTAAAAGTCTTCCTTGTTGAGTTTTGTCAACACAACGAAGAAATGCCCTGTCCAGGTTTCTCTTATAAAGACCATTGTCCCACAGAGCATAACTAACTGCTTTCAATTTAACATTCCATTTTTCTTTAAAAGAAAGATAAGGAGGATACTCGCCATATGTTAGGAAATAAGCAATGTTAGAATACCACTCATCAATAGTGGCGACAAAGAAAACTGCGGGCCCGCTTTTGACATCTTGTTCTTCACTTTTTAATTCATCTAGAATGTTGTTGGCGATCAATTGGCAGAGACCCCTTCCTTGTACGAGCTTAGTTTGTTTGATGTCCAGATCGAATTCCTGAGTTTTGGCAATCTAGTTACCTCTCTTTGTACCGAACTCTTGCTGAGTCAAAATAGATTTTGTTGTTGTATATGGCACGAGAACTTCGGTGTGAGAATTCAGATATAAAACCTGAAATGCTTGACATCCTTGACCACAGCGTATGCATGTTTCTCCATAAGGGAATATTTCAATTCATGATTTTTGAGTGGGTAACTCATGAATGAAATCAAAGATTCTACATTTTCTAAATTGGGTTGAACCAAAATAGCTGATAGTGTATGCTTAGAGGCATAACTATATATCTTGAAACCTTTAGTATAGTTCGAACAGACCAAGACTAGTGCCTAAGCAATTGCTTCTTTAATTTCTTTGAACGCTACTTTGCCCTCGGCAGTCCACCTAAATGTGGCATTGCTCTTCATCATGTTGACAATGTGGCAGGTTTTCTCGGCAAATTCCAAAACAAATCTCCTAAGAAAATTCACTTTTCCAAAGAAAGAATGAACTGCGGTCTTACTGGTAGGCAGAGTAAGTTCCTAGATGGAGCTAACTCTTTTTGAATCAATTCTGATGCCTTCTCAGGACACTATGTGTCTAAGGAGTTTCCCTTCAGTTACTACAAAGATGGATTTCTTTGGGTTTAATGAGATGCCATTTTGACGGCAGTGCTCCAGTACCTTTTGCAAATGGTGAACATGCTCAGAATGCTGTTTTGAAAATACCGTCAGATCGTCTAGGTATACTACAATGAATTTCCCATTACATCTTTGAAAGTGAGATCCATAGCCCTTTGAAAAGTGGTGCCTACATTTATTAGACTGAACGGCATCCTGCGGTAAGTGAAAGTGCCCCAGGGGGTGGTGAACGTTGTCTTGTGTTGATCTGCTTTCCTGACCTCAACTTGATTATAACCCAAAAAATCGTCAAGCATTGATAACATTTCTGAACCTGTTACCATCTATAAGACTTGATCCATAATGGGAAGGGGATAGTTATCTTTTAAGGACAACTGATTCAAGTTTCTGAAATCTACATAGATTTGAATCTCACCATTTTTCTTTCTGACAGGTACTATGTTAGCAACCTATGTTGAGTGATGGATCAGAAAAATTATCAGAGCATCCAACATCTTTTGTATCTTAGCTAAAATAGTTCCTGAGATTTTTAGATTATATTGCCTGAATTTCTATTTGTAAGGCACAGAGTTGGCTTTGAGGGGAATGTCATGATGGATGTCATGTGGCCTAAGAGATTTCAAGTCATCATAAGAATAGGCCAACACATCCCTATATTGACGGAGTAAACTAGCAAGTTCAAACCTTTCTTTGGAAGTACAGAATTTCCCAATGTTTACCATCTTAGGATCGTGCTTGGTTCCCAAGTTGACTTGATCAAAATCTTGAGAAGAATGTGAATCTATTCGTTGTTGTTGGATGAACCTATCATGGTCATCAAACAACTTCTCTAGGGAAACCAAACCTTTGGAAATTTTATTCCCCTTGAGCTGTAGAAAATTTTCACCTGTATTGGCCTGGGTTTTAGGGGTCAGCCCACACTCCTGGGGCTCGCTACCTTCAAAACATAGTTGTTTGAAAGCGTCTTTTTGCTCCAAGAAGGTGATGATTTGATCATCATTGTTAAATACTTGCTAGTGGTCAACATTGTCTAGTACACTTGGTTAGAAAACCAGCTCAATAGTATACTTATCTCCCTTAAAATCTGGGTGGGGAATCAAGAGGGTGGTAGAGACAGCGAATGCATCTGCTCGATCATTGAATTCCCTTAGAATGGCAGAGATATTGAAGGCATCAAAATTTTTGATCTAATCCCATACCAAATTACGGTAATGGCGTAATCTCTCGTTCTTGGTCTGATAGAGGTTCCTTACCTGACAGACTATCAACTCAGCATCTCTTTTAGCATGGAGTTTCCTAACACCCTTTTCCTTGGCAGCCTGTAGTCTAAGCAATAGGTATTCATATTCGGCCGTGTTGTTAGTATTGTTGAATTTCAATTTGTAGGAAAAAGGAGTGATTTCTCCCTGAGGGGATACCAACACAACTCCTGCTCCTGATCTAGTAGAAGAGCAACTATCGTCAAACTCTAAAGTCCATAGCTCATCAGGTATTACTTTTTCAATAAAAACTTTTTTGCTTTGGGGAAAGGGTCATTTTATGTGTTCATTTTGCTTGAGTATTTTGCCCTTCGCATCAGCTGAAGCCAAAACCAAATCATCACCTATAGGGGTTTCATTTAATGCACCATGGATCTCATCTGTGGATAAGAAATAAGTGCCCATGCCTGATGACTCAAATAAAATCTGAGCTTCAGGTGCTGCGGAACGAGTAACTACATACCTGGCTTCTTTTTTAGGAAGCAATTTTTTCATGATGCCTTGAACTGGAATCCTTGCTTCTGATAGGTCCATGCTTAACTCGCCCCCAACATCCTTACAGAAATTCTGCCCAAGCAGGATGCCGTAAGATGCTAGAACATCAGCTACTAGAACCATCATTTTTATTCGCTTTTCTGGAAAAGCCGCAAAGGCGTATTGGGCATCTTTTATTTGTCCAAGGAGGGGAACCTATTTGTTTTCCATGGAAAAACACCTCCCAAAAGTTTTGGTCAAAGTTAGGCCGAGAGAGTCTGCCACTTTGGTAGGCATAACATTATCTGAAGCCCCGGAGTCTATAATATAATTACTTAGTTTGTAACCATTTATAAGCAGGGAAACATAGAAAGGTTCTATTTTTTTGGGTGCAATAGGAGTCACAACTAGATTATTTTGGGCTGGTTGGTCTTTGGGGAGATCAGAAACAGCTTTCAAAGAATCCTATCCTACAGGGGTAGCTTTATTCTTAACATATTCAGCTAACCTATCGAACTGTTCTGGGTTAGATCTCAAATATTCAACCTCTGTCATTTGAATCTTAGTCTTTCTAGCATGCTCAATTATATCAAATGATTGAAAAGAAGTTGAGACAGAAGAAGAGATTGCATCATCAGAGGCTTTGATAGGTACCCCACTGGCTTGAGTAGTAGAGGAGGGGGATATCGGGTGATTGGGAGTACTTACTTTTTTATGAGTCACCTGATCTTTGGATTGCGGGGGTAATGCAGTCCCGCGTCTGGCTATAGAAACTACTTGCTGGGGTTCTCCATCTGGTGTCTTTCCTTTGTCAATTTGTGAAGCCGACTGATTTTGAGATCTGGTAAAAACAACATAAGTTCCCTTCGAATCTTCTCCTTTATCCCCGACTTCATTTTGATAATCCAGGAAACCAATATTGGAGTCACCAGCTAGTTCCTCACCCTGTTCATCAAAAAGGTTAGTATCTTTTTGGGGGTCTAGCTATGGTTGAAAGGAGTTGTCGTGCTCTGCTTCTAGGTATCCGACCGCTGAATTGGCAGGCACTGCTTCGATGGCTAATCTTTCAGAAGGGGGAGGTAGACGGTTTGATTGTCCTTGGGTCCGGATAGCATTACCTTGATATTGCTGATTTTGGAATGTCCTCCTGGGTGCATCTCGATAGGTAGGAGCAGATGTCCCTTGGGCAATTTACCTTTTCAAAGCTATCAGTTCATTTGTTAATTTTTGCACCATAGGATCTGTAGTGCCCGTAGAAGAGCTTTCTACCGATGAAGAGAATTTATTTTTACTAGACTCTTTCTTGATCTTGCCTGCCAGGATAAGGTTGTCTTTAATCTCGGTAGCCAATCCTTGAGCCAAGGCTAGGTCCATAGGGCTAGCTCGCCTTAACAGGAAACTTACTTCAGGAAGCTGCGAGTTGATGAAAAAGCACTTGAGATTTTTCGGCGTGGGCTGGGCCACGGTTGGAATTCAATTTCTCAATTTGTTGAATTTGGCTATGAAATACCTCATGGGCTCCTGGGATTCTTTCTTTAATTGTGTCAGCTGAGCTAACAAAGCATGTGCATCTTCAGTGGGCTTAAATCTAGCTTCAAATATGGACTTTAGCGTATCCCAGCTTGTCACTGACCCAGCCTGCAGGTGATAAAACCAATCCGCAGTAGCTTCTTGTAAAGTTTCCACAAAGAGTCTTACTACCACATCTTCAAATTTGACCCCAATTATTCCACATGCTATGGAGAAAGCAGCAATATGCTTGTTGGGATGAACCTTTCCATCACCAAAAAACTTAGGAATTTTTTTTCTAGAACTACGAGGTAGTTCATGCAGGGGTGGGTTCAAGTTAAGAGGGCCAAAGGAGTTATCCCATGGGCCTTGAGCCATTATGATAAGAGGATTAAAAGGTGGGATAACAAACCTTGGTGGAGTGTTTATAGGTAGGCGGTGATTAACAACAGGAAAATGAGTTCTACTTTGTGTTGGTGACCTGACAAGGCTAAAAGAAAAACTCCTAGACTGTCGAAGAGAAGCTGATGGAAGAAACAGATCAAAATTACTCTATTGTGCCAACTCAAATATAGGGTCAACAATGCCTTTAGATCTCTAACTCTTGGTATAGCGTGGAGTTGCCAGATTTTTAAAACAAAAATGGGACCGAAAAAAATTCAAGTTGAAGCTTGAGGCTTCAAAATGCGTGTTCTTTCCAGTAGCTCTGGTTTTGCAAACCAGATAATGTAACAAAGATGGAGGGAGATGGTAAGGCTACAATGATAATGGGTAAGACATGAAACAGAGTCACCAAATTATAAAATGGATAAGGGTAGGGACTGCTTCAAGCTGAAACTTGAGGTTTCAGACTGCACATTCGGTCCCCATCGGAGTCGCCAAAAATTGTTGGGTGAATATTTTGTCGTCAACTAACTGATGACAAAATGGGGATATCAGCCACAACATAAGGGAGATTTACACCATGAGGAGTGTGGCTTTACCAGATCTAGATGAGGCAAATCTCTCCTCTCATCAAGGGGAGGTTCCCTATCAATATTCACGTGATATAAGTGTATATATAATTAAGTAGAAAATAACACATGGGGGTGGTATAATAGCATCTACTTCTCTTTTTTAGAAGTAATGTATGAAGGACAAAAGAGAAAAATCCCTGGTCTAAAGCTAACAACACTCCTCTTCTTTCAAGAATGGTATCAAATGAAGAGCAAGAGATTACCTGAAGTAACAAAGTTCACAAGAATGCTCACGCAAGCGCAAAGTCTTTCGTAGCTTCTCCACAGATCCGAAACAAGTACAGCCATAGAGTAAAGTGAAGCACAAAGTCTTCACCTGAAACTACCAAAAGATAAAAGAATCTCAAAGGTAAAAGTAGCACAAAGTCTATTTTCTACCCTCAAGAAATGCCTTTAGATAATATAAACATGCCCACTGCTTACAAGATCAAATAAACAAGATATTTCTAGCAAAAGACATAAGATCCATTTCCTAAATCACACAGATAATCTCAAGACAAAGTCTGAAACAAACCTGCTTCTCATTTATTTCATCAAAATATGATTTACAAATTTGAGCACAAAGTCTCAAAAGTTGTTTCAATTTCAATAGTGTTTGCTATTAAATTTTCCAGAAGAAGATTACAAATGAGGTCTCCACTATATATAGGGAGAAAATCCTCAAAAATAGAAAATAATAAGATATAAAATATCTTGGTCAAAGATGACTCATCTTTGACTTTTAGATATTTTCCAAAATATTTACAAGTAATTACATATTACAAAATTGTATGCATTCTGTACAAAATAGAAATGCATAAGGACAGAAAAAGAGAGAAGGGGTAGATGGAGAGTCAATTCTTACTGCCGAACTTCTTCAGATGAGCATCATACATGGTGATCGATGCCTGAATTCCTATGTTGTCAGGCATAGCTACATTATTGGAGACAACTCTCGCTCTGATTAGCGCATCTTTCAATGCTATGATGGCTTTAGAATGGCTAGTTAACCTGGATTTCAAATTCTCCAAAGTTAACTAAGCATCTAGAATGTTGTCCACTAAAATCATTGAGAAAGACGCTTCTTCAAAATCCTTCTAGATCATCCCTTTGAAACTTTGAATCATTTCCTCTATCAGAAGGAACTGATGGTCCTTGGAGGTCAAGTTGCATGGCAGCTCTTCTAACTTGTTAAGCAGGTTTAGGTCACTCTTTTCGTTAGCTTCTTTGAAAGCGTTGAGATCATCAACTAAGTCTTCGAGTACCTAAATTCTGAAGACTATTGACTCTTTGATCTCAACATAGGAATCTTTGTTGGGGATGACGCCGATAGTTATCAGGGTGCTCTTTTTGAGATTCTTCATTTCCTTCCACCTGCTAAGATATTTTTCTAAGTTGTCAATTTCCCAAGAGATAAGGGAGACAAAGTCATCTACCTGAGTTCTCAATCTCTTCATCTTACCTATTTTTTCTGCAACTTTTGACAGTAAAGAGACTCCTTGATTGTGCATCCTCTCAATATATTCCTCCAAGACTTTCCCTTTTAAATAGGTCTTTTCGGCTTTCTGAATGACTGGATTATCCATAGAAAATGCCTCTGGAGTCGCTGTTTCAGGGGGAATAGTGAATCTTCTGATTACTACTGTTAATTGCTCAGCCTTGGCTTTGTAAAAATCCTTCATTTCTTTTTCCTTGTCAAACTTTTGGACCATAATGTCCATTGCTACCTAAAGATCACTCTTTGCCCCTTTGTGAGTAACTTTGCCAAGTTCAACATGAGAGAGGGAATAACTACTCATTTCAAAACCCTCAAGGGCTATGTCCTGAGGAGGTTTGGTAATTTCTAAAAAAATTTGCCCCTTTTCTTCGACCAACCTGGAGAGGATTTTTGGCCTTTTAGGAGCCTTTGCTTTCGTCGGTATTATCTTACCAAAGTCAAATTAATCTAGGGAGATGGCCATTTTCTTTCTTTTAGGTGTGAAAGCAGACATCCATGGCAAGAGAGAAGTACCTGTTGCAACAATAGTCACCTCTATCGGTGTTATTGTAGCAGCTTCCATACTACTGGTGGTGACAGTGGTTGTAGTTGGAGTAATCGGTGAAACCGTATCAACTACTAGTTCAGGCTCAAGTGCAGGGCTTGGTGGCAGTTTGAAAGATGGAGATTAAAGAGTCAGAATGGACCTGGAAGAGTGGGGAGAACCTGCTGAAGGGCCCTGAGGATCACCAAATACAACCCTAGAAGGGGAAGTGGCTTTGGAAGATGGAACACTGATTGGAGAGATAGGAGAAGCAGGTACCGTGGGAGATTGAGGGGGAGAAAGAGAGGTGCTTTGGGTCGGCTGTGCTTGTCCCAACGAGATCAGAGACTCAACACTTGGTCTTTCTAAAGGTTGACCCTGTGTCTCCATGGGTTGAGTTGTCTGTGCCTCAGGGCTTGGTTCTTTAGTTCCTTCAGCTGCTGCTTCAGGCTCTTGTGCAGGTTTAGGCTTCCTGGAGATAAAAATGATTCTAGGTTTGCGAGGCTGAGATGGAGAAGGAACGTCTCCTTTGTTCTTTGTTCGGTTCTCTACCTTCCTCTTCAACTCTACTTGGTATTCAGCCTTTGATCCTATGATGAATTCTTTTAGGGTGATCCCTTTGGCTGCTAACCAATCATTGGTGTTAGCCAATATTGGTTTGAATCTTTTTCTCAGAGAAGTCAGTTTCTTCTGAGACCAGTTAATCGGAGGGAGAGGGGAATCAGTGACCTTTTTCGCCAAATATCTGCTATTTATGATATTCCCATCATCAATTAAATCTGAAGGGATATTTTCAAGCCCAAGGTACTCTATCTATTCAAGTGTAAGATGGCAATAGTCCATTTTCCTTATCTCATCAGCCGTCCTCATGTCTACCCAGATATCTTCAATCATGGACTCGTGGAACTCGGTTTTCCTTTGGATTGTCTCTCTGACTCCTCTATAGTAAAATTTCTCCCATCTTTTGAATGGTTTGATGGTAACCATTTGCATTTCTATTTCCATGACCTTGGCTTTAGTTGATGTAGCAACTGAAAATCTGCCAATCTGGACAGGGAACTTGAAATCGGGTCTCTTGAGCTCCATCTGCTTTATGTGTACGACAGACATTTGTCGGCAAAGCTCTGTTAAGACCAACCTATTTGAAGGGAATTTTGAGAGTATGTAAGGGTATCCTTGGTAAAAACCCACCCAAAGATAGCAAAAGGTAGGAAACTGGAGGAACATGCACCCAAAACTATTCACTATCGCCCATGCCTCGTCTGATATTCTCTTCTGCTCCAGCTAAGGGTCAAAGAGACAAAAATATGGCAAAGAATGCATCATTTACTCGCCTAAAATGACGTGTTGACCCTTGAAGCATCAGCTGTGGATAGTATGAGTATACCAAGGTGGTCCTTCTATCCCCCTCTGTTGTCAAACCTGGGAAAGATTGCATGGCAGTAGCTATATAGACTAGGTACGAGGTCATATAGAATTTAAAATAGGTCTGTACCCTGGTCAGTTGCTCATGGATAGCATTGCTGATCTGTTCCCCCTAAAAGATGGTTTATTTTCCTTGAAGGATGATCTTAATGAAAGGATACATCCATTCATGAAACAGTGAAGAGGACAGGAGGCCCTGTACTCTACTAAGGAGGGTGATTAAGTCACCAACCTGCTCGATGAAATCGCTTCTAGGGAAGCTTTTCAGCCATCTAGATAGACTGATCCTTGGGGTTTTGAGCCATTTATATTTCATGACCTTCTTTGCCTTTTCAGGGTCTTTGTCGTACTCCTTATGTGCGTCCTCGAAATCAATTTGGGTCACTTCAATGGCTGGAGGACACAAGAAAGCTTTGTCAATAAAATCAGGGTCCAACCGAATTATCATGCTGTCGTTGGCATCTGAGACTGATCTGGTATCCTTGTTGTAAAAGTGCGTGTACTGGAGGACAAACTCTACATGATCTGCTACTACTGGAAAGGTGGCCACCAGGTGGATGTTGCTCTCAACAATTCTTTTTATCCCAGTGCTGGGATTGGTTGCCTTAGTTCACCCTAAGAATTCAGCCATGTCCATGTGGCCGATCTATGTATCTCGAATGTCATCAACATTCGAGGTGACTGAAGTGAGTGGAAAGATGCCCTGGTATTTGTATTTCATTGTCTTCACCTTCGAGAGAGATGCTTCTGTCATAGGGGATGATCTTGATTGAACGGGAGCAGGTGTACAGGAGCTCGATGAAGGTGTCACTGCCATTGATTAAAAAGAGAGTGAGCGAGATAGGGAGAGTGTAATTTAAGTGACATGGGTTACTGAATGTCACTTAAATAGGCCAAGTCAAGCAAAGGGGTGGAAAATGAGGAAGAAAAAGTGCAAAAAGGACAACTCAGAAGAAAATATGTGAGTTAGTCGAAAAAAAGAAAGAAAAATGCAGGGGCGGTGAAAATCACCGCCCTTGCATAATTGGATGAAAATGCAAGGGCATCGAAAATCACTTCCCTTGCAAGAAAAATGCAAGGGCGGCAAAAATCGCTCCTCTTGCGGGAAGGATGCAAGGGCGGCGAAAATCGCCGCCCTTGCGAGGGCTCGCAAAGTGCAAAGGCGGTGATTTTTGCCGCCTCTGCACAAAGGTTACAAAAACCAGAGGCAGCAAAAAATGCCGCCACTGTGATGGGCAAGGGAGGATGTGGAAGGGCGATGAATTTCACCTCCTTTGCATGGGGGTCAAAAAGACGTGGGCGGCAAAAATGTCATCTACATTAGGCTGCGGTAGAAAAAATCATGGGTAAAGGGAGGGAGAAGGAAAACTAACTAAAAACTAAGTTAGAAAAGAAGAAGAAAAATAAATAAAACTGAAAGACAAACCCTACCTGGAAAACGTGCGTGCCACGAAGTCGAATCTGTGAGCTGATGCATCGAAATGTCACTTAGGGCACTCAGGGGCAAGAGATAGGAGGAGAGGAAGCAGTGAGAGGAAAGAAGCTCAAATCGGAATATATAGGGTGAAAAACTCACCCCAACAACCCGCCGTACGTGGCCATAAATGCCTTGTGTAGAAATCGAGACATGCAAGGGCAGAAAAAATTGCCACCCTTACATGTAGTCGGTCTCTTGTGCAGGGGCGGTGAAAATCGCCGCCCTTGTAGGAAAATGCAGGGGCAGCAAAAATCGCTGCCCTTGCACAAAAACATAGAAAATGTAGGGGCGGCGAAAATCGCCACCCTTGCAGGGAAAAATAGGAAGAGACCAACTCTTGGGAGGAGGAGAAAAAGGAAAAAGGGAAGGGAAAACTCGGCCTTGATGGGAATGTAACCACTCCCTGATCCGACCAAGACGAAAATGAATTAGAGAATTCATATCGAAAAATGAACTTAGAGAGACAAATGATGAAACAGACAAGTTTCGTAGGGGGTTGCTTCCAGAATGAGCCAAGCTTATTTTGGAAACAACATACTTGAATTATGAGGCTACATACTTCCTTGACAATACTTTTAGGGATCAACCTCAAATAGAAATCAGATTTATTAGACTTGCATATAAATTTCAAAGTTGATTTCTCTACTATTTTACCACATTCATAGATGTAATAATGCTACAATGGTGATAAAAAATAATGAAGTAGAAATCATGATAAAATTTTAACTATATATTGATTATTAACACCAAGTCTTTAAGCTAACACAATTCTAAGAAGAAAACACAATAGAGTAAGAGTAAATATAAAGAGAGCTTACTTCAATAATGATAAAAGTAAGATGTCTGATTGAATGAGCTCTATTAAACCAATCTCTAGCCGAGTCAGTCCTAACATAAGTCTAACTAAAAATAGTGAAAGATTATAGGGAAAAGTTATTGTGAGAAGGAAAGGGCACAACCACAATATAAAATGCATAGTAAAATTTCCACACACAATCCCAATAGTGTTTTTATATTAGTATTTTGATTCTCAATTAACAAAGTTTAAATCCCACATAATCATCCATTTACAAACTTCATTTTAACAATAATAAAAGTCAAAAAATATGAGAAGAAAAACTAATATAAAAATTAATAAATAATCATAAAAATTAAGTGTCTAGTTCTATTTATCTCTTTTATGATTCTCAAAGAGACAACCTTAATAAAGACTTTCAAAATCATACTTAGAGGATACCAAACAAAGATTAAAATTTAGGGATGACCAAATCTAACTATAGAATTATTGATGTATTAAATGTGTATTTATAAATATAGTTGAGATATTCTCTAGGGAACCATGTTTATGTCAACATGGAAGTAAATTATGTCATATAAATGTATTTGTAAGTGGTTGAAAATTCTGTGGGAATACAATTTAGAATTTTGCATACAAGTCCTTACATAGAGAAAGATATTATTTAAGGTGGGTTTATCCTTAGTGTCCATATGCCTTCTCCCAAATGTGCATGTCATGCTATTAATAAGTGTTAATAGTTTAATTCAAACTTGATTTGGCCACCCCTATTTTTTCTATGTAACATTCTATCTTGACATTTTTCCATGGGTGTCTTCCTTGTCAATTATTTGTTTAATTACACTTCTAATGGTTGGAACTTATATTTTATGTATGATAGATCAAATTTGAGCCATAATATTTATATTTGGGACAAAATACCCATGCTTACTAAAAATTTAACTCTTGTATATTATGTCTTTGCCATGATCTATATGTGTTTGTAAATTTTTCACTTAGTTTTGTAGTTTTGTGTTTAATTATGCTCACTGTACCTATAATTCTACATTTAATTGTATTATTTATGACCATAATACTGATCTAAAACTTGATTTTTCCATTAACTTTAATGAATAATCCCACATATTATTTTGATAGTTGTGGCATGATATAGGAATATCAAGTTTAATCCAATGTTTTGCTAATAACATTATTAACATGTCTCTTATTGGTAGGGTCATCCTACATGGATACTTGTCATGTCCCCTTTTTTGTGGACATTGACAGATTTGATGATTGGCCTATTATGCGACCTTCGTAGGCTAATGGGATGGATAGAGGGTCATGATGGAGATTGGCTTGGCTTTGATTTACAGAATTCCTATAGTTGGCTCTCATTCAGGTTATTTCAGACACATTGGGCCTGAGCTCCTATTATTTAGGGATATTTGACATACAGCGGAGCACCCTTGTTTTGATATGGTCATGTGCAGAATCACTCCCTGATTCACCAGCTTCAGACGGTTCGAGGATCCGACATGTATTGAGTGAGATATTAATATTTGATTGATTTAATCAAATATTAATTATTTGTTCTAATTTTAAATTAGATATTAATTAATTATTAATTATTAATTAATTGGTCTAATTTTAAGATCCAAGTTCTAATTTGAGGAATTCTAATTTTAGAAGCCCAAGTTCTAATTTGAGGAATTCTAATTTTAGAACCCCAAGTTCTAATTTGAGGAAATCTAATTTTAGCAAGCACACCTTTGGAAGGGTATAAGAGTTTCTCATGGGAGAGAGTATGTATGCATAGATTATTGATTATTGAAAATTGAAGTAATTCTTCTGTGAAGACTGAGCCAAGGGTTCCAGGTTTCCATTGCAGTGAAGAACGTTCCCTCTTCATTGTGTGTGATTTAGAGGCTGTGAGATATCAGCTGATTTATTGCCAAACTGAGAGATAGCTTCATCCAGAAGTTATCACAGAGATACAGATCTGAGAGATAGCTTCACCCAGAAGTTATCACAGAATTCCAGGGTTGAGAGATAACTTCACACAGAAGTTTATCACAGAGCTTTCCAGGGATTTTCTTTATTTAGTTTTGATCTAATAAGTTATACAGAGATAGAGCTTGTGTTAGAATCTATATTTGTGAGATCAGGGTATTCAGCTATCAGGGGCTAAGAAGAGACAGGTTGGCGGCCGTACCAAGTCCGTACAGGTTCGTACAGATCAGTGCAGGAACCGACCTCGGCAGACAGAGGGTTTCAGTGACCAACATCGGTCGACTGAAGACCGACGTCGGCAGAAATCCGACCGACAGTGACTGACGTCGGCGATATATCGACCGACGACGGCGCCTGTGTGTCGACACAGAAAGGCCGAGACTTCCAGAATTGCAAGTTATTTCCCAGTTTGCATGAATTCAGGGTTTTTAAGACCAGATTTTAATATTCTTTTATTTGTATAACAGAGACTCAATTGTGTAATCGTCCAGAAGAACAAGTAATGTGATCTTTAATTGCTATTGAGAGATTATACTGTGATTTGTGTATGCTTATTTGAATCTATTCTGCAAGTTTGTATTGGTGATCTAAGTTTTATAAGTCTATATATTCCCTGTTTGAAGGGGACATCACAGTGGTATCAGAGCTTATTGTGTAGATAAAGGAGCCCCTAAGTAAGGGACATCACAGTGGTATCAGAGCTTTGGTCTTTGGTATCATATTTTGTGTCTTTCATATATCTCTATTGGTAGGGGATATTACAGTGGTATCAGAGCTAAATTCCTGCCATCCTATTGGGCACATCAGAGCTAAATTCCTGCCATCTTGTTGGGCACATCAGAACAAATGTCTTGCCATCTTGTTGGGTAGTTTGGGTATATTGAATCAGTAAAGTATCGTAATGACTTCATATACTCAGAGACAGTGGGACAATGATATGAAGAAGCTGGAACTAAGTTTGAAGAGATTGAATGAATCTCTTTCATATCCTACATCCAGAAACAAACCCGCACGGTATATGACAGCGAACGAGGAGTGGGAGTTAGTACCACCTCGAGTTCAGAAGTTGTTGCCTTTTGATCGCTTTGTTAAGCTAAGGAGAGAGCACTACAGATCACTTCGACGAGAGAACAGCATGTCTTATGATTATTATGAGATAGGAGATAGTGAAGACGAGGGTGAGTTAGATGCTTGCACTCAGAGTGTAGAGGTGTGTTCAGATGTTAGTGCACTGAGGGTCGATGATCTCTCAGCTATGGCAGAGATTGTAGAGGAGTCCCATGATCCTATTATTGTAGATGACACTCAGGAGAATGCAGTGGATAGTTGTGAGGACTTAGTTTCACCGATTGTTTCTTTTGATATGGAAGAGTTAGACAGTGATGCTACAGTTGTTGATACTCCGCATGTTGATATGAGCTATGGAGTTGATTCACAGAGTATGGATGGTAGTATTACAGCGATCAGTGATTTTGAGTCTATTTGTTTGGACCATGCATCAGAGGAGGAGGGTGGGAGACAATCTAGCCAGGGCCATCATGTGTCTAATCAGCTGAGAGTTAGTGAGCGAGACATTGCCACCGCTTGTAAGCATTTCGATGATGCTCGTCAATTGTTAGCAGTTTATGGATGGGGTTCTCCTACTAGCATCGAGCAGGGAGGTAGTTATTTGTCCTTGACAGAGATCCACTCTTTATGGGAGGCTATCCAGATTCTGAGACAGGATTATATGCAGTTGGTCGCCGACAGAGATTATCTTATGGAGTGGGGTAGCACAGCATATGATGCATTGTTAGTCGAGGAAGATAAGGTGAGTGAGCTTACTCAGCAGCTAGAGGCGACTTCTGAGATTCTTGAGACTACGCAGTTAGCTTATGAGGAGTCACAATTTCATTTGGCTGAGATGACCATGGAGTTAGAGCATTTACAGTCTTCACTAGCCCCAGACTCAGAGGTTAGTACATTGAGTGTTGTTGGTGAGTACGTTCCTACAGTTGTTGCTGAGGAGCACGTTGATGAGGCTGATACACATGTTCAGGATTTGGTAGTACCTGATTTTGAGGAGTTTGAGATACCAATGGAGTCGAGTCTCCATATTGATTCTTCTCACACATTTGATAGTATGGTACAGTTGGTTGTGCCACCATTACAGAGGGATCAGTTATGGGATGGATTAACACCATCTTTTGTAGATGGGATTTGCAGTTGCCAAGTACACAATCTACAGTATCGACACATCCAGGGCAGTTGTGATTTTAGAGATTGGTTGAGTTGTGTTCACCAATTTGATTATGGGTTCCTCTTTGTTTTACTTTTGATGATATTGCAGGTACTCACATTGATTCACAACAGTGCAGAGCATAACTACATTTGGGATCCAGGTGGATCGAGTAGTTCATTGTTCCGAGATTGCTTGGGGACAAGCAATTTTTGGAGGGGCGGATTGTCATGTCCCCTTTTTTGTGGACATTGACAGATTTGATGATTGGCCTATTATGCGACCTTCGTAGGCTAATGGGATGGATAGAGGGTCATGATGGAGATTGGCTTGGCTTTGATTTACAGAATTCCTATAGTTGGCTCTCATTCAGGTTATTTCAGACACATTGGGCCTGAGCTCCTATTATTTAGGGATATTTGACATACAGCGGAGCACCCTTGTTTTGATATGGTCATGTGCAGAATCACTCCCTGATTCACCAGCTTCAGACGGTTCGAGGATCCGACATGTATTGAGTGAGATATTAATATTTGATTGATTTAATCAAATATTAATTATTTGGTCTAATTTTAAATTAGATATTAATTAATTATTAATTATTAATTAATTGGTCTAATTTTAAGATCCAAGTTCTAATTTGAGGAATTCTAATTTTAGAAGCCCAAGTTCTAATTTGAGGAATTCTAATTTTAGAACCCCAAGTTCTAATTTGAGGAAATCTAATTTTAGCAAGCACACCTTTGGAAGGGTATAAGAGTTTCTCATGGGAGAGAGTATGTATGCATAGATTATTGATTATTGAAAATTGAAGTAATTCTTCTGTGAAGACTGAGCCAAGGGTTCCAGGTTTCCATTGCAGTGAAGAACGTTCCCTCTTCATTGTGTGTGATTTAGAGGCTGTGAGATATCAGCTGATTTATTGCCAAACTGAGAGATAGCTTCATCCAGAAGTTATCACAGAGATACAGATCTGAGAGATAGCTTCACCCAGAAGTTATCACAGAATTCCAGGGTTGAGAGATAACTTCACACAGAAGTTTATCACAGAGCTTTCCAGGTATTTTCTTTATTTAGTTTTGATCTAATAAGTTATACAGAGATAGAGCTTGTGTTAGAATCTATATTTGTGAGATCAGGGTATTCAGCTATCAGGGGCTCAGAAGAGACAGGTTGGCGGCCGTACCAAGTCCGTACAGGTTCGTACAGATCAGTGCAGGAACCGACCTCGGCAGACAGAGGGTTTCAGTGACCGACATCGGTCGACTGAAGACCGACGTCGGCAGAAATCCGACCGACAGTGACCGACGTCGGCGATATATCGACCGACGACGGTGCCTGTGTGTCGACACAGAAAGGCCGAGACTTCCAGAATTGCAAGTTATTTCCCAGTTTGCATGAATTCAGGGTTTTTAAGACCAGATTTTAATATTCTTTTATTTGTATAACAGAGACTCAATTGTGTAATCGTCCAGAAGAACAAGTAATGTGATCTTTAATTGCTATTGAGAGATTATACTATGATTTGTGTATGCTTATTTGAATCTATTCTGCAAGTTTGTATTGGTGATCTAAGTTTTATAAGTCTATATATTCCTTGTTTGAAGGGGACATCACAGTGGTATCAGAGCTTATTGTGTAGATAAAGGAGCCCCTAAGTAAGGGACATCACAGTGGTATCAGAGCTTTGGTCTTTGGTATCATATTTTGTGTCTTTCATATATCTCTATTGGTAGGGGATATTACAATACTCCATGCTCTTATGCTACTCAACTTGATCGTGATATGTAACAATTTTATTTTGGCCAAAGTGAATTAATATTTTGACATATGGCATCATCCCACTCACTAAGGAATATGATGTGTTTCAATATTCCATGGATTGATTAGGG
>JARHVA010004097.1:1200000-1247500 GCA_037957365.1 Torreya grandis | reverse complement strand
TATTGCCTAGGGATGTCTTCCCAAGAAATGAGGTCACCTGATGATATAGACATTCAATACCCATTTCCAAAAATAAGTTTTCAACAAGTTTCTATGGAATTATTAATTAGGCCTTGATTTGGATTAATTATTTATTAATCATGCTTAAGCACTTTGTGCATAAATTACTCAAATTGATCATAATTCCTTGTTAATGGTCCAAAATTTGACTAGATTGGAATTGGAAGTCAATTTCAGATGCTTTGGAACCATATTTACATTTAGGATATTACCAATAGAAAAAACAAAGGCACATGTATTGTGAAAGAGATTTTATAGGAAAGAGCGATTCAGAGCACGTAGGTGCAAAATTGGCATTTTGACTTGGAATGATCTGATCAAAGTTAGTTGGCCCATAAATTTCATTACCCAATTTAGAGATGGTTTATCCAAAATAAGAACTTGATCATGTCAATTTTAAATCTTTTAATGTGATTTAGTATTTTTAAGCCAAATTATGCATTTTGGGTAGAAATTAGTTAGAATCCTTATTAGAGGTTATCATTGGCTAGTCTTAGGTATCTACAGTTTGCCCTTATTTGGGAAGATGTTGATAACCATAGGGAAATAAATGTTTTCTAAAATAATGGGAAATGGATTGTATGCCACAATTAAGATGATTATTAAAGAGCAAAGCTCCAAATGGGTTTGGGGAGCCTATGATGGTGCCCCCTTGAGGGAGTGGTCATCATAATTATTGATGGATGGTCCCTTGAAAATAAACAAGAAGAAAGGTGGAATTAACCCATGGTTGAGATTAATCCAAATGAGAAAATGCTTGCATGCAATGATTTAAAAAGTCTACTAATTTTTTTAAAAGTGGTTATAATCAAGAATAAAAGTTAAAATGATGATTTTCCCATACACAGTTGTAATTATTAAGAGGACCTACATTGGCTAAAGATGATTGTGCCTAGTTAGGGTTGATTTACAAGCATAACTCAAGGATACAACCTTGAATATAGATTAAATATGAGTGGATTCAAAGTGATTAAATAGATGAATATAAGAACAAGATTGATTATTGTGAATGATTTAGTTGTACCTACCAATGAGGATATGCTCATCTTGATTAACAATGATACAACTAGAATGGTCAAATGAGTTATATTGATCAAGGTGGGCAGAAGGATTTTCCAAGGTACCAAGGATAAAATTATATGGATCCATTAATTTTAGACCTTTTTAAAGCTAATTTTTCTATCGCATGTGATGATAGGCATCATGATAGAACATCATGAAGATTTTGCTAAAAATGCATAAGGACTAACTCTCGATATCCAATAAAAACCTCAAAAATAATACACCAATGATAAAAACCATGATGACAATTTTAACTTATGAATATGGATAGACTAAAGAATAATGTGAATAAGGAATCACCCAATGAACACATATAGACTTAGTCAAGGCAACAATGATAAAAGAAAACAAATAGGAAAGTGAACAAATAAACAAACAAACAAACAAACAACATGAAATAAATAATCAAATAGAAAACCTAGAAATAAAAGCAAAAGAATGAATCCTAACAATGATCATGCCCCAGTAAGGTGAATCAAAGATAACTAATTAGGCTTAAACATGACAAATATTTTTAGTTTTTCAAAAATTTATTAAATTTTTTAGCATTTTGAGGTCTCTTAACTCATTAGAGAATGAAAAAATACCTACTCACAAAATGGCAAGAGCATTTGGCTCAGGTTACTCAAAAAATGGTGAGAACGTATGGAAAGGGGGACTGAGGTGACATAAACATGAATTTAGAATAACCCACATAGTCCTAAAATGACCTCAAGTCAAATTAATTCCATCCACACAAAAGGTGAATAAAAACTAACTAGGTCCCAACAAGTTCTCAAATCTAGCAAGTGGCCAGGCAAATGAAAACAGTAATGGAAAGGTGATGCAATAATGCATGATAAACAAATGTTTCCCCTAGTTCTCCCATAGGTGTTTATAACTAGGATACAATGACATATGTCAATTATACTAATTTTCCCATAGGTGGTTATAATTAGTAGCAAGACTAGTGAGACTCTAATTTGCCCATAGGCAGTTATAATCATGCTCACATAAACAAACATGGATATATGATGAAAGATATATTTTAAGATAAATTATCACACTAATTTAATATACTTTCATTATAAACATTAATTAGATTGATTTTTTAAACTTGATTGGAATCCTTTCACAAAAAGTGTAGGAAGAACCAAATTAACCAAGATCAAAACAAGATTGGGTACGATGAGTAAAAATAGGATTTGGCCTAGATAGGAATGGAATGATAGGATGGATAAAATGGTAAGAGGGTTTTCCCAAAAATGATAAGGTGAATAGTAGGAATATGTGACATGGCAAATGGATATATAAGAAAGGTAATGGCATGGCAATGTGAAATGGCATGGTACATGTTTTTGGCCTAGGTGTGGTGAATGGCATATTATTCTATTTTTCCTATTGAGATGGAGATGCATGTCCTAATAAAAAAATCATATAAATAGAATACTATATCATGTTAATTGATATCCCACACCTCATCTAAATATCTACTTTGTCAAAAATGGCTTGTAGATTTGGTTGCTGAGAATGCTTTTGTGATCTTCCTTCGTCATTGATTATGATTCCTTCAAACATCGAGATAAGGTATATTTATAGCCTTTACAAATGAAAGTGTAGCCATTGATGGTAAACAAGGACAAATAATTTATGGTAGGTTTGATTATGAAATATAATGGAAGATGATAATGGAATGTATAATGGTGAAGAAATAAATGAAGATTAGGACTTTAAGTCACATGTAATGTTGTTGATGATGGATTTGACATAATTTTAGTTATAATGGGGCCAATGACTTGTTCTCTCGATAGGACCACCATATTTTTAAATTATTTGATATTAAGAGTAGTTACGATCTAATTAGGATATGTATAGGAAGCTATTTTGATTTCATCTTTGATTTGATCTTCATCAATTAGTGAAGAACTTTTATGCTTAGCTATTGGTGCCTCAAAGAGGTTTTCACTAATGAATTTGTCTTGATTATCTCATAGTACCTAAAATAATGTTTCACTAAGGAATATTTAATTTTAAATTTTATTATCTTCTAGCACTTTTGAAGAAGTTTCACTAGATGATGTCGAGTTCTGACTTTGGTTGTCCCCTAGTTCCTATGAAAAGGTTTCACTAGGAGAGTGATCTTCTACTACATGAATGTGGTCTTGGCCTCCTTTCTCTTCTACAATTACTATGCCACCATGGATTTAGTTTAACAAAGTGTGATTATATCAATCCCAATTGACACTTTTGGGAGATGAAATGTCAATAATATGGCTATTTTGGTTGATGGTAATGGCCTGTGGAATGGTAATAGAATGGGGAGAGGTTGCACAATACTCATAGAAGATACTAGGATAAATTATATTAAAGCTGAAGGACTCATCCTCAAAAACTATAAAAGGATAACAAATGTATTCAAATTGATCTATAATGCATGTGTAACCAATGTTGTAACAACCACAAACATATTCTTCTTTTGAATCTGATTCCAACCCAAGGGACTCTAAACCTAATGTTGAGACTGATGTTGATTAAGATTCTAATGTTAAATCTGATGTCAGTTCAAGAATAGAACTTAAATCTAACTCTAATTCTTCATCTGATGGGTACTCTAATATAGTGATGTCTTGATGAATTTTTATTATTGGATAAGTAAAAATCTATAATGGCATGATGGGCTCCACTATGACTATGTCATCAAAGTCAGACTTTGCTAGGATGGAAAAAATGTCAAGAGATAACTCCTTATAGATTGGTTTGTCCATAGGAGGATCTTGAAAAATAGGCATATGGTTGAGGTAATTATTATACCAAAGGTATTTATAATCATTAAGAACTGACTTGACAAAGACTAGCTCATCAGTATGAGACTCCTTGATAATTAGTATAGGATCAATATGTAATTTATCATTGGTTGACTTATCACAAATGGTTGATTCAATATAAATATCTTGGATTGGTTGGTTCTCTTGGCCTTGGTTTCCAGTGAGTTAGAAAATACCAATTTAGAGCATAGTTTGGTGTTTAAATGATTGTATTAGTTAAGGTTTGGTTGGGATTGGTACTAGATGAAGAATGACTTGTGGTTGGATAATGGTAGGGCCTTGGGGATCATGATTACTCACACAAGCTAAAGGATAATGTCTTGAGATTGTAATGATAGGGAAGTGTGGAGCATGATTGCTTGCATAAGATAAAGGATAAAGTTTTGAGATGATAATGATAGGGCAATGTGGAACATGATTGCTCACACAAGCCAAAGGACTAGGTATTCATATAGAAATGGTTTGGCATTATGGAACCTAATTACTTATATAAACAAAAGGATGAGGTCTTGGAATGGTAATGGTATGAAATTTTAGTCCTATAACATAAATGGTATGATGTGGTGGAGCCTGATTACTTGCATAAGCCAAAACATCCAAGTCTTTTGCATAAACCATATCATCTCAATTATGAGTTAGCTCATAAGCTGGTTATTGACTATGTTCCATGTATTGATTATTGTAAAGAGGGTATGGATCCATATCCCAAAAAAAATTATCTTTAGTTGGTCTTCAAAGTTCTCATAACAAGCCTCTTCATGCCAATCAAGGTCCCAATTTAGATTTTGTGGATTTTGACTTTGTTCCCCACATGAAGTATTATAGGGAGGATAATAAAAATCCTTAGAAAATATTTCTCTATAGGGGTTCCTAGTGGGATTTTGTGTGGCCAATCTATCATAATTTGGATTTTATATGATTCTACCATAGGTGTATCTAGACATATAAGCATAAATGATGAAATATCTAGAACAAAATGGCTTAGAGTTCTATAAACATTGAAAAACTATCCAAAGGGCAAATGGTTCAAGCTTGGTCTAACTTGGTCAAAAGGGTGGAGTTATATCTCTAATATGGTTTGAAAGTGGATTTGTATCTCAAAAATTAGTTGTGCTAAGACTTGGCATAAAAAAACCTAACATCAAATGTCATATGCATAATAGGTTAAGTGTCTGAATAAAAAATGACATGTCAAAGGTCTAGGTCAAAGTGTTCCAAACAAGGTGTAAACTAGGAGAAGGAAAAGTTCAGTTACTAGTTCTTTCATCCAAATGTGGATTCGAAAGCTAGGCTCAAACAAATAGGCATATGCTAGGAATTTTGGCCAAATAACATCAAAAGATAGACTTGAAACAAAGGTATCATGTGATTTGATTTAATATAACAAGTCTGGAAACAACTTTGACATAGACCCAACACACGAAATCAAACATAAACATGATGAGTTAGCATAAGGCATAAGATAATAGGCTCTTTGAACAAAGACTATGTTTTCCCAAATAAAGGCATGAGCAATGATGATGATATGCAATAAACAAAAAAATCATCAATAGTTTTTAAATCCGGGTAATTGATTAACTGAAGTTATAAAATCCAAAAGAGAAAGATCTATGTATCAACCCCATGAATTAAGGCCTAAATAGAAATCAATGAATATTTGAATCCAAACTTGACAAGGCAAATTGAAAACTCAACATTGAAAACTAGGATTTGACCAACTAAGCTAGACAAGATAAGATAGCATGACGGCATAAGACAAAGGTCCAAATGATATACATGACATGGTTTGAAACAAATGGTTTTTGATATAGTGGTAAATAAATCTTGAAATAAATTTAGCAGCCTAATGGCAAAAGTATGCTCAAATGATGTGATCTATGTTATGTTTCAAAGACTCAAAATGTTTTGACATGATTTGGGTAGCATAACACTACCCTCCTTAACTCAAATGGCACACACACAAACAAGTTTAAAAAATTTCAAGGCATAAGTGTGGTGTAAAACAACCATCATAACATCTCTTTAGATAAAAGAGTGATGTATAGACAAATTGGTTTTGACATGGATTATGAACAAACAAACAAGTTCTAGTCTCAAAACATATCAAGCAAAAATGACTAAAATAAACTAAGTATACTCATCCAAATCCTAGAAAGGGTATGTCAAAATGGGGTCTACTAAACTAGTAAGGTTTAGATCATTCTAGGGGAATCAATTTCACAATGAATTTCATGTCAAATGATGCAAAATACAAGCATGGAATTGGGTGACTGTGGCATTGGCTAGTTGTAAAAAGGCCTAGTCCTTTTTACAACCACATCTTACTATTCACTCAGTGAAGTGTGATGTCCAAATGTAGATACGTCCCATGTGTAAATCCAATTAGGATTAAGTAAATTCAATGTTGAGAGATGAAAACTTGGGTCAAACCTTCCCTAAATAACTCATGGGAGGTAATGGCATCCCCCTCATAATCCAAGTTTGCATGAAAATAAAAGACTAATAGAAAGACGTTAGGGTCATTTTGAAGGTCACCCAAACTTTGATGAGTTTTTGGGGAGTGTTTTAGATGACATTATTTTTAAGCCTTAGAATATTATTTTTGTAATATTAATGGTGCTTTTAATTCCAAGGGTTCCTTAAAGGGGACAAATGCAAGAACATACATGCAACACCCCTTTCTTTGATAAAACAATTAGATCAAATAAATTTTAGAGCACAAAAAGCTTGGAAAAGTGAGTTAATTTTAAAGCCCAAATTCAAAAAATGAGGTGGTGTTCATTTTACCCCTTGGTCTTAGTTGCAAACTTTAAAAACATTCACCATAAACATCTAATTTTTTTTGTTAAACACCAAAACAAGGTTCCTAATTTATTTTTAAGCATAAAAAAGGTGACCTAAACATATTTTTATAAAATATCAAGCTTGGTCCTACAAAAAAAACATTAGCATGTATTTTATCCTTGAATCTCTTTTAGGTTTGAAATGATGAACTTTTAAAAAAAAGCTCTCATGTCTATGTTTTAAGAAAAACATAGTGATCAACATTAGTTATATAACTGACGACGGTTACATTTTCTAACCAATGATGGTTATCTAACTAAAATCATTTATACCAATGTGATCAGTGATAGGAATCCAACTAATGTCATTTTTACTAATCAACATTAGTTGAGCTATCCAATAGATGTCAGTTTTACTAGCTAATGTTGGTTACTGTGTAAACCCATGGCAAAATAAAGTTAGAAAATCAATTTTCAAGAGTTTTGATGGTCCAAATGAACATTTTAAATCTTCAAACTGAACTTCTTCATGTGTGAGATACGTCTAGTCCCACTAGGCATGCCATTATGTGAACTAGGAATTTGACTCAAGAGAGGATGGTTAGTATGGTGTTAGTTCCAAAATGAAAACCAAATGAAAGAAATACACTAGCTAGCATAAAATATCTAGGCCTAGACAATAGGTAGAGATTAGTTAACAAACATGAATAAAGCACACAACTAAAATGCAAAATAAATCCTCTTTTACGTTCTTTGGATGCTCCAAAATTCTTGTTTAGTTGCTTGCTTTGTTTTTTCTCATTAAGTCCTTGGAAATCGAAGCTTAGCTACCTCCGTCTCTCCTTGACACATTTAGTTTGGCTTGGAATCAATTTGGCATCGTAACACTAGTTGTTTGAAGCTTTATAATCAATTCTACATTATAACTTTACATTATCAAGATTTTAAAATGATGTTCTTGGCCTCTCTATTTATAAATTTTTTAGAATGTCTAGAATCAACCTGAATCATCCAACCTAAGATTGAGATGTGTGGTTGAGGATTAATTCACTTTTTAGAATTAAATTTATAATTATCCTCATCATGATATTGGAAAAATGGGTAATGAAAAGGCATTAAGGGAATCATGGAAGGCATTTATGAGGCATAAAGGGCATGAATCTTGATATTTGTGGCATTTATGACCTAGGGATGTCTTCCCAAGAAAGGAGCTCACATGATGATGCATATATTCAATATCCATTTCCAAAAATATGTTTTCAAAAGGTTTTCATGGAATTCTTAATTAGGCCTTGATTTGGATTAATTAGCTCTTATGTATGCTTAAGCACTTTGTTCACAAATTACTCAAATTTATCAGAATGCCTTGTTATTACTCCAAAATTTGAGTGGATTCGAATTGGAAGTCGAGGTCAGATGAATTGGAACCATATTCTCATTTAGGATGTTAGCAACAAAAAATAACAAAGGCATGTGTCTCATCTAAGAGATTTGATAAGAAAAAGCAATTCAAAGCACCTAGGTGTAAAATTGGCATTTTGAATCGAAATGATCTGATCAAAGTTAGCTACCCCATAACTTGCATTTCCCTATTTATAGATACTTTAGCCAAAATTGGCACTTGAATATGTTAGTTTCAAATCTTTTAATCTTCTATAGTGTTTTTAGGCCAAATTATGCATTTTGGGTAGAAATTGGTCAAAAGCCTAGTTCGAGGTTATCAGTGGCCATATTTATGTGTCTACAAGACCTTATTCCACATAAGGATATTCTATATCATTCTCTTGAATATCTAGTTTACTAAAAATCCAATTGGGCCTAATGTACCTTGTTCTTATACAATCCTCTTATTCATACACCCCTTTGTAAGCCATACACACTTTCCCACTTATATTATAAATAGAATATGACTTAGGAGACTTTGAAATAAATAATAAATCATTACATTAGGTAGGCCATTACCCAAATAGACGAAATCCTTATTTAGGTCTCATGGAGACCTAATTCTATTAGGCCTACTTTAGGACATGTTACCTTATGACCCCTTGGAACACTATAAACCTATATACATTGAAAAAAATATCTATAAAATATTTATATAGGACTTATCTAATATTTTTTGATCACCATGACCAGTTTTAGGTCCAATTACCACTTGAAAAACTTCATTAGCATTGTTCACATTAGGCCTTTAAATACATAGAAAAGTTTGTCTTGAACAACTGAATATAACACATCATTTATCAACAAAAAACATGATTATAAATCACTTATAAAATACTTAAAATACCCAAAAAATATCACCATATTTAAATACTTCAACTCAATGCAAATAGGCTTAAACTCATCTCTTTGGTATGGTCACTTAGAACTGCTAGAACTCTCAAAAACTACTCATAAAATTACTTGATATCAAAAACTTTAAATGAAACTTTAAATGATTATAAATACATTATAAATCCTATATACCATGTTTAGAACAACCTCAATCACAAAAAACATAATATCTAATAGGAAACGTTGCTCTTGTAGACCAATCTCTTAATGTTATCCCATATAGTCTTGATTGAACTAAATAATCCATTTTGGCTTCAACTTTTCAACCTCCTACACTAACTTCCAAGATTTTAAAAAACATGAATAGATTTTTTATCTCACAAACAATAACTCCATCTAATACATTGCATCACTCTTTCATGAAATAACACACAAATCTAAATTTTCATCACTGCCACTTGCTTACTCAAAACTACCAAGACTGTCAAAAACATAATCATGAAACATTGACCTTATAAAACTCGTATAGGGAATTTAAGTGAATTAAAATTAATTTAATTTATCCTCTAACATGTGTATACCATCTTAAAATATAAACATCATATGGTCTGGTGGAAACTATTTGCTTTATAGACCAATTTGTTAGCCTCATTACACATAAACCTCACTAAGCCACATAAGCCATTTTGAATTCATTATTCTCACCACTTACACTATATTTAAATATCCTCAAATACATGTACATGACTTATAAATCATTAAAAATAACTCCATGTACTTGAATCCATCAATCTATCATGAAAACACACTGAGAACCAACTTCTCATTACTGCCTAGGTTTTGCATAGTTTGCTCTATTGGGATTGTTAGCAATTGAACTACTTGGAACAATAGTTTATCATAATTTATGGATAAAAAATATTCATAAACCTTAATTGACATGAAATATGATTATCTAACTTCTTCTTCCATCCATTTGCTTACTATCTCTAATGCAAATTTTGACTTATATAATAACTTCTTTAAAAATATCATATATCATCACATTTTATCTCTCCTATCTCTAACCAATACCACTTGGAGGTACTTGGGAGAGTCCAATATCATATATACTAGCTTAATTAAGCATACCAATCTATTTTTGGAAATTTGTGTTAACATCTTAAACATCGGGTCCTTATTAGGGTTTAAGCCTATTTCCACTCTTAATGATCATTTATAAATCATATCACCTCAATCTAAAAATAATTCATGTAATTTTGATCTAATAACATTACCCATATCTAATTAATAACTTAGGTTCCCATGTAAATGTTTTACAATATAATGAGCACAAGAAAATCCTTCTCTATTTGAGAACCCTTCATTCTGAGCACTAGAGAGACCTTCAAAACCTTTTCATGACTTGTACTTCAAAATAAAACCTTAAAATTAATTAAAAAACTTTAAATAACATACATCTCCTCTTAAAATTATTAAATTAGATAAAAAACCTTTAAATATTATCATGACCCCTCATTAGGCCACTCTCTCTCTTTGTTCTCTCGACCTTGACCTGCAAACCACATTAGGCCTTAAAACTTACCTTCATGCCTCTTTCCATGTACTCTCCATATCACTTACATTATAAAGAAACTTGTATCATGATTAAATACCTACATACATCATTCACATGCCTTGAAAACATATCATGATACCTCATTAGGCCATGAAGGGTCTAGAAGTGGTTTGGGTACATACTTAATTTGAAGGTCTTACTCATGTAGGCTCACCTTGAAACTCTCATGAGTGCTGAAATTCCTCAAATACATGATAAATAAACATCATAAAAACACTCATTATTTTTTTGACTCATATAACCAAGTCATCATACTCATACCTTCTCACAACATGTTTTCATGCCATGACTAGGCTTAGTCTACTTAAGCACTTGACCTCAAAAACCTGATAACTATGAATTTTTCAAAAACATAAAAAATAAAAAAACATTTATAACCAATAAAATATAGTACATACATATTTCCATTCTTACGTATGTAAACATGCCTTGAAAAATAATCTTCATGCCTCATTAGGCCAGGAAATGTTTAAGAGAGGTCTAGATGCATACCTAAATTGAATATTCTACCCCTATAGGATCACTTTGAAACACTTATGAGTACATAAAAACCTCATAATAATTATAATACAACATTCATAGTCTCTCAAATGCTTCAAATCACTCACCTCATCATGCCACCAGCTCATACTTCTACCATGCCATGACTAGACTCAAACTTCCAATGTAATTGATACCTTGACCTATTCATTCCACATCATGACCTCAATAAAAACATCAACCAAGAAGATATAAAACATTACTTTCCTTAAAATTATCTCTTGCCTTCAAATTCTCTCTTGCCTTCACACTATCTATTGCCTTCAAATGCATTTTGTCACATGACTTCCTTATCATATCAATCTCACAAGCTCGTTCCTTAAAGACCACTTGTCATGAATCTTCACTAGATGCACATTTAAATCAATAACACCAAACTTGACATCAATGACATCAAAATTAACATCACCGATAATAATTATCAACAATATCATCCCTTTTCATTGATGGAAAACACACTATAACCTAATCATTCTCATCTCCCCCATATTGGTCTTTCTCCCCCTTTGACATTATTGATAAAGGGTCTTACACAAATTGCTATTTGGAATCACAACTTCTTGAAAAAAAATATCAATACACATAATATGAAGCATTATATTAACATTTTCCCTATTACTCCACACATACATCATTCAAATGAACTCATATCATAAGACCACTCACCTTATCATAGACATGAATGATATGACTCAAACCTTTGATCACACACTAGGCCACTATATTCTTCACATCAACTTAAGAATTATGGATTCCCTATTTTTATTCAAAGATTTAGCTCATCACATGAGTCATTAGGACTTTTAGACCATCCTCATCTTCCTTCAAACATATTGATATGAATACTACCTATCAACATATATCAAGTTCAACTACCAATTTATAAAAATAAGGAACAACTTTTTTCTTACCTTTCATATACCAAAAACACTTCCAATTATATCAACATTATTCAATATGTCTTCATGATAGGTAAAAATATTCTACTCAATAATTATTATCTCCATGAATCCTAATGGATTGACCCCTTTTCATAGGGCACTAAAACACCATGAACTCTAGAGATTCCTAGATCTCTAATCCACTCTTCTTAGCTATCTTGAAATCATTAGACTAATAGTCCTTCTTTATAATCCACTTAAGCTTGAATAAAGAATTTGACTCATCCACCTTATCATACTTCTTATTTTCTTTGAATTAATTATTAATACATGTAGATAACACATGTTTTTGACATTTCTTCACATCTAATCCTTGCTCTACCTTAGCAAATAGTCCATTTTGACTAGTAAATTTATCATCACTCACCTTGACTATCTTTGGTTTTCATATAATTGTTTGAACCTTATAATTCACTATAGGAGATACATATACCATTTTATGTTTTGAGGGCCATCTAACTCTATTAGAAAAAAATATTGTAATGTGTCCCACATTATGACAACTATAGAAAATAACATCATTATTCTCACCTCTTGAATGATCACTCATTCTCCCATGGTACCATGACAAATCATCCATTTATATCATTCTAAAATTAATTGATCTATGATAAAATAATATGATAATAAAAATAATAACTATTTAAATAATTGGAATACCTCATTGTATTGGGCTATCTAACTAGTTTCTTCATGTTGACTTTCATATTGGTGCTCTTAACTTGTTATGGATTCTCACGTTCATTGTCAAAATTTGTCATCTTATTTATGAGTTGATCATGTTCAACCCTCATATAATATATCTCTGACTTCAACTGATCATACTCAACTTCTTTTGATATTACATTTCCATTCAAACTTTCTAAATGATTCTTGACATCCTTGATGATCTTCTCATCCCTTTTGGTTTGTTTGACTTAGTCAATCTTTAAGGTACATATCTAATCATTAATAACCTTAACCATATATATAAAATCACGTCTCCTCTTATTTTTGTGCTTCAAATCATCTACGGTACTTAGGAGCTCAGCTTTAAGATCTAGTTCAACTTCTCCTTCTTCATTATCATAGTATACTTCTTTATCATACACGTTTCCTTCTTCCTTGGAGCAACCTACTTCTTTAGCCAATAATATAACTCCATTGATAAGTTTATCAACATATTCATCATCATCATTAGAAACATTATTATCACTTACCTCAAATGACTTCTTCAACATCTCTTTTACATACTTAGCTTGTGAAATGAATTGATCTTCATTGTTATCATGATAAACACTGTCATCATCATAATCCATGCTTGTGATTATAGGATATCTTTTAGGTTATTAGGCCTACTTCAAATAACCATTATCTGATACCAATTTTTGAAATCAAAATAACAGAGGTTAGGGTGAGTTAGTCTTCAAAAATTTCATTCAATTAAACTTAACATTCATGAGCCATTTATACAAACATATAGATCAATCAAATCACAAGAAAACATACATTTGAACATGAAATACAATAAAAAAACACATATTTGTGAAACTATAAGGGGAATAAAACCCACTAATTTATGTAATTGGACTATATTCATATAAGACAAAAACTAAATTTAGTGAAGCACCAACTCGATATGGATCACCAACTACAACTAGCCAAGTACCCACTTGCAAGGAGGAACCAACCCCCTAGATGACTTAGTACACACTCAACCACCTAATTATTTTTATCACCTTTAGAACACTATGTTCTTAAACCAATATATGATGTACACCTCTTCATCTCTTCACACTCTTATCCATCTCAAGCTATCTTCTAGGCCCCTTCACTCACTTAGGTCTCTTCAATACTAATTAGGTCATATGACCTTGATCTTCATACTCATACCTTCTATTAGATATTCATGAAATTACCTATAACTTATTTGAATGTTAGATAAGACCTTCTTCAACTCAATTTTCTTTTATCTCATTCACTCAACTATCTATTTTACTAACAAGATAATTAGACCTAGAAGGCCTTGTTATTGTATAAGCTTCTTGACCATACACCTATTGGTAAGTCATACATACTTTACCACATAGATTAGACACATAATAGGATTGAGGAAACTTTAAAGACAAGAATCAATCATTACATTAGGTTGGACATTACTCAAATAGACCAAATCCTTATTTAGGTCTCATAGAGACCTAATTCCATTAGGCTTACTTTAGGACATCTTACCTTATGACCACTTGGAATACTATAAATCTCTATACATTAAAAAAAAATTTACATAAAAAAATCAAATATTCCTTATCCAAAATTATCTGAGCACCATGACACATTTTGAGTTCAGCCACCACTTTAAACACTTCATTAGCACTATTCACATTAGGCCTTTAAACACACAAAAAAGTCTATCATTACAAACTGAATATAACACCTCATTTAGCCACACAAACATGAAAATAAATAACATATAAAAGACTTAAATTACCTCAAAAATATCACCATATTATTTTAATACTTCAACTTAAATAAAAAAGGCTTAAACTCATTTCTTCAGTATGCTCAATCACGACTACCAGAACTATCAAAAGCAAGCCATGAAACTACTTGATATCCAACTCCTAAAAGGAAAATTTAAATGATTATCATTAAATTAAAAATATTATATAACACATTTATAATAACCTCAACCACAAAAACTGTAATATCTAATATAAAACATTGGTCTTGCATACCAATCTCTTGACTTTATCTCATGCAAACTCATTTGAACTAGACATGTCATTTTGTCTTCAAATTTTCAACTTCCTACACTGAATTATAAGATTTTAAAAAATATGAACCAGAATTTAAAGTCACAAAAAACAACATCTTATACTGCATTGCATCACTCTTTCATGGAATTACACTAAAATATAACTTTTCATCACAACCACTTGCTTACTCAGAACTGCCAAGACTATCAAAAACATAGTCATGAAACATTAACCTTATAACACCTTCATAAGGACTTTAAAATACTTAAAATTCATGAAAATTATCCTATTACGTATACAAACTATATTCAAATATAAAACACATATGGTCTAGTGGCAACTATTTGCCTTACAGACTAATTTGTTGACCTCATACACTTAGACCTCACTAAGTCAGACAAGCCATTTTGGATTCATCATTTTCACCACTTACACTATATTTAAAACTCCTAGAATAAATGGAAATGACTTATAAATAATTAAAAATAACTCCATTTACTTTAATCCATCAATCTATCTTGAAAAGACAATTACAACCAACTTCTCATTACTACCTAAGTTTTGCACAATTTATTCTATTAGGCTTTTTAGTGACTAGCCTACTTGTATCACTAGTTTATCAAACTTTATGGATATGATATATAAATAAACATTAATTTAAATGAAACATGTGTCTCTACCTTCTTCCTCCATCCATTTTCTTGCTATGTATAATCAAACTTTTGACTTTTATAACTTCTTCCCAAATAAACAAACATGTATCTATACATTTTGTCTCTCCTCTCTCTAAAAAATACCACATATAGGTACATGGGAGAGTAAAATAATATATAAAATATCTTAACTAATCATACGAATCTAGTATGGGCACTTTTGATCAACATCTTCAACATTGGGTCCTTATTAGGGTTTTAGGAGGTTTTAAACATGTTTCCACTCTTAATGATAATTCATAAAGCATATACCATAAATAAAAATAATAATTATTGTAATTTTTACTTAGGAACCTTATCCATATATCATGAATATATTAGGTTCCCATGATAATATTTAATGAGCTAATGAGCACAAGAAAATCCTTTTTGGGTTGAGAATGCTTCATTCTGAGCACTCGAGAGAACTTCAAATAACTTTTCATGATTTATCCTTGTAACTAGAACCTAAAAATTAATTAAAAGGATTTAAATAACATAAATCACCTCTAAAAATTATTATATGATCTCAAACACCTTGAAATTTGAGCATGACTGCTCATTAGGCCACACTCTCTCTATTTACTCTCTAGACCATGACCTACAAACCAAATTAGCTCTTAAAAATGACCTTAATGCCTATCTACATGTAATATCCACCACAATTACATAATAAAAAAAACTATATATTTTTTAATTACTTCCATATGTCCTTGATATTCCTTAACAACAGATCATGATACCTCATTAGGCTAGGGAGGGTATACGAGTGGTCTAGGTGTAGACTTGATCTAGAGTTCTTACTCCTATAGGCTTACCCTAAGAATATCATTAGTGTTACAATTTATCACATACATGATCAATAAAACTCATACAACCACTCATTCCTAAGTGTACTCATCTCACAAATCCATCATAGTCATACCTTCTCACAAATTCTCTTCATACCATGACTAGGTTTAAGCTAATTAAGCACTTAAACTCACAAAACTCCTACCTATTTATTTTTTAACAATGAAAAAAGTAAAAAAAAATTAATAAATAATTCAATACACTTCATACATCTATCCATCTTTACATATGAAAACTTGCCTTGAAAATTGATATTCGTGCCTCATTAAGCTAGGTAAGATCTATAAGAGGTAAAGATGCAGACCTAGACTAAAGGTTATAACCCTATAGGCTTAATTTAAAACAATTATAATTTAATCCTCACCTCATAATAATTCTCATATAACCTTAAAAATATATCACATTCTTGAGATCGATCACCTCATCATACCACCAGCTCATACTTCTACCATGCCATGAGTAGACTCAAACTTGTAATGCACTTGATTCCTTTAACTACTCCCTCCATGTCATGACCTCAATAAAAACATAAACAAAGTAGATATAAAAAATTAGTTACCTTCAAATTATATATTTAATTCATATTATCTCTTTCCTTCAAATTCTCTCTTGCCTTCAAATTCATCTTGTCATATGGCTTCCTTATCATATCAAGATCACAAGCTCATACCTCAAAGACCAACCATCATGCATCTTCATCAAATTCACCTTGCATCAATTACATCAACCTTGACATCATATTTGGGTGAGTCAACATGTGATGGATATAAAGGTGGAGGATGTATTAGTGAGGTGGAAAACCAATATTTAATAATTAAATTAGGATTAAAAATGTGCATAATTTTTTATTAAGGGTGAACTTGATTTTCTTGAACTAGAGATTGACCCTATATAATAAACAAGTATACTATTCCCCCAAGTCCATGATAAATACTATTTTTTTCTAAATATGCATAAAGAACAAAATCAAATAATAAATAATAGAACAACCCAAGAATAACTAAGTATTACAACCTCCTAAGGCATCTTCACAAATTTTAATATTTATTTAGAGGTCTAAGTCCATATATTAAAATGTTTGGGGAGATAACCCAATTTATTTATCAAATTGGATACACTTTTGAAATTTTGAGGATGAGAGCCCAAATCATTTCTAGACACTACTCAGTAGATTTCTGAGGTTCTCAAGACTTGTAATGTTTTACTTCATCAACACCTTGCTAACCACCATAAGAGATTTTAAATTCTCCTTAAGTCCTAAATTTTCCCATTCTCAGATTGAAACCCTATCCATCAACCTCTTCAATTTGGATGTTGACTCATTTTTCTCATCTAGTGATTAATTTAAGATAAAAAATTAGTAAGAGACTTCATTTTCTCCTTTTCAGTGGTGAGTTTATGCATAAACCACCTAAACATAACTTTTTAGAACCATAATTTCTTCTCTATACTATCAACTTTACACTTCCTAGCTATGAACTCAAAAACTATGTTGAACGATATGTTTAACTCTTTTTCCTAAACAAAATACATATGAGTGATATTTTCATCCTTTTCCATATTGACCTCTAAAGATTTGAAACCAAGCAGATTTTTCCCTTTCTTTTTGGAGTGAAAAACATCAATTTTCAATAAATGCAACCCATCTAATGCCTCTTCCTCCTACACGATAATTGAGTCTTCCTTAGAGGCACCCTTTTCAACTATATTTACCCCTTAATTGATAGACTAAATCTTTCCCTTGGAAGAGCTCCTCAGCTTACGTTTATAATTTTCCAACTGGGGGGTTAAAATAATAGTAGTTTTTAGAATACCCTATTTGCTAGGAGTGGGATTCTTTTATTCACTATTTTTACCAATCAATTTATTATAAACACTTGTAATAATTTTTTTGAATAATTTATTTAATTTGAATTATTCAATTATTTGAACAAGGAGGGAAATGTTATGAATTTTAATTTAAACTTATTGAATAAGAATTGGCATTAACAGGTGCATTTCAAAACTAAATGATATTTAGGTGTTTAAATTTTACCCTCTTTAAAATGGTATTAAAAATGTTGGGGGATCAAACCAACAATAGATTACAATTGTGACAGCAATAAACACAGAATTAAATCAGATTGACAAGTAATTAGAATGATAATAGCAAGAACAAGAGATACAAGAAAACACCCTGAAAACTTGTATTAACAAACTCTTTACAAAAGGAATACAATTGAAGAAAGCTTCTTTCTTCCACACCTCTCCTAGATGTATAGATCTCTCAATAAATCTCTATTCCTCAAGATCTATCTCTCTCAAGAACAATCAACTCCAACAAGCCTGGATTGATTCAATTCTGTACTATTCTTCTACAATTACAATAATAAGCTAGGAAGATCTAATTCTTTATATAGAATTAGGAGACTTGAGCATGTACTTCCAACAAATAGTTAAACCACTTAAACAAGGGCTCTAAAAATAGTAATGCTAATAATAGAGATGCAAGCTTGAGTCCACAACTCAAACTTATCATGCAAACACTCGCTTCTGTCCACGAAAATAGCTTTCTGGACACGTAGGTAACCGACGTCGGTTCCTACTGCTTGTCTGTGACCACCGTCAGCTGATTCTCTACCGACGTCAGTGTCTCTGCAACTGCCTGTGACTGACGTCGGTCGCTCCTGACCGATGCTGGTGTCTGTGTAGACCTGAACCTAATAATGAATGCTCCTTGGTGAAGTTTTTAGCTCCACACCCTAACAATCTCCCACTTGGAGATAAACAGCTGCACCAGTACCTGTACAGCAACATCTTCTAGCTCCACCATCTTCAACTCAATCATGAAGGCCAATAGAAGTTGAATGAAGATTTAACTTCTCCTTTGTAACCAACTTTGTTAGCATATCAGTAGGATTCCTATCTGTATGGATTTTCTCCAGCTTCAACTCACCATCTTCCAATACCTGTCGTATGAAGTGATACCTTAGCTGTATGTGCTTTGTTCTTGAATGAAAGGCTGAATTCTTAGCCAAATGGATTGCACTCTGACTGTCACTATATAATCTGCAACTCTCATGCTCCCTACCAAGCTCATCCATGAACCATGTCATCCATATCATCTCCTTGCTAGCTTCTGTGGCTGAAATATACTCTACTTCTGTAGTTGACAAGGCAACAACCTTCTGCAACTTAGATATCCAGCTAACTGCCATTCCACCTACAGTAAATACATAACCTATAGTGCTCCTCCTGCCATCCAAATCACCTACCATATCTGAATCTACATAGCCATGTAGAGAAGTATCTGAACCTCCATAGCATAAGTGCCTACTGCTGGTTCCTCTCAGATATCTAAGAATCCACTGAACTACTTTCCAATGTTCCTTACCTAGATTGGCCATATACTTACTTACAACTCCCACTGCTTGGGCAATATCCGGTCTAGTACACACCATTACATACATCAAACTCCCTACTGTGGAAGAATATGGAACCTTACTCATGTACTCTACCTCATCATATGAATTAGGACATTGTTCTTTACTCAACTTAAAATGTCCAGCCAAAGGTGTGCTTACCGGTTTAGCATCCTGCATATTGAACCATTTTAACACCTTGTCCACATAATCTTCTTGAGACAATATCAACCTGTGATTTTTCCTATCTCTCTTAATGCTCATGCCAAGGATTTTCTTTGCTGCTCCCAAATCCTTCATAGCAAACGTTTGAGCTAATTTCACCTTAAGTTTTGAGATATCCTGCATGTGTGATCCTGCAACCAGCATGTCATCTACATACAATAATATAATAATATGTCTACCATTATCAAATCTCTTGAAATACACACAATGGTCTGATTGACACCTACTGTAGCCATGCTCAGTCATAAACCTGTCAAATTTTAAGTACCATTGCCTAGGAGCTTGCTTGAGGCCATACAAGCTTTTCTTCAACCTGCACACAAACTTCTCCTTACCCTTGACCTCGAATCCTTTTGGTTGTTCCATATATATTTCCTCATTCAACTCTCCATGAAGAAACATTGCCTTAACATCTAGCTGCTCAAGATGCAAATCCTCAAAAGCAACCAAAGACAAAACAACCCTTATTGAAGTCATTTTAACAATAGGAGAAAAAATCTCACCAAAGTCAATACCTAGCTTTTATGTAAATCCTTTTACCACTAATCTGGCCTTGTATCTCATCTGTCCATTCTCACCTTCCTTTAACCTGTAGGTCCATCTGTTCTTAAGTGTTCTCTTACCAGCTGGCAATTCAACCAAATTCCATGTTTGGTTCTCTCTTAAGGACTCCAGCTCCTCAACCATGCCACGCTCCCACTCACTCTTAGACTCCACCTGTATTACTTCTTTAAAACTCTCTGGTTCTCCACCATCAATTAGAAAGAAATAAAATAAAGAAGGAGAATATCTAATTGGAGGCTTACTCACCCTTTCTGACCTCCTGATGGGTGTCTGAGACTCATCCACAACACGCTATCCACCCAAATTCTCTGACAGTGACCGACCTAGGTTACCTGTAGACCTGTAACTGGCCGACGTCGATTCTTCCTGACCGACCTCTGTACTTGTATGGCCGACGTCAGTCTCTGTATAGCTGACACCAGTTTCTATCCTGCCGACGCCCGTTCCTAACCTGTCGACGTCGGTCTCTGTGTTTTCCTGTAAGTGATTATTTCTTTTTCCCGCAAGCTCATCTTGGACTTTCACCTCATCCAATTCACCATTGCTCTGCTCAGATTGATTCAACTTCCTTACCTGATCACAATACATCACTCTTTTGTTGAAAACAACATGACGGCTCCTGATTACCTTGTTCGTTTCTAGATTCCACAATCTGTAACCAAAATCATCTAAGCCATAGCCAATAAACATGCATCTCATAGACTTAACATCAAGCTTCTTTCTATTTTCCTTATCTATATGCACAAAGGCTTCACAACCAAAAACTTTGAGATATGAGAGATCAACCTTTTTACCTATCCATGCCTCTTCTGGAATACCACCATCAAAAGCTATAGAGGGTCCTCAATTAATCAGGTACACTGCAGTGTCAACAGCTTGTGCCCAAAACTATAAGGGCAAACCGGCATGCAATCTCATACATCTTGCACGCTCCATTATTGTCCTATTCATCCTTTCAGCAATACCATTCTGCTGAGGTGTCCTTGGAACCATCCTTTGCCTATGGATTCCATGCATGTAACAATAATCTCTGAACTTATGACTGTAGAACTCACCACCATTGTCTGATCTCAGGCACTTTAATCTTTTACCTATTTCATTCTCAACCATAGCTTTCCAAACTTTAAAAGTATCAAATACATCAAATTTATTTCTAATACAATAGATCCATACCTTCTTTGTGGCATCATATATGAAAGATACATAGTACTGTGATCCTCCAATGGAAGTAACCTGAGCTGGTCCCCACACGTCTGTGTGAACAAGCTCTAACTTGTGCCTCTTCTTAGTAGACCCAGTTTTGAGAAAACTAACCCTTTTCTATTTTCCAAATACACAGTGCTCACAAAACTCTAGATCTATGCCTTTTAAATCTGAAAGCATACCTTTAGACTTAAGAATTGACATCCCCTTCTCACTCATGTGGCCAAGCCTTGAGTGCCACAATTTAGCATCCACATCTGAAGTAGATAATACAGAAGGAGATTTGTTAGTAACACAGTTACACAAATAGAGAGTACCTTCTCTCTTACCTCTGGCCATAACAAGTGTACCCTTGGTCACCTTCCAAGATTCTACTGTGAGAGTTACTGTACAACCCTCATCCCCTAACTTTCCTGCAGAAATCAAATTTCTCTTCAAGCTAGGAACATGCATCACATCTCTCAACACCCATGTGTTGCTATTTTACATCTTCAGCTGCACTTTACCTTTGCCAATTATTTTACAGGGCTCATCATCCCCTAGATACACTATTCCAAAATCTCCATGGATATAATCACTAAAATATTCCCTGTTAGGAGTAGCATGAAAAGATGCACCAGAATCTAATACCCAAGATTCTATATTATTATGTAGAGAGAAAATTAAAGCATCCTGTGCAATACCTGCAATCTTGGCTTCTTCCTTTCCTTTGTGCTGGTTGTCCTCCTTGGGCTTTGACCAACAATCTCTGCTTATGTGCCCCATCTTTCCACAATTACAGCATTGTGGCTTCCTGCCATTTTTGGATTTAGATCTGTCTTTCCCCTTTGATTTAGATCTTGCTCTGCCTTTCTTGCTCTTCTCTTTCTGCCTTCCCCTGCTCTCAAAACTTAAAGCATTCCCAGATGCCTCTTCTGTACTTTTCCTGTGCATTTCCTCATTCAAGATAACACTAACAACATCCTCTACTTTCAAAATATTTGATGCAAATGCAGTATTACTTACTACCATTACTAAGCCATGCCAACTTTCAGGCAAAGAACATAATATCAAAAGAGCTTTTATCTCATCATCAAACACTATATTCACTAAACTTAATTGATTCACAATACCATTGAAATCATTCAGATGAGTAGAAATAGATCCACCTTCATTCAAATGCAAATTAAATTACTGCTTCATAAGATATACCTTATTGGAAGCTGAGGGTTTTTCATACAAATTTGCTAACATAGTCATCAACTCTACCGTAGACTTTGCCTGTGATAAATTGGATATCACAGTGGGTGCTAGGCTCAGTCTTATAGAACCCAGAGCCTTTCTGTCAAGAACTTCCCATTCTTCATCCTCCATGTCTTTGGGCTTCTTTGCAATACCTCCTAACGGTAAGTAGAGATCTTTCTGATACAGATAGTCCTCTTTCTGCATTCTCCAGTGTTGGTAATTTTTGCCATTGAACTTTTCCATTCTCAATTTACTTTCATCTGCCATTGCTTCTCCCACTCAAATAGAAATCCTTGCAGAAACTCCTGTGAGAACCTGTAATCAATACACACTACACAGATATGAACTACCTGTTAGTGAACCTGAACTTTGATACCTATTATCAAGCTCTAAACCTGTAACCAAGGCTCTGATACCACTTGTTGGGGGATCAAACCAACAATAGATTACAATTGTGATAGCAATAAATGCGGAATTAAATCAGATTGACAAGTAATTAGAATGATAATAGCAAGAATAAGAGATACAAGAAAATACCCTAAAAACTTGTATTAACAAACTCTTTACAAAAGGAATACAATTGAAGAAAGATTCTTTCTTCCACACCTCTCCTAGATGTATATATCTCTCAATAGATCTCTATTCCTCAAGAGCTATCTCTCTCAAGAACAATCAACTCCAACAAGCCTGGATTGATTCAATTCTATACTGTTCTTCTACAATTACAATAATAAGCTAGGAAGATCTAATTCTTTATATAGAATTAGGAGACTTGAGCATGTACTTCCAACAAATAGTTAAACCACTTAAACAAGGGCTCTAAAAATAGTAATGCTAATAATAGAGACGCAAGCTTGAGTCCACAACTCAAACTTATCATGCAAACACTCGCTTCTGTCCACGGAAATAGCTTTCTAGACACGCAGGTAACCGACGTCGGTTCCTGCCGCTTGTCTGTGACTGCCGTCAGCCGATTCTCTGTCGACATCAGCGTCTCTGCAACTGCTTGTGATCGACGTCGGTCACTCTTGACTGACGCCGGTGTCTGTGTAGACCCGAACCTGATAATGAATGCTCCTTGGTGAAGTTTTTAGCTCCACACCCTAACAAAAAATAAATACCATTTCAAATAATAGTAGAAGATTTAAATTGTTAATGACTGAGAAGAAATAATTTTCCCAGATGAATGAAAATGAATGTGATGATGCCCGCTCAAGTGTTTGTGCTATAAAATAGATGAATGCTAAAAATGAATGAAAGAGGAAAATGAATAAATGAAGAAGACCATTAAAAAAATAAAATTATTATAACTGATATAGAACTTTAAAGATTAATTAATGTGTAAATAATGTGCCTGTAGTTTTACAAATTAGATAAATTATTAAAAAAATATTTACCTTACTAAGACTACATGCTTAGTTGGTGCTCATGACTCAAGGGTCATGAGAGAATATGAGAACCATATCTCCCATTGATGATAAGATAAGTGTATGAAAATGGGAAATATATATTCTATGATTGGTGTTAAAAATTTACAAAATTGATGGTTATAAGTAGTCAATATAGATTCATAGCATTGTGATTAAAGTTGTCTTAATATTTTAAGATTAGTAGCTAAAAAATTAAAAAAATAAAGATATGGGGGAAATATATTTGAATTATGGGGGGTATAAATAGAGGGATATGTATTAATAAATTAAATTCTACAATTTATATTTGTATAGTGATTTTATAAGATTTGTGAGTGTGTAATTTGTGCTCTGACTTCCTGGAGAAAATAGACTATATCACCCTCCACCATCACTGAGGTGAGCACATGAGGAGAGATTAGAGACTTGAGAGAAGTGGACCTTTGGTGAGTTCAATTTTGATCCTTAGATTTTTTATTTTGATTCATTTATTATATTTAAAAATTTATCCAAATGAATTAATAATCTTCTCATTTTTAAATTTGGAAACAAAAATTGTGAAATCATCAATGCTAATCAAGAAATTGTCAAACATCAAATAAAAATAATTAGTTAAGGTAGTGAAGTCATCAAATATTAAATAAATTATGGATTTACATGTTCAAAATTCTAGTTTTTAAATTTTTGAAATGAGTATCAAATTTATTGAATAGAAGAGCAAAATCATTTAGGAGGAAATTATTGGGGAAATTATGAAATTGCAAGATACATCTATTAAATTGATAAAATAGATAGATAAATTATGAAAATTAGTAGTAAATTCATGATAATTATTAAACTTAAGACCTTATGTTTTAAATTTATAATATTGATAGTGAAAACATTTAAAATGAGTAGTAAATTCACTAGGGTTTAGAGAAAATATGTTAATTTAGTAAACAAATATACATACATTGATGGTGGATTAGAAATAAAATGAAATGAAGGAATGTTTCTTTCTACTCTTTTTTAGATGTAAATGGGTTTTATGATAATATTTAGGATGTACATGGTGATAATGTGATACATTTTCGTAGGAGGTATTACTATTATTAGCAACATGAGAGTAAAGTTTGAGAGCTTTAGGCAGATTGCATAGTTTACTAAGTGTAAATTTAGGGTACTAGAGGCCACATGTTTATCATACATTGCTCATGAGCCTAAGATTAAAAAAATAGGTTCCTATTGAATACATTATCTAAGATATGGCACAATGAGACTATGACCTAGAAATATGTGAGATGATTATGACATTGGAGGATATATGGTACATCTTAGGGATCATGATACGAGGGAGACAGGTGTACTAGGATGAAGGATCATAAGAGATTACCCTTTATAAGATATTTGGTGATGGATTGGTTCTATTTGTTATAGGAGAAGTTGATATAGATTACTGTATGTATTTATGGATATATGCATTAATTATTATAGTCATGTTAGTTATCAGTGGCTTCATGCTACCTAACAAGCATAGGAGGTTATGTCGTATTCATTTCCTAGATGTGATTGGGGATATGATGGAGATGGGGGAGAGATTGACATGGGATCCATTCATACTAGCATACTTTTAAAATTATTTACATCATGTGGTATATATTTATGGGAAGGATATTGGTCCTTATACATTAATATATGTATGGTGTTGGGAGCACATTGAAGTGGATCAACCTATGGGTCAGATGAGCACAAAAATAAATTATGAGCCTATTAACTATGGTACATGGAGTCCATGCTTAGGGGACCTAATGTTGTATAAGATAGATATATATGAGATACAAGATGATCAAATCACCTGGAGATTGTATAGGGAGATGGTCTTCTGGTTGGTATAAGATGGGTTATATATGAACTATATGATGACATAATGTTACATAATAGGTGTTCATGACTAAATTATTGATATATATCACCATGATAGTTATTTTAGGTATATTTAATGATATATTAAATTACATTAGGACCTCACATATTTTAACATCTATTTAGAGAGACCATAGTCGAGGATTTTTATTATTCCCAAGATAGTAGAGCATAACTAGACACATGTTTAGATAGTGATGTGGGTGTATTAGAGACACATTATTAATGTAGGTGTGGTAAATGTATATGTATATTGGTTGTAAATATAGTGACTTGTGATAATTACAATACCCTATACACGTCTATGCACTTGGAGATAGAGATTAGTGGCAACCTTGAGTAGACATCCACATGGGATAAGATTTAGAGCCTACACCATGAGGGTAGTGATAGAATAGTAGGTTGGGAGATGAGGATTAGGGAGAGTATAAGGGATAGAGGAGATCCATTTAAAGGATTTGCATATGATAGAGGTTAAGGATGCAAGTATAATATGAGAGGAACATGTTTATATAGATGGAGATATTGAGATGTGAGCTTATACAAATCAGTCAAGTGGAGGTGATACTACTCTAGTTATTATTGAAAATGATATATAGTGAGATAAGTAGGACATAAATATTACACTAGATTATGAAAATAATGTAGAGAGAGGAGACAAGGTAGGATCATCACTATCAGGGAGATAACATGAGGAGATCCTTGCTTGAGATGGTGAGATTATGGGATTACATGTAATGTTTTTTAGGTTAAAGTGATATGTAGATAGTAGGGGTGGTTAGATATAGTTGAGAGTATTAAATACTAAATGGATATAGAGTTAGGTATATAATATATAGGCTACAGTGAATAGGTTAGAGAAGGATGGAATGACACTAGTAGCTATACTAGTTACTCGTGATGTAAAAACTTAGATGCTAGATGATACTACCCTTACAAAATGGTATAGACAAGAGTGGGATACTATAGAGATAGATTTATTAGAGGCTAAGGTACTACTAGTAGGGTATGGATAGTTGCCTATTCTAGATAGAGTGATGAAGGCCATGAAGTAGGCCACATACTATATGAGCTTATATAAGGAGGATATTACACATACACAATGATCACCATTTTATAGAGAATACTCGACTAGGCATTCTATGTCAAAGATATATACAAATCATACAGAGTTAGAAAGGTCTATGGGATAGGTATCACAACATATTATGGGTCCTCCATGGAATATACCATGATGTCATGAGTTGAGTCCTATGATAGATGCCCCATCTAAGGGTCAGGAAGATATTTGACATAGTTATCATGATGTATCAATTTACATATATTTTTGAGATGTATAATTGTATGAAAACATTTGACATTGATATATACATGATTCATTTTTTCTATTAGACTTGTATTATTATGATGTGATTGACATTATGGGCCATTTATGGACTTTTTATTATTATTATTTTATTTATGTATGTTTATGGGATAGATGGATAGACATGGTACTATTATCATTAGTTATCATATACATTAGTTATGACTTAGATGGATAGTTTTGGCATGAATGGTAATTATAGTTCCTACTTTTGGAGTCATAATAACACATGTTAATCCTTTCTTCAACATTTATTATATAAATGTATGATTTTTATAAATAAATGGATAGTATATTAGATAATTATCTTGTGTTTAATTTATATTTTCATTGGAGGTCCAACATAAATAAGGATTGAGCAATAAAAAATTTAATGTAACATAGAACAAAATATCACAAATGATATAAAATAGTGATGGTGAATGTTTATGTTTTCTGGATAAGGTATTTAAAAGAATATTTTTTTCAAAATAAATTATGTCATGACATGGATAAATCATAACCACACTATAGCATAATACATAACATAATCTTGACACACAGATAATCAAAACAAGTCAAAGTTTAAAATTTATAGTATATAGTACATCATGAGATATGGAGTCATAATAACACTATATTACTATACATAAAATAATTTTGATAACAACATGATGAAAATGAACATAAACATTTGAAAATAAAAATTTCAAATAAGAAGGCAAATAAGACAAACAAAACTAAATAAAATATCATGAAATGACTCAAGAAAAACTACATTTAAACAAAATAACCAAAATAATATTTAGAAATAAAATGTAATCAAGATAAAAAAGATTGGTTAAGTTAACAAGAGTTCATAACCAACAATGGTTAAGGTATGAAGAGAAGTAAAATAACCAAAAATGGTTAAGGAAAAGAAGTTTTGAGATAAAATAACCAAAGAAAGGTAATGTAAAGGACTAAAAAAATAACAACAAAACATATATGAAAACAATGAGAAATTAATCAACACATAAAATACACAAAAAAGACTTAACATCTTAGGCTAAGGCTGAGATGTTTCGTAGCCAAGATCCATGATAATATTGGAATAAGTGATGGGGAAATAGGAAGTGGATAATGTGCATTTGAAATGAATCCATGCTTGGGGAAATGGAATATGGGGATGATGGTGGTCGAGTTTAACCTAGAGATCTTGTGTCTCTGAGTATTACCTACATAATCGACCCTAAAAAAAATCCATGTGGGGATATCAAGCTAGATGTAGTTCTCCCAATACAGGAAGTGACGCTAAAATGGGTGATTGATGAAATGTTTTGTGTCTGATGAATAGATGTGTGACTATCCCTCACAAGAAATGTGAGTGAAAAAGTGAGTTTAGAATATAGATAATACGGTAGACATATTTTAAGGTAAGTTTTTACATGTATTTTTTAGACATTTTGGCATAAGACAATTGTAAAATATTGTGACAAAGATGGTTATATATATTATATTCCTCTATCATGAGTAAGGATTCAGGTAAAAAAAACATAAGGAACCAACCCTAATCTAAAAGGCAATGGAATTGGTGATGAAACAAGTGACAAAATTCAATGTGTAAATACACAATGGATGACCATAATGGGATGCCCCCAAGTAACTAGGTTGAATATATATAATGGATTATGCATGGCACCAAAAACCTAGTTTTCACCATGGTACTTGCTCAAAGTGCCAATAAACTAGTTTTCACTTATGGACAAACTTTTTTTTTCTTCTCATTTTTTTGAATTTTTTAGATTTTTTTTTATTTTATTTATTTGACTATTTTATTTTTGTGACACCTAAGATCTCAAAAACATAGTGTACAAGAAGTTTGGTATATAATATCTTAAGGTGCATGATGTTCATGGGTTCATAAATTTCCTCTCCGTATTTTATAGGTAACTTTTAAGCTCTAAATCCATATTTATTAATAATGATATATGTGCCCAAAGAATTACGTTCAAATTTTCCTTTATTCTCCCTTAAGCATTAGTATTCCTTTGGTTTTACTTGAGAACAATATAAATAATTTAAACTCCTTGGTTTTTATCCTATTATTATAACTATGGTGGAGGTGATTGTGGTATACTTGCAAATTTTTTAAGGCATTAAGTATCTTCTAGTCTAGAAGATTGAGTTCTCTAAGGCATGAAGTGTGAAAGGATTATTAATAATTTCTTTTTTTTTTAGGGAGATGCACAAAGATGGAATATCAACTTATATAGGTATAATAAAATAACTACCATATACAAGGGAATAAGGGGTTACCTTCATGGGTGTATGGATGCTAGTGTGGTGTGTCGAAAAGGGAGGATAAAGCTATTTATGCCAGTCATGAACAACTTAATTGACAAGTCATTTAAGTAAGAAAAGATTTATTTTTTTGGTTACCTAATTTTGGCCATTTCGTTGTGGATAATACATAGTGAACCATTTGTTCTTTATGTGATAGGTTTATAAAAGATATTTGACTTTTTTTTGAATGATTTTTTATTATCATAAATAATATCAAAAAAGATACCAAAGTGATATACAATGTGGTTTAGGATAAACTTAGAAATTTTATTTATGGTAACATATGTAAAGGGAATTTCCATAAACCACTTCGTAAATTACTCGATGGTGGTAATAATGTGTTTGTGGCCATTGGATGAATTAGGATTGATTTTTATAATGAGGTCTATCCCCAATGTGGATAATGCCCAAGGTGTGGTAATAGGTTGTAAAGATTATAAAGGGATGTTTATAAGGTTATTATGTTTTTGACATGGTATACATTTTTTAACATAATTTCATGAATCAAATTCCATTGTAGCCTAATAATAACCTCCATACAAAATATTTTTGGCTAGGACAATGCCACTAAAATGGGTATCATAAATTTCCTCATGAATTTATCTAATGGCCAAGGTAGATTATTTAGAATTTAGATAGTGTATAAGTGTTCCATCATATCCTCTTTGATATAAAGTATTTCCAAGTATTGTGTAATTATATGTACATTGGATAAATAATTGTCATTAGTTGTTGGATAAGTTAAGTGGAAGGGCGTTATCATTAAGATAGCATAATTATAAAAATACCAATGAGAATTAGGACCAACCACCTCACAAACTATTTAAAAATCATGCATGTCATAAGCTAGTATCATCAGGTACTCAAAAATGAATTTGTTGTGTTGTGTGATAATATCAAGTAATGAATCAATGGTCACCATGACATCTACTGACCTGTTGTTGATTTATGATACTTCTTCAAATTGGATAAATGCGAAATATAAATTTAAACTATCCAACATCCATTTATATGGGATTTAATTATCATAATGATCCTATAATTCATCAATTACGTAATTTATGATAAGTTTGGAATCACCTGTAGACACCGAAATCATGTCGACTCCCCTGGTCCTTCCCCGTCTTATTCTTCTTCGCCTATTGAACCCTTGCCGATCACTTGTTTCACCAACCTTGACCCTGGCAGCATGTAAAGATGAACACAGAGCTAAAACTAGGCTCTATCCCCATTATGCATCTGCCGACGTCGGTCTTTACCCGACCGATGTCGCCGACGTCGGTCACCTATCGGCCGACGTCGGCAATCCTACCGACGTCGGTCACCTTCCCCTTTATCGTTATCAGTTAACATTCGGTTTCCCGAAACGGTTGACGAACCGTTTCTGGAACCGTCCCCGTCCCCCGCCTTCATCAACCTCCGCCAGCCATTCGAACCGGATCCGATCCCAGAACGCTGATCAACCGAACGCTGAGCAACCAACCTGCGAATTTCTCCACGAACCTGCGAACTCCGAGCAATCATCGACACTACGACATCAACTAATCTGCACACCATGGCTTTCATTGGGTCTTCTACCAAGTAAGTCTTTATTCTATTTATTTCATTTTCTTTCTTAGTTATTATTTATTTTCTGTCTTCCCAACTGTTCAAACTCCTCAGACTCTGTCTAAACCTCGTCCCTGTCCTTATCAAACCCTGTCTAGACTCTGTCTAAACTTCGTCCCTGTCTTTATCAAACCCTACCCTGACCATATCAGACCCTGTCCCGACTGTTCAGACCTATCCCGACTCTGTTCAAACCCCCCAGACTCTCCCTGAACCTGCCCGACTCTCTCAGAACCTATCCCAAACCGTTTCCCAGAACCTGCCCCTACCGACGCCGGTCACTTCCCCGATCGACGACGGCACCTTGACCGACGTCGGCACCTTCCCTAACCGACGCCGGCACCACAGAGACTGACGCCGGTGACTGTGCAGAACATTGCCGCATATCAGTTTCTTTTTTGCAGGTGTCATTCCTCCACAGCCAAAGAGGAGAATCTTTCAACGTCTGATTTCGGTGCGCACGACTATATCAGGTACTTCTAGCCTTAACCATCTTTCAGTTTCTTATTTCTTCTTTGAATGTAGAAAGCAATTTTGCATAGAAACATTCTGGCACGCCCGGTGGGACGCTAGGTCCTCCTCGGGTTCTTTCTTTCTTTCGTTCATTTAAGCGCATTAGGTTTCTTCCTTTTCGCCTCCTTTCGTCTCTTCTTAAACGACATCATAAGCAGAACTAAAATGAACATTTCTTTCTTTCTTGCACTTCTAGACTAGCTAAACTCATATTCTTCGACTCTTTCTCCATTCGTCTTCATACGAACAAACATTTCGACTTGGACATTAAAACACTCTGCATTCATTTATGTTTGCCTGCATCTCTTAGACCACACATAGTAATTAAATCGCATATTGAATTAATCTAGATCACTTCATGTTACACGACCAAACCACCTGCACAAAACAAACATTTTAACTTACCTGAGACAAGGCCCGACTAGGATTTCATCCCCCAGCGGATACCTTACCCGTCCTGGTGACCCTACTTGGATTTCATCACCAAGGGGGAAACCCACTCCGTTCTCTGGCGGAGTATAATCTCTAGGCGAGGTATATCTTGGCTAAGCGAAACCAGCTAACCACTGGAATCGTGAAGTGAGGGGAGCTTGCTCCTTAGCACCAGGCCACGTACCAGACCCTAACACAGACTTCTTGAGCACCATAACAAAACCCGAGACCATCCATAGACTGCTTCTTCTAGGACCCATTTTTCAGCCAATCTTTCTCTACATACACATTCTAAGGCATAAGCCACTATAATCCTAAAATTTTATTTCTAGAGTTTCAGGATCTGCTTGTGTCTTCATCTTTTTGGTTCTTATCTGCTTGTTTGAGCTTGTGAGGACGTTCTCCCTTGCCTTGAATGGTTCTGACTCGTAGCCAAGCCAAGGCTCTAGTCGATCACGCGAGGCATCATCCTCTTCCGTCTACCCCGCCTACAACCAACCCTACAATGGAGTTCAACTCAGAAACTGAAAAAACTCCTACCAGACCATCTCCGCCCCAAACGCCTATTATTCCAGAAGGGGACCAAGACTTCGCACGATTCTTGGACCTCAATACTAAAGCCCTGCAACACTATCTCGCGAATAGCCAAACGCGAGACCCCTTTGGCAATCCAATTTATGGAATGCCGACTTCTCTCCTCGCAACTGCGGTCGTATCAACAACGTCTGTAGTCCAACCTTTAGACACCCAGGCTGTTGCCTCAACCAATGACCAACCTTTCACCAACCATCCAAGTGTGGCCTCTCCTTCCGTTGTTGGGCCCACTTTCACCGGGGTTTCGGCCCCCAATCAATCTCAGTCTACTCAACCACTTTCTACCCCCTTTCAAAACCTGGTCGTCTCTATTCCGCCCACTCTTACTCCTATCAACACTAGGGTGGCTACCCATCCGTTAGCCCATGTTACCTCTAACCAACCTCCCATGACAACATCAAACCTACCCATATCTTCCATCCAACCATCTTTAGTCACTTCTTCCGTCCCTACGATTAGTCATCCGTACGTTGCGCCCTTATTGGTACAACTGACTACGTCGTATACCTCTTCCAGCCTCTTTCAAGCGCCTCACAATCTAGGAGGTGCTCCATCCGCCAATCCGTCAGTAGATATTATCAAGATGCTGATGGATAAAATGTCCAACCTAGAGACCTCTATTACCGGCTCACGCAACACTCTCTCGTACGAACAAATTTGTAACGAGCCCATCCATCCTTCCGTCCCCATCAGACCATATCCCAACCAGTGGGAACTTCCTAAGTTTTCTCATTTTCAGAGTAAGGAAGACCCACAACAACATTTACGGGCATTCAGACATGCCTGTTACCTTATCGCCCACGATGATGCGTTACTCTTATGCACATTTCCCATGTCTCTCTCGGGTGCTGCACTTGATTGGTACAGCTCTCTTCCCAGCCATTCCATCCTTACATTCACTCAGTTGGCCCAGCTCTTCCTTGATCATTTCTCCATCAATATCACCAAGAAGGTCTCTATCACAGACCTCTATTCTATTCGCCAGTTCGAGGATGAATCTATTGCTGATTTCGTCGCTCAGTGGAGGAGCCTTATCAATCAACTTTCATTTTCTTTACCTCAGCCTGAGCTTATTGAACTTTTCTCTCAAGCCTGTGCTAAACATATTTCTTCTACCTTGAGGGTTCAAACCTTCCGCACTTTTGACGAGGCCTTCACGATGGCTCGTAAACTTGAATTATGTGTCGTTGAGGAGAATAAAGTCAAGTTGCGGAGTAAGAATCCCAACTCCAAAACCAATGACCCTTCTTCTAAGCCCTCCTTGTCCAATCCTAAATCTAAAGCTTCAGCAAATGCTGTGGTTGTTAGATCTTCCTCTTCTTCGCCTTCAACTAATCAACCTGAACCATCCACGTCCATGAGCGCCACTCGTCAATTTCAGCAGAGATACATACAGCGACAGTTTACTCCACTTGGAGAATCATACGCGTCTGTGCTGGAAAAACTTGTCAAACAAGGGGCCATCAATCTCCCTCAGATCCGACCTCCACCACAATTTGATCCCTCACGTGCCATCCCTGCGTGGTATAGGGAGAATGACTTCTGCCACTACCACCGTGTTAAAGGTCATGACACGGGCAACTGTAAAACCCTTAAAAACATAGTTCAAGACATGTTGGAAAAGGGTGACCTCATCCTCGACAATCCTAACGCCCCTCCTAATCAGGGCATCGATATCTTCAAACAACCATTCCCTAATCATCCACCAACCCAAAACAACGTCCAGACCTTGACTGACAATACCCATGAACATAATATTCGAACAGTCAATACAGTCTCGCCCCTCATTTCCAACCAACCCCAAGAGGTGGGTTCATCCATCAGTCCATCACATGTGGACGAACCTCTTTCTCCGGCTAGTTCTCCCTCAACTTCTCTCATTTTGGAGGACGCCTCGACCTTACCAGCACCGCCAGTTTCACCATCTTCCTTCTTGCTGCCCATGGAGGACCCAACCTTTCCTACTCCTCGGCCACAAGTGGAGGGCACTATCATCCCTGTCCTTTACCCGCTTGAGGAGCTTCATTCACCAGTTTCTTCTCCACCCAGAGAAGAACCTATTTCTCCTTCATCTCCAACCAAACATGAACCTGTCACAACTTCATCCTGCTTTGAGCCCGAGACTACTACATCCGTCCCACCTTCAGTCCCACAACCATTGGCATCTTCTCAAGAGCCTAAACCTCATCCCGCATCTTCTCAGCCATTTTCTCGACTAGTGGAGAGACTCAAACTTCTCCCTTCTAGGAAAGTGGAACATCAGGGATTGTGGGACCGCCTCACAGCTCTTCAACAAGCCCGGGCCCTCTCATCTCATGCTGCTAATCCTCCCATGGCAGAACCTTCTAAGACTATCAACAAAAATCTGATCTCCACTTCCAAACCGTCTACATCTCCATCAACCTCATCAAAACCAAAACCCTCATCTACCCCGCCTAAACCTATCAAATCACTTGGCGTTCGCCCCGTCTCCAACCTCACTCATCCACAAGTGAAAGTGGACTTAACCCAAACTTCAACTAATCATAGTCTTCAATCTAAATCTCAAAAAACTACCAAACCACAGAGGCGAATGCCTCCTCTTCCGTCACCATTGCCCTCCATTTTGGGCCCGCATCCTTCAACCTTAACCAAAGTCCTTCCCGCTTCAACCTCTAACCAAAACTGGTTGCCTCCTTTGCTTCCTTTACCTACCGCTAGCCTACCCTCTCCCAAAAGGGCGATACCTCTCAGGAAGAGTGTACCGTCTCCGCCTGTCATCGCACCATCAACCCAGAAGGTGGTACGAAAACCTCCTCCCATTTCACCCAAGCAAAAGTCACCGACATCGCATACATCGATGAACATGGACCCTTTAGTGGGCTCATACTCTTTGATCTTGCAACGACTTTTGCAAACTTCTAGCATAACTCTTCCACCCATCAAGCCCTTTCAACCTCTCGGGTCTAAACCTTCCTGGTTCGACGACACGAAGATTTGTTTATATCATCGTACACCAGGACATGACACTGAGACTTGTTATGCCCTCAAGGCTGTCATTCGCCGTTATCTGGAGAAAGACACTCTTCTCTTTGAGGACACTTTCGACCGCACCCCGACTCCTTCTCACAACCCTTCAACCTCTTCAAACCCATCCACATCTCATCAACCGGTTACAACCCCTACATCATCTTCACCTCCCATCTTTGAAATCAATGCCATTCACATCACCACTAGGTCACAAAAGGATAAGGCGAAAGAAAAAGCCGCCATTCCTTGGACCTACCCTTTTGTCAATCCACCTCAACCGCCTAAGCCTAAGATTTTTATCCTTGGCGCGCCTCAACCTTCCTCTCCTTCTTCTTCTTCTGGACCAATCCACGACTCCATGTTGAAACAGCTTCACCAGATGCCTGTGAAGATGTCCCTCTACGATCTCGTCCAAACCTCACCTCAACATCGTCAGGCCCTCATCCAAGCCCTGCAGGCAGCGGAGGTCCAACCTGAGGATCCTCAGCCACTTGCTGCCCTTGTCCACTCCTTAGCCCCTGTTGCCTCCATAACATTCAGCGACTCTGAGATTCCTACATCCAACACGGAAGATCAGGACGCCGCCCTCTTCATCACTGCCTATATCGATCGGACACGCATTAAACGCGTTATGATCGATGGGGGCGCTAGCATCAACATCATCTCCACTCATGCCTTTGATCAGTTGGCTCTTCCCAAGAATTGCGTCTCTAAAACTGACGCGATCTTGCGCTCTTTCAACGACACTACTGCCACGACCATTGGCACAGTTATCCTTCATATCTGCGTTGGTCCACGCACAGTCCCGGAGCTCTTCTACATCATCGAAGGAGAGTTCCAATACAACATCTTGCTGGGCCGACCCTAGATCCGCGCCATGGCCTGTGTCCCTTCCACCCTGCATCATTGTGTGAAGTTTGAGCATGATGGACAAGTCCACACCATTCCCGCTGACCCTTCGCCTTTCAAAACCTGCAATACCACCTACCGTCCAAACGATGTCCTCATTCCTATCAAGCCATCAACCTCAGCACCTCCTCCATCCGCGAAAGCTTCAACCAGTTCGCAACAGGCAGTCGCCCTTACACCTCCCCTTTAAGCGACAACCACAGATCCCATGGAAGACGTCTTTCAAAGACTTTCATTGGGAGAGTATCGCTTGTTGGCTTTAGACATGTTCCAAACTCTGCAAGAGTATGGACGCCTTCATCACAACCCCAGCTACGACCATCGAATTGGGATGATCATACCTTATGGTCCCCCTCACCTCCGCACCAACCTCGTCTATGGAGGGCTTAATCAAGCTCCTACTGACGGTAATCCTCTTTCTTCACCTCAACCTTTCACATCAGATTTCTCATTTCTTGGCAACCCCGCCTTTGCACATACTTACCTTTACAGGTGTGCATGGAAGGGTTTTGGTTTCGAACGCTATGAGCAGGGCTCCCATCAGCCTATCCAACCGCTCAATGATGATGACGCCAAGAAACGGTATGGTCTGGGATATCACGACCCCACTCAAGACCCTGTAGACCTTTATCCTGAACCAATCCTTGACCAATCTCCTCCACACTCGCCTATTTCGCCACCCTCACCTACGGAGTCAGTGGTTTCCATTCCTCCTAGTTTTTTTTTTTTTTCCATAAACACCATTCGCCTGGACCCCTTGACTTATCAGCTTAATGGGGTATCCAAGTCTCTCCCTCTCATTCTTCCCACCATGATCAGAGATGAGTCGGCAACCATTCACACTGTTCACTGCGTTGACGATGACGCCATTCTTTCCTACATGGGCACTGATGATTCTTTCATCCAGCGCTCCCTCCCTTCTGAGACCCAGGTTATGTTAAATGAATCAACCATTGACATCAACCTTCCTTCTTCTGATGTTCCTCATGTCTTAAAGATTGGCCAATCTTTAGACGCTCAGGAGTAGCTTGACTATACCCAGTTCCTCTCCGACCATAGCAAGGCCTTTGCCTGGACTTACAGTGATATGCCTGGCATCGACCCCACCATCGTTACCCATAACATTGTCACCAAACCAGAGGCTAAGCCTGTCAGGCAAAAGCTTCGAAAGATGCATCCTCGCGTTGCCCTCCTTGTCAAGGAGGAGCTTCAGCGTCTCCTTTCTGTCTCCTTCATCCAGCCTATCGATTATCCACAGTGGGTCTCTAACATCGTCCCAGTCACCAAGGCAACTGGGGGGATTCGGATCTGCATAGACTATCGTGACCTTAATCTAGCCTATCCTAAAGACGACTTTCCTCTTCCTAACATCGACCAGCTTGTTGATCTTACGGCCGGCCATGAGATGCTATCTCTTATGGACGGGTTTTCAGGATATAATCAAATTCTGATTGCTCCGGAAGATCAGCACAAGACTACTTTTATCACCCCGTGGGGGACTTTCTGCTATCGAGTCATGCCTTTTGGCTTGAAGAACGCAGGCGCCACTTATCAGCGTGCCATGACCTACATTTTCCACGATCTCCTCCACAAAATCATGGAGGACTATGTGGATGACCTTCTCGACAAATCCAAATTTCGCCGCGACCATCTGACCATTCTCAACATCATCTTTTCTCGTCTTCTTCAGTACAATGCCGTCTTAACCCCAAGAAATGTATCTTTGGGGTCCTCTCTGGCAAGCTTCTCGGCTTCATCGTTTCCTTTTGTGGCATCGAGATAGATCCCGCCAAGATTCGCGCTATCCTCGAAATGCCTCCCCCGACCAATCTCAAGTAGCTTCGCAGTTTGCAAGGCAAGCTCCAGTCCATTCGCCGTTTCATCTCGCAGCTTTCTGACCACTGCCAACCTTTTCATCATCTCCTTAAGAAGGACGTCATTTTTACATGGGATAAGGACTATCAAGAGGCTTTTGAAGCCTTAAAATGCTATCTGGTCTCTCCACCAGTTCTCATTCCACCTAAAGACGACCAACCCTTCTACCTTTATATCTCAGCCACTCACCATTCGTTAGGTGCCATGATCGCGCACCGAGACAAGCATCACCGTGAGCAAGCCGTTTATTATACCAGCCGCACACTGGTCGACTATGAAACTCGGTATACCCATATCGAGAAACTCTATTTGGCATTAGTCTTTGCTGCTACTAAGCTTCGCCACTATCTTCTCAGTCACAAAACCTTTGTCATCACCCACACCGACCCTCTCAAATATATGCACTCCAAGCCATATCAGAATCAACGTATGGCTCGGTGGCTCATGCTGCTTGCTGAGTTCGATCTCGAATTCATCCAGCAGAAATCTATCAAGGGGCAAACCATCGCTGATCAACTAGCCGATGCCCCTCTCCCTGACACTCAACCTTCGCAGTGTGAATTCCCTGACGAGTCTATCACTGCGCTTTCCTCCGACGACACCACCTATCAGATGACTATGTTCTTTGACGGGTCCAAATGTCAACTAGGTGGAGGTGCTGGGATCATTCTCATCCCACTCGAAGGGGAGCCCATGCCTCTGTCTTTTAAACTTGACTTTGATTGTACCAATAATATGGCCGAATACGAGGCCTTAATTTTGGGACTTCAGACCGCCCTCTCTCTCAGCATCAAGTCCATCAACATCTTCGGCGACTCGCAGCTCGTCGTCAATCAGGTTAACGGTTCATACCTCTGTAAAAATGAAATTTTGCAAAGGTATAAAAATCGTGCTGACATTCTCCTTGCATATTTCGACCATTTCCTCTTGCAGACTGTTCCTCGATCCACGAACAAGTTTGCTGACACTATGGCTTCTCTTGCTTCCCATATCCCATCTTCCTCATCTGCATCCAGACTTTTTGTCACGGTGCATCGTGTGCCATTACCTTCATATATCTCTCCTCACATTCATCATGTCAACACTATAGACCCAAGCCCACAAGATGCTTGGTATAAGCAACTTGTGGACTTCTTATCTCTCTCTATCATTCCTCCCAACCTCTCTAGTAATGCACGACAAGCTTTTATCAAGCGTACTGCTCGCTATACCATGCTAGGGGGTCTTCTCTATAAGCGAGGCTTCGACGGCCTCCTTCTTCGCTGTCTCACCTCCACTGAAGCATCTCAAGCCATTCAACAAGTCCACGACAGAATTTGTGGCGGATATTTCAGTGGAAATTCGGTTGCCAAGCGCATCCTTCATCTGGGCTATTATTGGCCTACCCTTCATCAAGACTGTAGCGATTATGTTCGGCGTTGCATCAAGTGTCAGCAGCACTCTAACTTGCTTCATCTCCCCAGTCACGCCTTACAAGTTGCTCAGGATTTTTGGCCTTTTTCTCAATGGGGTTTAGATCTCATCGGTGAGATTAATCCTCATTCGTCTCTTCGTCATCAATCCATCATCACAGCCACTGAATATTTCACCAAGTGGGTGGAAGCCATTCCTCTCGTCTCCACAAAAGCCAACAAGATCGTCGACTTCATCAACACTCACATCATCTATCGTTTCGGTGTCCCTCATAAAATCATCACCGATAATGGCAAGTCCTTTAAAAACAAAACTGTCCAAAAGCTATGCGACTCCTTCGGCATCAAACTCAGTTTCTCTTCGCCTTACTACCCACAAGCAAATGGGCAGGCCGAGGCTTCCAACAAAATTCTCACCAAAATTCTCATGAAAGTGGTTAGTGACACAGGCAAGGATTGGCACATTCACATTCCCTTCGCTTTGTGGGCTTACCGCACTAGCATCCGAACCTCTACGGGTGCTACCCCTTTTTCTCTTGTGTACAGAACAGAGGCTGTCTTACCTCTCGAAGTACAGATCCCGTCTCTCCGCATTTCTCTACATGACATTCTCTCCAACGATGACTTTCATCAAGATCACTTAGCTCAACTTGAGTTACTTGACGAACACCGTCTTGCTGCCCTTAATCATCTCCATGTCTATCAACGTCGCATCAAACACATCTATGACAAAAATCTGTGAGAACGAGATTTCAACATCGGAGACTTCATCCTCAAAGAGAATCAACACGTGACCAATATGGAGCGAAGTAAACGAGGCAAGTTTGCTCCTAATTGGCTCAGACCTTTTATTATCACGCACAAGTATGGATCAGGGGCTTACCGTCTGTCTTCTCTTGATGGACGCCCAGAACCTGAGCCTCTTAATGCGTTGCATCTGCGACTGTTCTACTGCTAGTCGAGTATTCGTCCACTTGACACTTAACTTGAGCTCGTCCCTTGAGCAAATCCCCGTCCTCTTAGTCCTACTTCCTTTCAACCCTCTTCCTTTTAACAATTCCCATAACCCTTTTATGCGGTATGGATGCTTTGTCCTAATAAAAGGGAGCCCTTGACCTTCTATAATCTTGTCCATGACTCACATTTCTGTCAAAACAAATCAAGATGTCAAAACATATCCATGGTCACTATATCTATATCAAAATCAAAAAAATAGACTGCTCCCTCGAAGGACAGCTGTACTATCATTACTGTAATAAATAGACTGCTCCCTCGAAGGACAGCTATTCAAAAGCCCTTTTATTAAACAAAAATCTAGACCACTCCCTCGAAGGATGGCTATGACTACTCTGGCAATAAATAGCATTATTTTAGAAGCTTCCCGCATCGATCAGCTTCACAACCTGACCACTACAACAAATGACATCTCTCTGCAGGCTTCCCGCATTGATCAGTCTGCGCCAAAAAAAAAAAAAAAAAAAAAAAAAAAAAAACGAGTCACAGACTTGACTTGTAGTTGTCTCAGGGTCTCCTATAAAAAGGGGCAAAGTTATCTCTGCTCTTAAAACGGGTTACCCTCCTTCCTCCTCCTATCACCCGCTCAAGGGACTTCGAGCTCACTTTAATGTCTAAGTGATTCGATTACCGCTCTAACATAACCACGGTCAACGACGTCACGCATGAATGGGGCTCTTGGTTCTCATAACCCCCTATCTATGCTTCCTTTTTGGTCCTTGTCAATGAAAGAGCAATATGCTTTTCACTTCTTCTGCACTTTGGTCACATTCACCTTCATCACTTGTCAATCGACTCAGCTCAACTCTCTTTTCAGACCATCAACCTGACCTAGCCTATTCACCCTAGTTTCTATGGACACCAATACACATGGAAACTATCGACTCAACCCAATTTATGTTAAGCATAAACCAATACTTGCTGAAGCATAAATAGACCTCAATTCATTTTTAGCATACATCCATCACGAATATGGAATATTGCTAGGGATGAAAAACCCGTCAACCAATGTTGCAGAATACACCATTTGGAAAAGGCTGCAACATCTTTTTTTTCCTCATCATTTCATCCAATCATCGACCAATCTATCAACCATTTTAACCACCTGTCTACCACTCGGACCCTTTGTCTGAACTACATTGGTCTGAGGCCCTATCACCAGGGCTATGTAGGCAGCACTCAGTTGACATGGGGTCTTCTGAGGTTAGCTCGACCATTCTCGTTTGTCCGTCTCTCTGATGGACAAACCTTCTTTCCTTCTTTTAACCATAATCTTGTCCTTGACCACCACCCATTTTATCCCTTTGACCCTCCCTCCCTTCTAGGGAGAACTACATCGGCCTGAGGCCCTATCACCAGGGCTATGTAGGCAGCACTCAGTTGACATGGGGTCTTCTGGGGTTAGCTCGGCCGCATCCTTTCATCCATTCATCCATCCATCGACCACCAACCATTGGAGATCATACCTATCTCCTCCGACCTCGACCACTTCCAAGACGTTGTTGCCTTGGTTGTTTTTGCATGTATGCTACCTCATGACTGGTTAGCAGAATTGTGCGCAGACCTTTTTGGACCCTCACAAGTATAGGATCGCACACCGGTTGATCCGCACTACTTGTGACTTTTTCGCATTTCTAGGAGCACTTCCTGAGCCCGGGATACCTGGAACGCGACGACCCATTTGGAGCTTCAGCTTAGATTGAGTGACCCGATCAGCAGATGACTAAATGCTGGGGCCCGATTACTTCAATTTTGGCACTCCTCGACCCTTGACCTGCGACACTTTGACCTGACCATCTCTTGCAGTGGTATGCGCGCAATCACGACCTTTGCAGCGTTCACCCTCACCCCTTTTTCATCTGCTCTTTATCAAATCAGCACCCGATTCCCGGTTCCCTTCCCTTGATTCCTGCTTTGAGGGGGAATACCTCATCCTTACTCGGGGCATTTTGCTTCCTATTTTGTCTTGCAGTTCATTCGAACAACCAACAAGACGAAATCAACCTTATCCCTCACCTGGGGCACTCACTCCTATTTTTGTCTTGCAGTTCGTCCAGAACAACCAACAAGACAAAAAGGGGCAAATGTAGACACCGAAATCGTGTCGACTCCCCTGGTCCTTCCCCGTCTTATTCTTCTTCGCCTATTGAACCCTTGCCGATCACTTGTTTCACCAACCTTGACCCTGGCAGCATGTAAAGATGAACACAGAGCTAAAACTAGGCTCTATCCCCATTATGCATCTGCCGACGTCGGTCTTTACCCGACCGATGTCGCCGACGTCGGTCACCTATCGGCCGACGTCGGCAATCCTGTCGACGTCGGTCACCTTCCCCTTTACCGTTATCAGTTAACATTCGGTTTCCCGAAACGGTTGACGAACCGTTTCTGGAACCGTCCCCGTCCCCCGCCTTCATCAACCTCCGCCAGCCATTCGAACCAGATCCGATCCCAGAACGCTGATCAACCGAACGCTGAGCAACCAACCTGCGAATTTCTCCACAAACCTGTGAACTCCGAGCAATCATCGACACTACGACATCAACTAATCTGCACACCATGGCTTTCATCGGGTCTTCTACCAAGTAAGTCTTTATTCTGTTTATTTCATTTTCTTTCTTAGTTATTATTTATTTTCTGTCTTCCCAACTGTTCAAACTCCTCAGACTCTGTCTAAACCTCGTCCCTGTCCTTATCAAACCCTTTCTAGACTCTGTCTAAACTTTGTCCCTATCTTTATCAAACCCTACCCTGACCATATCAGACCCTATCCCGACTGTTCAGACCTATCCCGACTCTGTTCAAACCCCCCAGACTCTCCCTGAACCTGCCCGACTCTCTCAGAACCTATCCCGAACCGTTTCCCAGAACGTGCCCCTACCGACGCCGGTCACTTCCCCGACCGACGACGGCACCTTGACCAACGTCGGCACCTTCCCTAACCGACGTCGGCACCACAGAGACCGACGCCGGTGACTGTGCAAAACATTGCCGCATATTAGTTTCTTTTTCGCAGGTGTCATTCCTCCACAGCCAAAGAGGAGAATCTTTCAACGTCTGATTTCGGTGCGCACGACTATATCAGGTACTTCTAGCCTTAACCATCTTTTAGTTTCTTATTTCTTCTTTGAATGTAGAAAGCAATTTTGCATAGAAACATCACCAAAGAGGATAAGATGATGAATACCCTATTGAATATCAATTTTGAGACCAATTATGAGATCTTCATACTCCATAATGTTTTTGGTAAAAGGAAAATAAATTATAAATGATTTTGGAAAACAATACCCATCTAGTGTGACTAGTAACATACATACCCAAAAACCATGGTTTATGAAGGAACCATCAAAAAATAATTTCCAAATTAGAGATTCATTGATAGACATTATTGCTTCATCTAGAAATTCTTCAATAAGAGGCATTTTATCTTTTTGATGTGCCTATGATAATGAATCTACTAAGACTTGTCCCTTGATTTATTTTTTATTAATATAATCAATATCAAACTCACTAATAATTATAAACCACTTAACCATCATAGCTATTAAATTTGTTTTGGATAGAATATACTTTAGAGGGTCAAGTTTTATAATGATCTTGGTTTTGGTTTAGCCTTTTTGCAACTTTTATTTTATTATAATCATGAAAACAAGTTGTTATAAAGTTTTTTTGGTAAAGATTCAAGGAAACCTATAGAAAATTTGAAAAACTAAGATTAAAAAAACCTATATTATAATTCTATAAATACACAATCAAATAGAAACAAAAAATTATTATTGGTTAGAAACAGAAAGTAAATAGAATACATAAAACAAATACAAAACAAATTCATAGTTATTAAATGAATTTTAGTTAAAATAATTGAATTCACTATTAATTTCCCTAATTTTATATTTATATTCATCAATTTCATAATTAACTTGAATAATTTCACTATTACATAGAAAAATAAAGAAAAACACAAGGAACAATTTCATAGTTAATTTAATTGATTTCATAGTTAGATACTTTGATTTCACTATCAAAATTTCTCAATTCCTAGTTGCATATAAAATAAACATAAAAAAATTGAAAATGCTTGAAAAATATGAAATTTCAAACAAAACTATTAAGACCAAGATCAAATTTATATACACAAGAAAAACTAAAAGAGTCATTTGAAAAATGATTCTAAATGCACCTGTGATTATTATGAGATGCATATGATAAGAAAAAGTCCCACTAGGCATGAAAAAATATATGGAGGAAATATATATGTAACTAAACTAAGAAAAAGCAAATGATATTAATCCTTATCTAGATTCAAACAATATCAAGGTAGAGCAACAACAAAATGAAGAAACTAAACTAGCAAAAAAAAAACTTATAAACACATGCAGAGTTTGTCACCTTCTCCATTATATGATAAATGGTGGATTTGATAATTTTGTAGAATGTGGATGCTCAATCCTTTCACAAATGAAAATAGGGAATGGGTATTTATTTTGATAAACAAATTCACTCTTGATGGATTTTATGGATTTGCTTCACTTTGAATTCTCTTAGAATTTCAATAACACTTCATTAGCGTGAAGGTGTATGGATGAAAGTGATGGCTTGCATGCCTATTTATAGGTTTTTGGAATATAGATTAGCTGGTGGAGGATTATTTGAATATTTAAAATTATCCAAATAATTTTTAATGGTGAATCATTCCTCACTAATGAGGATGATGTCCAGTTCAAATGGTTGAGAAAAACATGGACATGGTTGGCTGAGTAACCAATAATGGATCAAGTTGTTTGACAAGTCAAGGGGTGACTCAAGGGTAGTTGAGTAAGTTAAAATATTGATTAGGTGATTCAATATTTTATGGAGATAAATGTGGATAATGTATGAGTTAAGTGTAAAATATGGGTTAAAAGTGTGTATAATTAATTAAATTGGAATTATTCAATTATTTGAATAAGGATGGAAATGTTATGAATTTAGATTTAAACTTGTTGAAGAAGAATTAACATTAATAGGTGGTGTTTGACACTAAATGAAGTTTATGTGTCTAAACTAAGATTATAATTTTATAATGTCTATTACTCAATTGGTTAATAATATCATATACTTTTGATTTGATAATAATTTTAGTCTTAGGAGGAAATTGTTGTATAGCAATAGGAGGTGGGATAGGTTGGGCACCCTTACCTTTTTAATTAGAGATAACATGGACTATAAAATTAAATATAATCCATGGGCTAATAATGGGTGTGCAATGGTACTTATCATTAGAATATGATCTAGGTGGAATAAAGGGATAGCAACATTAACACATTGGTTTTTGGATACTAGTTCTACAACATTACAAAAAGAGTTTTAGAAATAAAATTGATTCCTATCATTTTTTAAATTTTTATCTAATTTAGACATGTATAAATTATAAAAAATAGTGGTTATTATGAAATATTGGAAAAGGAAGTAGATGATATATGAAACCATGATTAATTCCTGGAAAGTAAATAGAAATCTGATTTTAAATTCTTTGTAGTTTATAAGTTATAAATCGGATGTAAATAGGAAACCCTAGGTCAAGCTAGGGTTTTGAGACCAAAGGGAGGGTTTACAAAAATTTTAACCATACATTTTACATATGAGTAAGTATCTAGGGTTAAGGGGTATTATATTATATTTTACACAAGAATGGTGAACTAACCTAATGAGTAGACTAATTAACATAAAACTCAAATAAATATTATTTTGAATTTATACAATTAACATTTCTAAAAATGGAAAAGTAGAAATATTGATAGATATTTCAAAGAATTAGAAATAAATGGTACTTTTCTAATTTAATATGATCATGAAATTATGAACTAGAATAGGTTTTAATTGGACAAGAAGATGATCCTGTAGTAGTAATTAGATTTCAAGAATATTCTTTCTCTAGACCTAGATGCCTAGATTAGATTTAGACAATTATGTTGATGCAAGTGTCTAACATGGTTGCATGTCATATCGAATCTCCTCTATGGATTATTTAATGTATAAATTAATGGATTATATGGTTAATGATTATCAAATTTCTTTCTTGTTTTTGAATTAGATTAGCATATTTTGGTTGGTTGCTAGATACATTACTCAGTTCATGATGAGTACCTAAATAGATATATATTGCATACATTTTATTATGCTTATGATAATG
>JARHVA010004097.1:1140000-1192500 GCA_037957365.1 Torreya grandis | reverse complement strand
ATATGTCATGAGCCTATTTTTTAGGTAGATTTTAGTTTTTGCATGAGACATTGATATTGCCCTAATGCTTGCTCTTAGCCAATTGTCTATTGTAGACGTTGGTTATTATAGACATTATATTTTGATAGCATGTTTATTTGCCATGTTCTAGACCATTGTTATTATAGATGATTACATTGATTTAGTAATATCATGATTATGTTCTATTTGGTTCATAATTATGTTATTATTTGATATTGATTTTTATAATCTAGATGATGAGGATGGCATATTTGGTGGTTACAGGGATAGGTTCATGATCTAGACTTGATGGGGGATTTCTATAGCATGGGGAAAAAAGAAAGAGGTATTAAACATTTAAAAATATATCGACAAGTAAATAAGTCATGTCGAAGTCCTGAGCCATCCCTATTTTATGTCTCTATTTTTATTGATTAGCTTCATGATTTTTGTATGTCTTGTATTCTACTTGACCTTTATTTGTATGTTTTAATTCTATGTGAGTTTGTTAATATTTTTAATTATTAATTATTTCATTTTTTCAATCATATTTGTATTTGAATTCATTATTCTCTTATGTTTTATCCTTAGTTGTGTTTGTTGATGTTGTGCTTGTGTTTGCCTTGTTTCATTTTTTGATTTTGATTTATATTGTTCTAGTCACTATGGGGATTAGTTACTTAGTGTCAAATTGGGGCTTGATAGTTTGTTTACTTAACCCTAGGTTTTAATTTTTCTTATTATTATGGTTGTGATTACTTGGACCTTACATGGGAAAAATTTGACCCCCATGCATTATGATTTTTCTTTTCAAATAATTGTTAGGCCATGATGGCCGAGGGGTTAATGGGTCTTTTCGACTCACCAAAAGGCATAATCACCAAATATAAGTTGATGCATTGGGTTTTTCTTGACCATAATTTGTACCTAGTATTTGACTTTCCTTCCATAACATATAATCGAGTCTTTTTGTCATGTTAAGGTAGGCATAAAGGGATTCTATCTTGGAAAAAACCCTAGTGGAAACAATGGCATATGAAAGTAAAGGAGAAGACAAAAACCCTATTACCAGGATTCAAGAAGAATTCAATCCATATAATGAGTGTTATTCAATATTTTTAATAATGAATAAATTATTCATAGCTTCACTCTTTCTTGTGAGTATTGGATATCTATTGCAAGTTTGTCAGTCTTGGCAAGAAGGAAAAATACAACATTAAGCTAGTCAACTTTTTCAACCACTGTGGTCTCTCAAAACTTGTAAGTGTATTTTGGATTATAAATGGAAGTATATTAGAATTCTATTGACTGATAAATCTTGAGTGTTGTACATGGACATTCGATGTCTATTATGAAGTCTCATGACTTCATTATGGACCTAAAATGTAATTAAATTGAATTTATCCCTTATAGATTGGGGGTTTAGTTTTTGAGTATTGATAGTTATTCCTATTTGGGGGTTTTATTTCATCATTATTACTTAAATCATATTCTTTCCATGTTTTAATGAATAAAAAATATTCAAATATCTAAAATGGCATAGTATTTTTGCATTAGAGTTGGTTTATTATTAGAAACCTAGGCTCTAATAATCAAGGCATGTGAATATTTCAACTCTAACCCTAACTAGGGTAAAACCTGATTTTTATGACTATTCAAATTTGCTTATAAGGTTGTAATGGACCATCATGGATGTGTTATTTTCCTTCAATACATGACAACTATTTTGGTGTAATTATTTATTAGACTATCCTACCCTATTTGGTATAACAAATAACTATTTCATGTAGTGATTTGGTAAAACAAATAACAAATATAGACACACACACACACACACACACACACACACACACACACACACACACACACACACACACACACACACACACACACACACACACACACACACACACACACACACACACACACACACACACACACACACACACACACACACACACACACACACACACACACACACACACACACACACACACACACAGTGTTTGTATATACGTGTGTGTGTGTGTGTGTGTGTGTGTGTGTGTGTGTGTGTGTGTGTGTGTGTGTGTGTGTGTGTGTGTGTGTGTGTGTGTGTGTGTGTGTGTGTGTGTGTGTGTGTGTGTGTGTGTGTCTATATGTATGTATGTATGTATGTACTTTGGATTACTTTAATGAGGACAAGGAGTTTATTTTAAGTTGAGCATGTCTACCCTATAGGCAACCAATTGAAGTATAAGCATCTCCTTGATTGGGTATGAAGTGGATCGTGTTCTTTCCAATAGACACAACTGATTTTTTTGGTTTTTATTTTGTGTTTGAAACTAAATACATTATTAAGCTTGTAATATTTTGAATGGATACCCATACTTTAATTTTTTATATATATTTTTATTAAGGGGTTGTAATAATGCCCCAATTTATATGGATTCATCTACTTGGATCATTTATGGAATTTACAATTAGCTTATATTTAAATAAATGTTAAACTCATTGTTGTTATTTACATACTCTTGGAACTAGTACCAATATTATTGGTGTCTAAATTGAATCATATCTTGTGAAACCTTGCACATGTATTTAATCGCATGGAAAAATTAAAATTAAATAGTTGTTTCATACATTTTTGAGTACAACAATGACATTACCATGACTGAGGCATTGATTTAAATTAATTATGGGATTTATTGATGAATAATTTTAGTGGTTTTATAAGTTATATAGGATAGTTATTAATGATATGCCATTTAATTTTTATCTTTATGTCTTATTTTAAGATAAAGGTACTTATGATATTATTTTCATCATTATTAAATGAATAATTTGAGGGTTAGTGGTTTGAATCCCTACTTTAATGAAAGGATGGTTAGACTTTGTTGAGATATCATTTTCCTTCCTGGGATAAGATTGTAACTAATCTTCATACCTTAAACAAGAAGGAATTGGTGTGACGACCCAAGCTTAGGATTTTCTTCTAAAATATTGGAAGGTGTCACCAACTTAATTTGCTATGATACATATATTAATCATTATAGTATTTCAATATGTGATCTTTTTACTTGTAATTTGAATGTCATTAATTAGTAATCATTGGAAATCCTTGATAGTTGGTGTTGTATTATCTAATTTCACTATTCTTCATTATTATGATGATGGATGATTTTAGTTATATACACAAATACATTTTATAATGATATAAGTTATTTGGTATAAGATAATTATGACTTATACAATATATCTCATATGGAGGTAACTCAATTCATACATGATCTTAATAACTAGGTTTACATCTAAACCCTTAATGGATAGAGGATCCCAATATATGAATGATTTGATAAACTAGTTTGGTGTTATACATTATGAAAATTATCTTGATTTCAAAATTATTAATGTGGAATGGAAATATATTTTATAGACTAAAGTTAACAAGAGTCTAAATCTTAAACTAACTACGCAATGTTGAGATGATCCCATGAGCCAAAGAGGAGGTTATATACCCTTAACAAGTAGCACTAGTTCATTTACCTATAACACACATATTAAAAAATTGATTTATAAGAATGCATAATTTCATGGTTAGTGATAATTATATAGGATAATCATTAAATCCTAGTTTTAATCTTTATATAATTCAATCAACTTTTTAGTTTCTATAAATCATGATTGGCATCTCAAGACCTATGCACACTATTTTGTCCATTAGTTAATGAAACCATATCTCTCATTCCATAAAATTTATATGACCAAACAATAACATTGGGTGCATAAACTTATTTATTCTAGTTATATTCAAAGAAACCATATAACCACTTGTAAAGTGACACTAAACACTAATTGTGGAATTAAGACACTCACTAGGGTTAAGTACCCATAACTAGTCATATGTGGAAGATTAGTCCCATGTATGGAGATAAATATTTATTCATGTAGATGCACATTGATACACCCCAAAATTAATATGTATTATTGGTAACCTACTTCCTTATATAATCCCTTATAGTTGATTAATCCTAGTTAAAATTCTTGGTTCACCTCCTGTAGTTATGGGTGTATGTACATGAGTATGTAATAAGTAAAATTTTTCTTGCATTAACAATATGAGTGAGCCCTATTATAATACAACTCCAAATTTTTTTGAGGGGGTTATTTCATCTAGTATCAGAGCTTCTTCTCTATATCTTTTTAGGAGAAAATATTGATATTTCACTCTTGTAATTTAAGATAAACATTAGTTTTCCTTACAACTACACCATATTATACTTACCAAATAACTTTTCAAAATTATAGTTTTCAAAATATTTGTGATAATATTTTTTTCTAATAAAAATTATTTATTTCCTAATCTCAATGAAAATAAAGGTAGACCCATTGTCAAGATGGGAAGATGTCCTTGAAGGGATCTTGATATGTAGAAAGGAAATTTAAGGCAAGACTAAAAATTATAAAATCCAAATTGAATAACCTTGAGAGTGTTCCGATAAACATGAGATCTAATATATGCCTTTGACATGTGTTGACCCAAATGTCAAGGATCTCAAAAATATTTTTTAGCCTACATTTTGTGTAATCAAGCTAGTAATGTAGTAGATTCATTGATTGTAGATATGAAGTATTATAATAATCTATGTGACATGATAGCCAATGTGAATAATAATTGGTAGTCTACTAGTTAGTTGAAGTTGTTGTTTTGTGGTGTAAATACCTTTATAAATTTAGGAGGATACAATATTATGACATTCACCAAGATATTTTATGAGAAAAATCTATAAAAGAGGCATTTAAGTGCTAATTTAAGGAACAAGAGGAAATTAGTTTTCAGATGTTGAAGCATGAGAACATGATTATTTTTTAATAGCAAACTAGGGCCAAAGATTTCATCCCACTATCAGATAAACTCAAAAATTCATATCAAAGTCATAGATGTCCTAGAGATAATATAAGTATTGATAGGTTCCTAGATTAAATTCAAAGACTTTAAGACCTAAAGTTACAAAATGGAATATTATAGGAAAGATCAGGACTATGTTGATGATGTGGACCAGCCTAAAAAGGTGATTATGGTTCCTATATCCCATTATAAGGGTTGTATTATACAAACAAAATTATAACCACTTTTTTATGTGGAATACCCAAGGATGGAACTTGGATAACCAAATAATAAGTAGATGTATACAACTTTATATAAGTAAAACGATGATTTATGTGATATCCCAATTAAATCTAGAGGAACTACAACTGGTATATCTATATTATTTTGATGAAATCAGGTACCACATGGAGTTTTATATCCTTGAATTTTGTTATTTACTAAAATGTAAACCTGTTCAAGAGTGGTTGGAATAACAAAACTTCACCTTGGTTTTTATATAAAAAATGTGGATCTATTTTCAACATTTTTGGAGTTTTATGATCTCTAGGAATGGACTAGTTATAGAAAATAATGTAGCATTTGGTTATTTTGGTAATAGGTGAAGTGAACTAATGGTATTGAAAGACTACAATGTGAAATATATCCAATGGTATATTCATGAAAAGAACTTGTAGCTCTAAAATTGAAAAAGGACAACGTTATGTTCTATAATACTGAGATGCTATAAAATCCATCCATTTTATTGAAAATACTATTTTGGGACATCTACAATTTCCATATTAATAGTTTTTATCCACCCTAGCCTTTTTGGAGCTTACCCTTATTAAATCAAATTATGTTAGGGAAATCATCACTTGTTGACTAATGAGTTATATAGGTGAGTCAACAAGAGGCTAGTGATAATCTCTTTACTCTTAAAAATAAGGAAATGATGTTCAATATCATTTGATAACTTCTATGGGAAAGTTAGCATCATATGCTTAGAAAATTATAACCTAAGTAATACCAAGGGTTTGACTTAAACTTGTAGGGATGAATGGGGTAAAAAAACGTATTTCACTTAGTAAGACATGAATATGGGGATCTTTCTTTATAAATAAGCATCATAAGCCATGTAATCCATAAGGCACAAACATTATTGGTAGCCCCCCCTAGGGTTATGGATATAGAATGATGGGATTTTTGGAATCAAAATTTCCATGGTGAAACAATCATACTAAACTTAATATTCATAGGGTAAAATTATTTTGTATTAAATGATGGGTTCAATTAACCATGATTAAATTTCAAAAAATTGTTGGATCATGTTGTTTCAACATTATCAATGCTTGGTTTGGGTATAACTTCATAATATCTTAGAAATAATGTTGATGGTATGTTGTGTTGTCTCTATTTTATGAAAACATAAATAAACATGTTGTTAGGTTAGTAAGGTTGTCAATACCTACTATTGTGGTATTTTCACACCTATTGTGCTTAATAATCAGTTCTAGGATTTGTGTTAGAATGTGTACAAATGTTTCTTACCACTAGTAGCCATGCTATAGTCATAAAATTTATGATGATATGCTTGTTGTCATGATTTTTGGAAAGAAGTTTTCATTGTTTATTTTTTCAACATGGATCAATTAGAACACCATTTTAGTGTTGACTAATTTTACTCTGGGAATGATGAAATTGTGCTAAATACAACACTAAAGTGAGATGATATTTTTATAATGAATTAAATATTTTGATATAATCTAATGATAAGAGATTAAATGTATATATTACTGACATAATATAATAGTCTTTTGATGATTTGAATTAATTTAAGTAAAATAACTCAAGTAGTTTAAGTTGTTCATGGTTGGATAAAGCTATTTACAAGGTGAATTTTCCCTTGGGTGGCATGAAGATAAACCCTAATGGAATAATAATAGGTTTTTGTGTGTCTAAGTGGTTGATTATGTTAGTTTCATATGCCATATTTGGTTGATTGGATATATCCATAGTGTAATCTAAAGCGGATATGAGTTATTTTAAAGCATTGATTCCTATGGATTAGACTCTTGTGTATGATCAACAAGGTTATACTTGATAAAAGAATAGGCATGTGTGGTTTGAGAGTTATAGTGTGTTTTGAAAAAGGTAATTTTATGTATTACTTAAAATAATTATTCTAAAATGAATATTATATGTTATTATAAATCATGACTTGAATATATGATGATGTCTTAGAAGGAGATATATGATGTTTAGATAGAGCAATATGAAATCCTAGGAACCCACTTAACTCTTTGAAATATAAATATAATTTAGGTGAATTCCATTAGATGAATGATTAATAAATGGTTTTATTATAATCCATGGACCATAATGTGAGCTCATAAGTAATGGAGAATAAAAATATATTGTAAACCTTAGGGTTGCATGTGATTCCAAGATTGGCTTCTATGATGTTCATCATGGTTGGTGTGGAATTTTGAACTAACCCATGAATGATAAATATTTAATTGAAAGTAACCATAATATTATGTGATACTATATGTTGAAAACATTTTGTGATGAATTTCATTAAGGCTATGCACAAGATGTAATGCTTATAGTGGAAGATTTCACTTTGAACCTATTAATCTGGTTATAACTGTGGTTAGATTAGACTCTTGAAACTATTTACCTTAAGTTTTATATTTGTGTAATAATGTATCCTTGGAAAAAATATATTTAATAATCCTAAAACTGTTTTATATATAAAACTACTATCTTAATTAATTAACAAAGAAAAGAAATCTGATGAACATTGTTATCCTTGCACGAGCTAATGGTTGTAATCCATGCTTGGAGGTGTTGATATCACTCTTGTTGGTAAGAGGGTTATGGTAATAATAAAATTCCATAATCAAAACACAATATTCTTTATATGTTTTAAGTTACACAACCATGGGGGTGGCTGTAAATGGTTGATTTTTATGAGTGTTGTGCTAAAACTACCAATTTTTACCAATGTATTCTGATAAGGTAAGGGAAATATTGGATAGTCAAACTATTAAAAATGAGTTTAAAATATTTTTTGGTTGTAAGAAGTGGCCTTATGAGTCATGGATTGGTATACATGTGAAATATAATGCTGAAATAGGTTGCATATCACACCTCGTTTTACCCATCCTAGTGTTGCACTGACATATGAGATAAGAAAGACATTAATTTTAAATTAATTTAAAAGGGCATGGTTATTTTTATAGATGTCATTAAACTATAATCAGGTAAATATGCAATTAACACCTTCGAAGATTGGAAAATTTTACAGAAGAATGATAATTGGTAAGTGGGCATTCTCTAGGTAATATTATTCTTTGGCTAATTAGTAAGTCACCAATATAGCTCCTCTATAAGAGGGAGAGGATTTCATGACCCTACTTATTTGTTACATTATATTTTTTATATGAGACATTGATATTGGCATGATGCTTGATCTTGATGACTATTTATTGTAGACGTTGGCCATTGCAGTTATTATATTCTGATAGCATGTTTATTAGCCATGTGTTAGACCATTATTATTCTAGATGTTTGCATTTATTTGGTTATATCATGATGATATTATATTTAACTTATAATTATGTTATTATTTGATATTGATTTTTATCATAAAGATGTTGATTTTTTATTTGGTGGTTATAGAGACGTGTTCATGAACTAGGCTTGGTGGCAGATTTGAATAGTCTAGGGAAATAATAAAGAGGTGTTAAATACTCAAAAATATATTTACATGTAAATAATTCTTTTTGAGGTCTTAATCCATCCCTATTCTATGTATTTATTTTTCTTGATTGAATTCATGATTATTGTATGTCATGTATCCTACTTTGCATTTATTTGTATGTTTTAGTGATGTGTGAGTTTGCTAGTGGTGTTGATTATTAATTTTATTTTATTTTCAATAATATTTGTACTTGAATTAATTATCTTATTATGTATTATCTCATGTTGTGGTTGTTGATGTCATGCTTGAGCTTGCATTTTTCTATTTCAGCTTATGGCCAATAAGGAGATTGATTATTTTAATGTTGTGTTTGGGATTGTTATTTTTTTTTATTACCCCTAGGAATAACTTTATAATACTATTAGTTTCATGAATACTTGGACCCTATGTGGGTATAATTTGACCCCAATGCATTATGATGTTGTTTTATAAATAATTGTTAGGTCATGATGACCAAGGGGTGTGTAGTCCTTTCAATTCACCGAAAGGCATAATGACCATATCTAGGTTGATGCATTCAATTTGGTTTGGCCATCATTTATACTTGGTAGCTGAATCACCTCCCATAACATGAAATTTGGTAATTTTATTGGGATAATTTAGGCATTATGGTAGGACATCCTGGGAAAAACCCTAGTGTAAATGACAATAAAAGAGAATAAAGAAGGGTATGTGTTGGGAGGATGGATTAAGAAATTGAGCCATATAGGGATAGTATTTTAGTCTTTGAAAGAAGGAATAAACTAGGTAGAACTTCACTCATTCTCCAAAGGGGTGGGTTTCACTTGTGATTTTGTTAGCCTTGGTAAGAAGGGAAAATGTAACATTAAGCAAGTCAACTTTTTCAATACTAAAGCCTATCAAAACATACAAGTGGAATTTGTACTATTAATGAAAGTTTATTTGGATTCATGTTGATTGGTAAATCATGAGAGATGTGCATGTGCATTTGAGGTTTATTATGAAGTCTCAAAACTTTTGTTGGATAATTAATCTTAATTTCGGTAATTCCTAAGTTTATAGGTTTTATCCTAAATCTTAGTTATATGTGTATTTATTGTATTTATAAATACACTTTATTCATATCTTTGTGTGGTGTCACTCATATCCCTATTCCACTTGTTGGATTTAGAGTTACTTTCATGTAACTTTCCTTCCCCCACTTGGAACACACTTCTATACACTATTTAAGGGAATTGGCTAGAAGTGGCACACAGAATAGAGGCTTGTAAGTTAATTATGAGATTCCTTATAACTCTCATTATTTTCCTCTTAATCTTTAAAATATCCCTTTATCTTCTCATTTATTCACTATAATCTCATAAATCTCTCTCTTCTTTTCTTCTGCTCTTGATTCAATATTATACTTGTGGATATTTTGGTTGCAAGCCTTCTGATAAGATCACATAGGTTTTTATTTAATACGTTTAGATTCCCCTTTTAAAATATTGTCTGAACTTGTGGTTTACACCTTCAGAGGTATTATTTCTTCATGTTTTTCTTAATTTATGCATTTTTAATGTTATTTATATATGTTCTTGGCATAAATCCTTTCATGGTATCAAAGCTAATGGTTTTTAGCATTGATCTTTGAGGATTTTTTGTAGATTTGGAGGTGGAATGAAGTTTTTTATTACCTTCTAACTTTTTTTCAAAATTTTAATAGAAGTTTTTTTATGCATTATATTTTTTTATGTCTAAATTTTTGGTTGCTTATGTATTATTTTATATAGTTTTACATGCTTTAGAGTTGCATTGGTCTTATGCCATAAAATTTCAACATTCCTGGTTTGAATTTTTAATTTTACACAATATTTATTTATACTTGCTTATTGCACCATCCTTATTTGAATTTATATTTTAAAATATGAATTCTTCCTTTCTAGTTCATTATTTACATCTATATTTTAAATTTCTATTTTTAACCATTTCTTTTCAAAAAAAGAGTAGAAGAACTTCTCTTCCTTTGTACAATTTTCTAGTTTGTTCCCTCCTTTCACCTTTTGTTTTGACTCATTTGAGTGATGGTGTATCTCCTTGCATATTTTTTGTTTATTATTCTCTATCTATAAATTTCAACTTATCCCTCCTTGGACAGTGTTATTCTCTTTTGGTTTATATATGATTTTTCCTTTAGATCTATCATTTTATGCCCTTTTTGAACACCCTCCCTTTTTTGGCAATTATTATTTGTTTTTGGATTGTATTATATTTTCATGTAACATCTATTACTTAAGTAGTTCCATATTTCTTCACCCTTATCCTATCCTTTCATCATCCTATGATGTGCCCCTCATCTTATTTTAAAGTTGGAGTTTTAGTTAAGGTTTTTAAGCTAGATTTTACAAATATTTTTTGGCTTTGTCTGGGTTATTTTAGTTTTAGTTATTCCTCCTTGGTTGTGTGTTACACTCTTGACAATAACAATTGACCTTTTACTATGAATTTGGTTTAATCTCTATTGTGTGTTATACTTCATGTGGCTTATTTTATGTCCACTCATGGTGAAACATCTCCATTATTACATTCTAATATTTTTTTTTCAACATATAGTTGGCATAAATAAATGTTTTGAAAAGTATTTTGGTATGATTAACTATTTTTTTTACCTAAATTTTCTTTTTAAATATTCATTCTAAACTTTAAAATCAAAAAAAAAAATTCTACTTAAAAGTGTAACATAGTAATTTTTCATTATTTAAGTTTTTATAAAATATTAAATCTTAGTTTTTTTTTTAAATTATTTTCTTAAAACTTAATTTAATTACCTTGGAGTTTTTTATGCTTTAATGAATTTTCTATGGACTTATGAATCTTCCTCTTCTATTAAGCATGGGATATACTGAGAGGGGGTGAATTAGTATATCATATATCTTAGAAAATTTCACTTAATCAAATTCCACTTAACCATACATTTAAGATATGCAAGAAAATTGAAATAATAATATACACCGAGAGAGAGAGAGAGAGAGAGAGAGAGAGAGAGAGAGAGAGAGAGAGAGAGAGAGAGAGAGAGAGATTCTCATGTGAAAACCCAATGTGGGAAAAACCTTGGATAAAAATCTCAAGTATATGAATGAGCACCAACTAAAATTACAAAGTTTTCAAGCCCCAACTTGTAGGAGTACCAACCCCTTTATTGAGTACCAAAACAATAAATATTTGTGAGAACTAACCCCTCTTATGTAAAACACAACTATCTCTCATTATTACTTTCTCAAAAAATGATAGAACTCCACAATTTCTCTTTCTATTTTTTCCTCTTTTCTTATATAAAACAATTACAAACCATGCACATCTTCCCAAGCCTCCTTTTATAACATTCTAAATGACCTTTGGCATTCATCCTTTGTGACCCTTCAATCCACATTGAAAATGGTTCCAAACTTGCATGAACCTTAGAATCCTTTCATTTGAAAATTCACATGGTGACCCTTAATGAGCAAATGCATCCTTTCCCCTTTTGTCTTTATTTGTTGACTCTTTGAATTCCTCAAGGTGACTCTTCCTAGAAAAATGCACCCTTCCCTCTTTTATCTTCACTTGGTGACTCTTTGAAATCCTCAAGGTGACCCTTCATGAGAAAATGCATCCCTTCCCTCTTTATCTTTATCTCATGACTCTTTGACTTCTTGATGGGCCCTCTTTTGAAATTATTCAACCAAAAATATATTCATTAATATTTAATAAATATTAACACACTTTAGCCAAAATATGAACATTAAAAACACCTTAAGACATTAAATATGATGTAGCCTTTGTCACCAATAAAGTTAGACCTTTAACATCAATGATAATATTTCTAATAATCTCCCCCTTTGTCAATGACGACAACCTCAAACTAAAACTAACACATCCTAAAACATGTATTGCCAACCTGCCCATACTGTTAACAAAATATATAGTAAATCCCCCTTATGTACCTATTCTTTTACTTTTCCCCCTTTGACATCAATGGCAAAGGGTATATCCTAGAGATAATACTTAGCCCCCCCTCAACTAATGCTGATCTTCAATGGTAGGAAGTAAAAGAAATTACTCCCAACTTCTCTCATAGATACTTAAATGTGTCCTTTGGTAGTGCCTTTATGGAAATATCTAAAATCTATTCTATAGTACTGGTATATTCCAGCTTAACCTACTAATCTATAACCTACTCTCTCAAAAAGTGATAACTGATAGGAATATATTTTTTCTTGAATGCATCACTAGATTCTTAGAAATATTAATAGCACTTATGTTATAAAAAAATAGAGATAGGTTCATCATATTTTACCTTGATGTCTTATAAATCTTACTTCATCTAAAGCACTTGAGTACAACACAATATTAATTTAATATATTCTACTTAAGCTATAAAAAGTGATACTGAGTTATACTTCTTACTTAGCCATGATACTAAGCTATCACTGAGGATGAAAGCTCCTCCACTTGTACGCTTTCTATCATCCAAACAACCTACCTAATCTGAATCTGTATAAATAACCAAAGAAAAATCTCTACATATGGGATACCACAATTTGTAAGCTAATTTCCCCTTGACATATATAAATATTCTCCTCACCAACTAAACATGAATCTCCTTTGAGGCCACCTGATATATCAAAACCATGCCTAATGTATGCATGTTTTTTAGCCTTGATGTTGTCAAATATAAAAGACTACCAATCATAGATCTATACAAAGATTGATTACAAATAGGTTAATATTCATCCTTACTCACCTTATTCCCTATACCCATTGGTATTCCAATTGGTGCACAATTCTCAAAACCAAATTTTTAAACATTTTCATCAAAATTCTATTTTTGAGATATGAAAAATTCTTTATCTGATTGAAATATTTGCATCCCTATGAAAAATGACAATTCTCCAACCATATACATCTCAAATTATTTTTGCATATTATCAAAAAAATCTTTTGTCATCTTTTTAATGTTTCCTCAAAATATTATGTCATCAACATATACCACAATAATCAATTGATGATCACCTTTTGGTTTTATGTAGAGATTACTATCAATAGAACCTCTCTTGAAACCTTCATCCTATAGGTACTTATCAATACTTGCATACCAAGATCTAGGATCTTATTTGAATCCATACAATGAATTTTTCAATCTATATACATGGCTAGCATCATTTGAGAGAAGAAATCCCTCAAGGTGCTCAATGTAGACCTCATCTTCTAGATTACCATTTAGGAAAGTAGACTTGACATCCATTTTAAACACTTAGAAATTCTTAAACACTGCATATGTAAGAAATATTCTAATAGCATCTAGTCCTACCACTGGTGTAAAACTATATTAAAAATGGATACCTTTAATCTGATCATATCCTTTACATATTAACCTTGCTTTATTCCTAGTAACTTCACTATCTTTATTCATCTTATTTATTTATACCCATTTTGTTCCTATCACATTTTGATCTTTTGTTCTAGGCACTAATTCCCATGTATCATTATTTTCTATCTAATTTAATTATGCATACATTGATTTAACCCAATGCTCATCATGTTTAGCTTCTAAAAAAGTTCTAGGCTAAATTTTGGATAACAAATGAAAATTAACTTGCGCAGATTCACTTACCATCATCCTTCTAGTGTGAACTCCTTCATTTATTTCATGATGATGTCACTCTCATTATGATTTATCTAGACATATTTGGATGGGGTATTATTGAACTTTTTCTCCTTCTCATCTTAATATAATTCTTAAAAATATTATTCAATAATTATTTTAGGAGTGTATATTGAATCACTGGCTCTTTGTGTTACATCTTCATCTATCCTGACACTTGCACTTTTAACTATCTTATTATTATTTTATTAGAACATTTATAATCTTTAATTTTGAAAGAATATCCAAGAAATATACCTTCATATATTTTGGATTCAAATTTACCTAATTTTTCATTGTTTCTATTTATGAATCATCTGTTGCCAAAAACTTTGAAATAATCAATAATAGCTAGTTTAACATTCGATACCACGTAGGGAGGGTTGTCACTATTGAATCTCAATAGTACTCTATTTTGGATACGCATTACTATGTCTACTACCTCTCTCAAATATGTATCTAGTATCTTAGATTCATTTAGCATCATCCTCACCATCTCCTAAACTATTCTATTTTTCTACTCAACTACTCCATTTTGCTATGGAGTTATAGCTACTAAATAATGTCTCTTTATCCCATGGTATTCACAATACTCAATAAAATTATCTAACATGAAATATCCTCCTTGATATAATATCAAACACTTAATCTTCAAATTAGTTTCATTCTCAGCTAAATCCTTTAATGCTTTGAAGTGGATGAAAGTTTCTAATTTTTTTTTCAAAAACATCACCCAAGTTATGCATGTAAAATCATCAATAAAAAATATGAAGTATTTATCACCTTGAGTATTATGAGTTGTGGTAGGTGCATGTAGATCAATGTGAACAAGATCTAACATATGATTGGTTGAGTATTTTTTTTTCTTGAACCATCTACTAACCTGCTTCCCATGTTGACATGGTTCACAAAGCATGCTAGATGGCTTTGTAATCTTTGAAAGATTTCTAGCTTCTTGTTGATGTTGATAAGATTGTCAAAATTAATGTGTCCCATTATTTTGTGTCATAGCCAAATTTCCTCAACCTAACTCAAATAACATTTTTAACCTTTGATAACTGATAACATATATAAATTGTTATCTATCCTTTGAGCATCTACAATCAACACATCTGATTCTTTTCTCCTAATTTCAAAACCTTCTACATAAAACATTAATGCATGTCCCTAATCACACATTTGACTTAAACTCAATAGATTAGGCATAATAAATTCTACATACAAAACATTTTTAGTCTTAGTTCTACCATTATCCAAACTTAATGTGCCTTTTTTGGCTATTCTGGCAATGGTGTTATCTCTAAATTTCACTATGCCACCATTGATATTCCTTAAAGTTATGAACTTGAGCTTGTCTCCTATCATTTTCCTTAAACATTCACTATAAATGAACCATGTATTTTTGCCATTTCTTGCATGCAAATTTGTTTGAACTAACATAGACTTTTTAGGTTGTTTCATCTTCCCTAAACATGTCTGACCTTCTTGATGAATGGAGCCCTAAAACTTTGGTCCTTCTTAATTGAATCAAACATACTTATATAATGCTATGATATGTGTCTAAAATTATTTCACTTGTAATATACTATAGCCTCCTCAACAAAGCCTGATAGAGGAGCAAAAGAGTTGTGGCTTCTACTTGACTTTGCATGAGTTTCCTTCCCCTTGTTTCTAAAATTGTTAGTCCTTTTCCAAAAATATATTTTATTTGACCATAACCATTATAATAAAATTAATAATTATGAAAATATTCCCTATTTTTATTTGTGTATCTTTTACCTAGTTGTCTTTTGTAGCTCTTTTCCTTCCAACATTCTTTGTTTGAGTTGTCCTTTGCATTCTTAACTTCTTCCCTTTTTATTTACTCTTTTGTAAGAGATTCAACATATCTCTTTTTATTTTCAAATCCAATGCATATCTTATCTAATATTTATTTTTTAATTTCTAATATCTTATTCAAAATTTTAGTTCTATTCTCAAATTTTAAATCATTGATGACTTTATCATTGACTAGTTTATTTGTTTTCTCAATATCTTATTATAAAGAGGTAATTTCAACAACATACTTTTCACATTATTCACTTACTTTTTGCAATTGAGTTTTTAGATATTCTTTAGTAGTTTTGGATTTTTCAAAGTGTGCTTGTAGATCTTCATTTATTTACTTTGATTCCTTTTCATTTTTCTTGATCTGGAGATTCAATCTTCAATTTTTCTTCTCAAGAGATTTTAATTCTTCTAGGGCACAAATGAGTTCTCCTTCTAAATTCACCTCATCTTCATCATGTTCTTCTTCTTAATCATATATATTATTGATTGCGGATGCATCTTCATGTATGGTTATTAATAGAATCTCTTCTTCATCTAAGTCACTAACTCCATTATCTTCAACTAAGCTAGGATCTTCACAATATAAAATCTTCTTCTTGAATCCCTTCCTGAATTTACCTTTGAAGTTATTCTTGTATGTAGGCTTTCCTTCTTCATTGTCACCATTATTCTTATCTAGGCACTAGGCTAAAAAATGTCCAATATTACCACATTTAAAACATTTAAATGGTAACTTTCCTTGATATTTACCTATGCTCTTTTTAGGCTTGTAGATGAATAGATCTCCATTGTCATCTTCCTCATCCCTAGAGCTTTCACTTGATTCTTGAATCTTAGCCTTGTCTTTCTTTGATGTCTTGAAAGTAACTTCCCTCTTTGATGGTTTCTCTTATTAGATCGACATCTCATATGCTGTAATAATACCATGTAGTTCTTCCATCTTTAGCTTGGCTAGATCCTTCATCTCCTCAATTGTTGATACCTTTGTATCATATCTCAATGGTAGAGATCTCAAAACGTTTTGTACCACTACTGACTCTTCCAATTTTTCACCAAGGCCTTGAATTTGATGAACTATTTGATCAACCCACAAAAGATAACTTGCTATATTTTCTTCCTCTTCCATCTTCAAACTTTTAAACTCTCTTTTAAAAGTCTAGAGCTTAGCTTGTTCAACCTTTACATCACCTTTTTAAATATTCTCAAGTTTTACCCAAGTCTCATGAGTAGATTTAAATTTCATAACTTTATCAAATTGTAATTCACATAAACCACATAAAATATCATTTAAATCTTTAGCAATATTTTCACTTGCCTTTTTTTTCATAGAAATAGTTACAAGTGTCTATGGTTCTTCATATTCCTCCATCATTGCTTTCCAAATGTTGAACTCAAGGGCCATCAAGTACGTCCTCATCCTTATGATCCAAAAGGAATAATTTATCCCATAAATAAAAGTGATTTATCTATATAAAAACCTTCATGTAATTTAGCCATCATGTTTTTCCCTATCTACCTTCAAGTTGTTAAACTCTTTCCAAAATAAAATACTCTGATACCAATTTTTAGGCATGGAATATATGAGAGAGGAATGGGGGTGTATCAGTATATTATATATCTTATTAACTTTCACTTAATAAAATTCCACTTAACCATACACTCAAGATATGCAATAAAACTAAAATAATAATATGCACCATATGTGTGTGTGTGTGTGTGACTGTGTGTGTGTGTGTGTGTGTGTGAGAGAGAGAGAGAGAGAGAGAGAGAGAGAGAGAGAGAGAGAGAGAGAGAGAGAGAGAGAGCCTAGATTTTTATGTGAAAATCCAATGTGGGAAAAACTATAGAGAACAATCTCAAGTATATGAATTACCACTAACTCAAATTATGAAGTTTGTAAGTACCAACTTGGAGGAGCACCAACCAATTTTTTTAGAACCAACATAGAAACTATTTTTTAGCACCAACCCACAAGAGCACCCACCCCTCTTATGTAAAAAATGACTATCTCTTAATTATGATTTCTCAACAAATGATAGAACCTTACAACTTCTCTTTCTATTATCTCCTCTTTTCTTATATAAAACAATTAAAAACCATGTACACTCTTTCATATTACAAATGGATTCCCAAGCCCACTTTTATAGCTTTCCAAATGACCTTTGGCATTCACCCATTGGGACCCTTCAATCCACATGTAATATGGAACTAAACTTGCATGACTCTTTGAATCCTTTCATTTAAAAATTCACATGGTAACCCTCCATGATCAAATGCATCCTTTCCCATTTTTTCTTTATTTGGTGACTCTTTGAATTCCTCAAGGTGACTCTTCATGGAAAAATGCACCCTTAACTCTTTTGTCTTCACTTGGTGACTCTTTGAATTCCTCAAGGTGAACCTTCATGGGAAAATGTGTCCTTTCCCTCTTTTGTCTTTATCTCATGACTCTTTTAATTCTTCATCAGACCTCTTTTGGCTTTATGCAAACAAAAATGTAAGCGTTAATAACACCATAAGATATTAAATGCTATATAGCCTTTGTCACCAATAAAGTTAGAGCTTTGGAATTAATGAAAGTATTTCAAACATCTTCTTCAAAAATAAAAGGGAATGACTTAGTTATGATTTAGATGAATTAAATTATAAGTTTTTTTAATTTTTAATTGAAAATTAAAGGTTTTATTATAAATTTATTTTATAAGCTATGTTTCTTTTTTTACTAAATTTCTAACTTAATTTAAAAGACAAACTTGTTATTTGAGGTATGCTTATATTTCCAAGGTCAAGTGATCTAATCTCTACCAAATTTTTTTGAGCAATAAATTTAGCTCAAAAGCTTGTTATTCATTTTTTTTATCATGAGTTTTTGTAGAAATTCATTAAATGTTATTTTTTTTAGTTGTTCTTTAAATCAAATCAAGTTTATTTTCATTGATTTTTTTCAATGCTAGTAACATTTATCTCATATCCTCTCATTGGTCTTATATTGTCCATTTTTTGGTTTCTAAGCAAACTCTTCAAGATGATGAAATAACTACTCTTAAGGAACAAATTGCATATCAAAATGAAACACTAAATGCTTTACAAACATCTTTTAATGATAAACTACACATTATTCAATCTACTAATGTTGCTTTAAATGATAAATTGACATATTTTTCACATGATAATGGTTCTATTGATTCTTATACACCTAAAATGTCTTTAAACACTTCTTTTACCAACCTCAAATTAAAAATCATGTAAAATCTGGCCTATTTAGGTGGTACACCTTGTAATTTTCAAGATGGTGCTATCAAACCTCTTTTGTCTACCTCTAATGAAAATTATAGAGGTCTCAGTTATGCTAGTTCTACTACTTCACATGCTTGTAATGAAAATTTAACATCTTATTGTCCTCACATCAAAGGACATAAAATGCAACTTATTTTGACTATACTAATAATTCTCATACTTTGGTTAAAACTACTAAAATTTGTGTGCATTATGGAAAGCACATGAATCATATGCATAAATTTTGTAAATTTCATCCATGAAAATCTTGTGGTAAAACCATACATGACACTTTCCATTATTGGAAAATAATTAAATATCCTACCTCTAAGGGTAAATCTATTTGGATTCCTAAAGAAAATAATTTTTATAGAGACTTTTATATGCATTCTTTTATAATTCTTCTAATACTTCACATGGAATATCTTTTGCAAGCGACACATCTTCTTTGTCTCCATTTTGATAAACTAAATCATTTTTGTTTGCATTTTTTTTTTTTCATAGGCTATATGTTTTATTTATAATTTTGAATAACTTAATTTCATGTAGTTGTATCCACTTTATGATGGAAGGTGTCTTTGCTTACAATTACCTTTTTGTATATCTACTTTTATTACTTTATGTATTTAAATCATATTTTTATGGCATATTGATAACTTAAATTGAAATATTGGTGTTACCTTACTTGTTTTGTAGGTTTGTGGATCATTTCTCCTTTTGGATGGAATTTTTTCCATTTTTGATCAACCACATTGTTTGAAGAGGATTTTTGGAGTTTCTTCATGAACACACTTTCTTCCTTGCAAGTTTTGGTAGCATGTTATCTTCTTTCTTCTCTCAATCTATTGTAATTTCTATTGAAATAAGTTTATATTAAGGGAGAGATCATTTTAATTTCAATTCCATTATTTATTATTGATGTTATTCACTTTTATAACCCCAATTTAAGTTTAAGGGGGTGTTGGAGAATTAATCCTAATTTGGGTCCTTCCTAATTTTATAGGTTTTATCCTAAGTCTTAGTTATGTTTGTATTTATTTTATTTATAAATACACTTTATTTCTACCTTTATGAAGTGTCACTCACATCCCTAGTCCACTTGTTGGATTTAGAGTCACTTTCATATAACTCTCCTTCCACCACTTGGCACACACTTCCCTACACTCTTTAATGGAATCAACCATAAGTGTCAGACATAAAGGAGGTTTGCAAGGTAATAATGGGATTCTTTATAACTCCCATTATTTTCCTCTTACACTTTAAAAGAGCCATTCCTCTACTTAATTTATCACTAAGATCTTATATCTCTCTATCTTCTTCTCTTATGCTCTTGATTTGATATTATACTTGTGAAGATTTTGGTTTCAAACCTTCTAATAAGATCACATGGGGTTTTCTCTAATACGTTCAGTTTCCCACTTTAAAATCTTATCTCAACTTTTGGTTTGCACCTTGAGAGGTATTATCACTTCATTTTCTTAATTTATGATTTTTAAATGTTATTGATAAATGTTCTTGGCATAAATCATTTAAACTTCATTATAGACTTGCAATGTAATAAAATTGAATTTTTTCATTGTGGATTATGGGTTTAGTTTTTTAGAGATGTTGGTTATTATGATTTTGGGTTTCATTTCATCATTACTACTTAAATAGTATTATGTCCATGTTTTAATGAATAAATAATATGAAATATGGAAAATGGCATAGGGTTTTTACCTTAGAATTAGTTTGTTATTGTAAACTTGAGCTCTAGTAAGCAATGCATGCGAATATTTCAACTCTAACTCTAACTAGGGTAAAACGTGATTTGTATGACTATTTGAATTTGCTTACGAGTTTATAATGGACCACCTTGATAGTGTTATTTTAATTCAATATAGAACTACTAATCTGGTGTATTTCTTTATGAGACTATCTTACCCTATTGGGTGTATCAAATAACTATTCCATGCAATAATTAGTTTCACTGAAAATCAAAAAACCTACTAAATATTTATCTTGATGAAATCCTTTGAACTATGCCTTCCAACTTGTGTTTATGACCTAAAAATCCAACATTTGGATTTTTGTTTTGGTTTGAATCCATGCTATTATGGCTCATTTTCATGATTACATCTCAGGTATACAAGGAGACTTTTACATGATTATAGGAAGTCATATTTTGGATTGATTTTTATCTTGATTCTTGTGTATTATTATATTGATTCTTATTGACCCTAAAAAACAATATACTTATATATGATTGGTTATTATTCTCTTGGTTTGAATCAATGCTTTTATGGATTGACACAATGATTAACCCTACTTTATTCCATGTTTTTATAAATGGAATGTAGGTAGATATTCTTGCATTAAGCTATGTTTTAACCTTGGTGGTAGTATTAAGTGGTTATTTGTATTAAATATGGAACAAATATATATATGCTTGCTATTGATTTATTAAGTATGGTTATTTTATTCTAGGTTATGCATATCTATCCTACATGCAACTAGTTGAAGCATATGCATCTCCTTGATTGTGAATTAGGTGGATCATGTTCTTTCAACTAAATACAACTGATCATTTTGGTTTTGATTTTGTGTTTGAAATTAGATGCATTATTAACCTTGTAAGAGATTGGATGGATACCCATCCTTTAATTTATTGTTGATATGACTCCTAAGGGGTTGGAATAATACCTCAAGCTATATAGAATCATTTCCCTTATGTCTATATGGTATACCCTTGTGGCATTATTGGATTTTCCCCCTTTTTTAATGCTTTTTATCTTCTTATTATGAGTTTTATGTCTATTGACCAACATTATATATGACCAACATTATATATAACACCAATGGATTGATGGCTCTTTGCATGTTCCAAACCTCTCTTGAGCACCTGATTACCAAAATCCACCATCTAGCTAATGGATTGGGTGGTTAGGGCCACTATATGGTTGGGCTCATTAGATTGGGTGCTTCATTTTACCCTTGTTGAATGAGTGTTTCTCCTTCTACTAGGCCTTCATAGTATGGTTCACTTTAGTGATCTCTCCTATGTATACAGTGCCTCAATATGTACTTTTGATTTTAGTTGTACTGGTTATAAATGTTCTATTTGGTTTATTTTGTTTATATTGTGTAATAGTTTAACATGTATTAGCCTTAGTAGGAGATGTATTTGCTCAACACTTGTTTTATTCATGACTTTGTTGGTGTCTAATCAACTGGGGATGGAAGTATGATATTCATGCATTAAATGAACATTTATTATTACTCCTTTGGTTAATAATGATTTTTTGGCATTATTGTAGTGATTTGGAGTTGAGGTTATTGGGTTTCTTTATAGATTTTAGTTGTAGATATAGTATAATGGTTATTATTCTTGTACATATGTTGTCAAGTTTTTCAAAGTATTGTTAAAATTACCAAAGAATAATAATAACATGATTAATGTTATTATTTTATTGTGATTATTCCTTGTTGATTTAAATGCTTCCATAACTATGAGATTGTTATGAATTGTATGATTTCATTCATGTTTAAAAAGAAAGAGGGACTTGTTACATAGCCATATAAGTTGTTATTCTAAATATATGAAGTTGTAAATTATGTATGTGTGAATTAATAAGGTATACATATTATACATTTGTGATAACTATTAGTTTTATATTTATTTTGGTTGATAGATTGTACATAATTCTTTAATAATGCACAGGTTGGGATATCTTCCATTGGATTGTGTCTAGTCATTCTTAGCATATAAATTTCTCCTTACCAAAATTGATTGTTTGGACATTGAAAATTGAATGATAAGTGATCCTTGGCATAACAAAAACCTACTTGGATAATTGATTATCCTATATTTAAATAAATGTTAAGATTTTTTTTATTGTTTACATACTCTTGATACTATCACCAAGACTATTGGTGGTTGAATTTAATCATATGTTATGAAATTTTCCACATGTATTTATTCACATGGAATAATTAAAGTAAATATTTATTTCATGCATGTTTGAGTACATCATTGGAATAAACATGAGTTAGGTGTTGGGAGAAGAAATTCAGAAAAGCAAGACTTTACAAGATATTCCTTGAATATTTTTGCATTATATATATAATTGTCAGCTTGGAATTAATAGCTTGTGTATTTTATCCTATCTTCTCAGCTTGTGAAAAAATAGAAGGTGATTAGTCTCTTCAATTTTTAACCAATGTATAAAGTAGAATACAAATAGTCATGAACTATATCAACTATAAATATGTATGTTTATATGAAGAAGATGATGACCTTTTCTTAGATCAATATAGACTTTCTAGTTTATGGTTACCTTTAGAATTTCTTATGCTTGTTCTTGTTTGTATAGTCATGTTTAATTCTAAGATTTAATATATATTAAAATTATTCTTGAATGTTATAAATATCTAAAGAACACTATGGTTAATATAGTTCTTTATGAGCACACATCCTTTGTCTCTATTATGCTTTCATTAGCTATGAATTCACTGCTCTTTCTTGTGTAAACTCATATAACTTAGATATTCTCATAATTAGCATATTTTTTTGAATTAGGAACCTCTACTAATAATGATGTGATAAATGTGGAAACACTCCTTTTGGGGAAAACTATGTTAAGATGGTTATCAGGACAATGAGATATTAAAACCTAGTTAAACTAGAAAATATGGCACTTCATAGAAGAAAAATCCAAAAAGATATTTAGGAACATATATATAGTAAAATATATGAGATTTTATGGTGTGAGCTACTTGAATTACTAGCTAATTGGTTGACAAGACTCAAGTACTATTAATTACATCCTATAGTGGAAGAAATCATTACTTAGACTAAAGAAAATATAGACCAGTTAGTAAAACTAGACACTAATTGGACAAGAGTGATAAATTACTAGGTTGAAACCATTATACATGGATACACTAATGATTTTGTAATATAAATATATATATAGTGATTAATGTTTCATACGAATGATTCATTCGAGGAATCAAAGGTAAATTTTTATAGCAACTACCTCTCCTATCAAATATGTTGGTGATGGAAAAGGCCATGGTACCTATCCCTGATGGTATAGAGTAGTCACTTTGGGCATATGGTGTGTGCACATGATGGTAAATGATGGATAGATGAGCGACTAGATCTTGATCCTAAATCCAGAATGGAGATGTGATGGAAGAATAGTTAGAAGAAAACTATAGATTTAGAAAGGGAACTATGATAATAGAGTAGATGGAATAAATAGATGGATACCCAAGTAACTATAAATAAAAGTCAGAATAGTAGTAGAGTAGATAAGGAATGAGTATGTATAAGTGATGAGAAGATGATGAGTGAAGGTTGAAGAAAGAAAATGATGATGGATGGTAGCATAAAGAGCAAGAAGATGAAGAGTGAGTAAAAGAAGAAATGTGCAAAGAAGAAGATGAGAATAGTTGAGGAGTAGAACAAATAAAAGGTACAAGTAGTGTGTAGCTATAGAATAGGGTATTGATAAAAGAAAAAGAGTTAAAAAAAATAGAAATTAGTCACAAGCTAATCATAAGCTCAAGCACAATAGAAAAAAAGTCACAATGAAGGATTATTCACCAAAAGTATACACATCCCTATAATCCAATAGTATATATCGTAGTATAAGTTTTTAGCCAAACAAATAGGAGGAGAAGAGTTGTAAAAAATAATTCTTAGAGCACATGGACCACTAAGGAATGGAAATCCATACAAACTCAATTAAGAAGGCTCTTAAGTATATAGGATTAGGTTAAGTTGAATAACAACAAGGAAGTGCAAATAAGTAGAGTACACATGTAAATTCTTCTAGTGCATAGAGTAGTACAAAGGTAGGAACACCTAGGCTATGGTCACCTCAAGTAACAGTTATGTGAAAAATTTGATTTATACCTACAAAAATGTTCAATCAAGTATGAGGATTATTAAATTTAACCATTTATGATGGGTTCATGAATCTTGAAAAATATTTGTTAACTTGAAAAATAAAGTGGCAAGTTAAAGGTCTTACTAAAGAAAATTTACAATAGTGTGAATTATTAGGGGATCTAGTTAGGAAAGAACTTAAATTCATATGCAAAAGAGATCTACAAGCATCAAGCCTATAAGATGTGCAAAAATGGCTCATCATAGAGCTTAAAATTAAGAAATGTACTAGTCAAATAATATAGGATTTGAAAGAAATAGGATAAAAATTAGGAGAGTCAGTCTATGATTATGATCATAGATGTTTTGATGTAATGAACAATTAGAGTTAACCTTAACATATAAAGACAAAGCAACATCGTTTGTTGAAGGATTGCAAGGGAGGAATCAATTTATCACTACAAAAACAAAATATGAGACAAAATTAGATGCTAGGGCTATTTCACTGTGGGTTGAACAAATTGAAGACTATGGTGAAACACAATAGCTAGCTCTAGGTTTGAAAATACATTACATAATTTTACGAAAAATATGAAGTAATATCATGAAATAGAAAATCCTAAATTGATCCTATGGTAAATAGATTGTGGTAAAGAAGAACACCACTAGAATGATTTTCCTAAAATAAAAACAAAATTTTGTGAAATTTGTCGAGTAGTAGTGCATGCCATGACACAATGCCATCTACTACAATAATACATCAAAATTCCTCAGAACCTATACTATAATTTCTAAAAATCAACTACACATGATGAAAAGAATTATAGATCTCTAGAAGAAATTAAAAAGGGAATCTCAAAAAATGTGTTTTCCATTATAATGTTGTAAATCTCCTTAATGAAGCAAATAATTCTAGGCTTAGAGGTTGATAACAATTATGCAACCCAAATGGGTCCATAATGGATTTTTAGTTCACCATTATACTAGCCTCATTGTCTATCTATATGGACTCCTTCTTTTCCAATTTGGAGACCCTGTCCCCTTAATATCAATATCCAGTGTCTTGGAGTGCATCCCTAATGTAGTTGTAATAATCAAATTGGACCCCTCCAACTACATAACAACAATTTAATATGAGAGATAATAATTATTAGTATCAATAGTCAAACTCTACGTCATCATAAAGAGGATATCAGGGGGAATATTAGTCAAATAATAGAGGAAGTCTAGGAAGATACTAAGGAGGATACCAAGGTAGTAAAGAAAATAAATATCAACAACCTTCTCTACAATGTTACCTATGTGGAGAGTAAAATCATGTTTAGAGAGATTACTTGATGAATCTATAGAGGTACTCATACTAAACATACTAAAGAGTTTCCAAGAAACATGGAATAGAGGAATGCCTTATTTTGGACAAGTAGAGAAAAAAGAAAGCTATCTAAAATGTAAACATGGTAAGTGTGAAATCCAGATAAAATGCCTTTCTAAATGTTATGACATGGCAACAACATGTAGAAAAAGGACTACCTTCACTTGATATGCCTTAGGATCAAGGAATCAAAAAGGTTACTAAAGACAAATACCTAGATCCAATTACATAAAAGAGTATGATGAATGAAGTTGTGTAGATAATGAAAAACATTCAACAACAAGAAACTACATATGGTGGTGTTACATCCATAGATGCACAAATGTATGGTCAAATTGTGTACATAATATTATAATGTGGATTTATTACTACACTAGTTGATTTTTTATAACTCTTAATTACCTTGCATAATGAAGAAATATCATAAAACATCATGAACCTATTGCAAAATCTTTTAGAATGTGCACAACATGTCTAGCAAAATATAAAACATTTGGTCTCGTATGTTAAGACAAAGAAAGCATGGGATTTGGATGCACAAATTGATATTGGGGTTATAGGATATGAAATCCCAAATGCTCTATTTGAATTTGGTACCATAGTAAATATGATCCCCAGATCCACATGGGAATTGATTAGATGTCTAGCCAATATCTATATCTCAACAAATCTGAGCTTGGTTGACTATAAAAAAGTTGAACCTATTGGTCACTTAGAGGATGTTGAGATCAAAGTCAAGGACTTGTATTTATGAGGATACTTTGAGTTCATAGATATGAAGACCTTGAAAATGCACTATCCTATCTTGATAGGGAAGATATGGGTGTATGATGGCCAGATGACTATCAATACAGTACTCAATCAGCTTGAGGCACATCAAGGTGATAAGGTTGTAGTCATTCCCCTTAATAATAGTGTATAAAAAGTATATAATTATAATTGAACTAGACTCTCCACATGTTTCACAAGAAACTAGTTGGATTAAGGTCAATATAGAAGAGAATCCTAATGCTCTACACACAACACAATGCAACTAATTGTGCTAATAAGCCAAACCCAAAGTGTAGAAAATGATTACCTAGTAATTAAATGTATTAAAATAATGGAAAAAAAATATAAGCTTCATATCCAATTATAAATTAGTTCATTAATGAAAATTATGCTTCCATATCTATAAAATCACCACTTAATCAAAAGTTAAATTCTTGTACCAAAATGATGATCACATGTAGGATTACATAGAACTAACAAGGGAAAGCATAGTGCCTTGGGAAGTAGATTCTTTTATTAGTGGTGATCTAGATATGTATCTCCTTAACTGGGCCTATGATGACCATGAACTTAGGCCCATATGGATGGTCTTTGTACATGAATGTTACTTACTTATATATTATGCAACATAGGATATCAATGATTTTATTTAGTGACTGCAAGGCCATATTTTGACTATCAATCAGTAGGTTAGCACACTAAAATATTATTTAAAGGGAGTTGTTATAACTTGGTGAGCAACTCACTAGGATAATTAGCTATAGTGGGATGATACCTATGAACTCATGATCAGTATATTTTAGTTCCCATAATTTATCCATAATAATTGGCCATTTTTTCAAGAATGATAATGTCTTGAGCTTCATGTACATAAATGTGTTGAAGTTTAGGTTCATATTTTTCACTAGACACTAGATCTACTACCTGCAACATGGTACATGCACCAAGAGTGTAGGAAATAAACCAAACATTGGGCACATGTACATATTAACTTCATACAAAATTTTGTTTTTGAAGATGAAACTATATTAGTCCATAACACACTTCATTAACTCAAGTAATTTATATTTCATGGGTGTGTAAAATATATCAGAACCACAACATAATCAATTACTCATAAAAACATGTCTTTTGATCTTAATTTTATACTCCAAAAGTATAAAGCTATTTAGAATAGAAGAACAAGCCTTGATGTAACCTTGTCATTGAATCCAAGACAAGGTAGATGATGATGAATACTCTAATTTTGATGTAGATTTAGATCTAAATGCTTTATTCAGACTTATGCAGCCTATAAAACTACTTAAGGACACTAACACAACATTAACTAAAGAAGATAAGATGCATAACATCTAGATCATATAGGAAGAAGGTAAAAAGATGATCCAAGAATCATTAGATGATGGAAAATGGAACATATATCAGTAGCCTCTCAAGAAATACATCACTAACATTGGAATAGAGGAGGTTCAAAAGTTGGTAAGTATAGGTGACTAGTAGACAAATACTTAGATTGTAGAAGCTCTACAACTTTTAAAATGCACATTGAATTAAAAGTGTGTGCATGTCCAATTACATAGTTATGAGGAGTTCACCCATCCCTTGGTGAGATTCACATTGAACTAAAAGAGTTCACATGTCCAATTAAGATGGAACCATGAAAACTCAACCCTAATATGAAACTCGAAGTAAAATCAAAATTTGATAGAATGAAGGATGTAAGCATAATATATCCATTGTAAAAATCTGACTTGGTAATCCCAATGGTAGTACAACCCAAGAAAACAAGAGAAATATGGATATGTGGAGACTACCACATTCTTAACAATGCCTATGTAAATGATCCATTCCCCATACAATTTATAGATGAAGTCTTAGAGTCTATCACAAGACACAAATTATATTAATGTATAGATGGGTTTAGTGGATACCATCAAATTCCAATCATAGAGGAGATTAGAGACAAAACTACTTTTGCAATAGAATGGGGTTATTTTACATACAAAGTCATGTCATTTAGACTAAATAACACACCTACAATATTCTCATGTGTAGTAGTCACAAAATTAAAATATTTCATCCATGATTTCTTGAAATTTGATTTAGATTATTGGGTAGTCTTCTCCATGTTTAAAGAACATTTGTCCAATTGATGTTTAATGTTAGAATGATGCTAAGCCCTGTGCATCATTTTAAATTCAAAAAAATGTGTATTTTTCATACTTTTTCATGTTTTACTTGCCTATGTTGTTTTTAGTGATGGTAATATAGTGGATTAGTCTAAAATAATAAAAATCCTAAGTATGCCACCACTTTTTAGTTCCATGGAAGTGTGTTCCTTTTTCAAACATATGGGATACTACCAACAATTCATCAAAGGCTATGTAGCAATATCAACTCCACTAGAAGCCTTACTATGTAAGAATGCTAAGTTTGTATGTACATATGAACTCCAAGTAGATTTCATTGAGATCAAGCAAGGACTAGTTATATTTTTTTTTCTAGACTAAACTAAGCCATTTCATGTACATGTAGATGATTCAGGAATCATAGTTGGTGCAGTACTTGTGTAGCTTAGAGATGGTACACTTGACCATCCCATTCACTTTTCTAGCTGAAAATTGTCTAATGTAGAGAAAAATAACACAAGCATAAAGTAGGAAGCATTGGCCGTTGTGTTTGTACTATAAAAATTTAGGCACTATCTTCTGGCAACACCATTTGAACTTTTCATGAACCATAAATCCTTGTGGTACTTGGTAAAAAAACCAATCCCAAGAGGATGAATATATTTCTAGCTGATTCTATTATAGGAATTTCAATTTTGAATAAAACTAAAACTAGGTAGAGAAAGCATGGGACCTAACAAACTCAGTCAAATTATAAATGGTGAATATCTATAAGAACTATATGAAGGCTCACCTGATGTGTAACTCTTGTATGTCACTATGATTCCTAAAAATTTCAAAGTATTTAATAACTTCCTCGAGTAAGGGATCTTCATTATGCATTTTTAGGAGTGGGACAAAAAGTTAATTGTAACCACATCATTTCCCTATACTATCATTAATGGATTGTTATATCACTTGGGGAAGGGTGAAGTCCTGTAAAGGGTTATTCTCGAACATGAACACCTCAACTCCTAGAAGAAGATCATGAAGAAGTCATAAGAGGATATTACATACGATAATCTAAAAAAAGAAATATCCTACTGAGTATATTGTGGTGGCTAAATTAATTTTATGATGCACATAGATTTTCACAACATTGTAATGTCTACCAATGTATGGGGAAACCACTTTAGAAAGATGAGATTCCAATGCAACCCATTCTAGCAAAGAAGCCATTTGAATAGTGGGGTGTTGAATTAGTAGGACCAATCAACCCTCCAAGCAAGTGTAGTAAGGCCAGGTATTTTTTTACTGAAATAGATTATTTCATCAAATGGGTTGAAGTTGTTGCCACACCTAGCTATGGTGTGAAGGATGCAACAAACTTTTTGTATGAAAACATTGCTACTAGGTTTAGATGTCTGATAAAACTACTCAACGAAAGAGGAATTAACTTCCTCAATATTAATATCAAAGCCTTGATTGAATAGTTTTTAATTTTTCATCATAAAAGCACTACCTATCATCCATAGGTGAATGCTCAGGTTAAAGATTCTAATAAGGTACTAGGGAAAATGCTCACAAAAGTCTAAAATGTTAAGTATGAAGACTAAGAAGATAACATTGATATGATCTTATGGGCATATCACATAAATTATAAGAGAGCTATAGGATTTACACCATTTTAATTCATGTACGATTGGGAAGCAGTCATGCTAATGGAGTATCTAGTGCCCAACTTGTGCATCACTATGGTTATGCACCTAGGAGAGTGAAAATATCTTACCAATAAACTCTTAGAATTGATTAGGATGGATGAGTTAAGAAAAATAACAGCATGGACATATGAAATACATAAATAAATTTAGAAAGCATGGTATGATCAAAACCCGTGCCACAAATAATTCCACAAGGAGCATCCATTTTTGTTGTATGACAACCAGTTCAAAGCATTCCTAGGCAAAATGGAAATAAGATGGAAAGTAACTTACATTATTCATGAATTAACACACCAAGGAATGGTTTTTTTAAGATATTTACACGTAACCATATTTCTAGGGTGAGTACATGGCTGGAGGCTTAAGCCCTACTACCAATAGCTATTGATCTCCTTTCATAGTTGAGTAGGTATTGAGTAACACCATCTAGATTAGGATTTTTGTTAAATTTTTCTATGTATTTGTTTTATATTTTGTAATTTGTATATGATATTAGTAAAATCATATATGAATTACCAAAAACAATATTTATTTGCACAAAATGTGCACATAAAGTGCTACGTGTACCACTAGAAAAGTTAATGAGAGTGACTAAAAAATTATAAGTCCAAGAAAGATGATGGAGGGTCACATCAATGACATATGTTATAGATAATGGTTATACACTAGAAATAAATACAAGAGCCAAGGGTCGATAGATACAATCTTCCACAAATTGGTGGCTAGTCAACATCAATAGCTTGTACCCCTTATATGGGTACCTAAGGGCATAACAACATAACTCCACAAATGCACTAATGACTAACAACTTTAAGAGCTAAATCATAAAGTGATTTTTCACATTCATGCTGAATTAATAGCTAAGTATGGCTTGGATACAAAAGCCAAGAAGTGTGAAATCTATAAAACATAAGTTCAAAATCCATGTTCGTATTTCATACTTAGCATATTTATGCATTATATATGTAATTATCAGCTTGTATATTTTGTCCTATCCTCTCAACTTGTGAAAATACATAAGGTGAATAGTCTCCTTAATTTGGTGCCAATGTATAAAGTAGAATATGAATAACTAGGAAATATATCAATTATAAATATGTATGTTTTTATGAAGAAGATGATGATCTTTTTAGAGATCAATATAGACTTTTTAGTTTATGGTTACCTATCAAAATTGTTATGTTTATTCTTGTTTTTATTATCATGTTTAATGTTAAGGTTTAGTCAATCTTAAAATCATTCTTGAATGTTATGTACATTTAAATAACTCTTTGGTTAATCTAGTTCTTCAAGAGCACACATCCTTTATCTCATTTATGATTTCATTAGCTATGACTTCACTGCTCTTTCCTATGCAAAATTGTATAACTTATCCATGTAATTATCATTGCTTGGTGAACCTAGAACCTCTACTAACACTAGGTATCATTTTGAATTATGTATGGGACTTGTTGATGAAGATTTACAATAGATGTATAAGTTGTATGGGTTAGTTATTAATGATATGTAATTTAAATATTATCTTTATCTCTTACTTTTTAAATATAAAGGTAATTATGATCTTATTCTCATCATTCTTAAGTGAATAATTAAAGGCTTAGTGGTGTGATTGATTACTTTAATGAAAGGTTTGTTAGCGTTTCATTATTTTTGGGAATCTAGTGTTTAGATCCTAAATAATAAGGGTCTAGAATAATAGGAAAAATATAGTTTTATGGGGAAAAATATAGATTTTCATAGGTAATTTTACAAGAGGAAGAATAATAAACTTATCTTAAATGAGGATGAAATGAATGGTTCCAGAGTTGGTAATTGGAAAGTAGGACTAAGACACTGTCAAGAATCTAAACTTGGCTTTTGTTTTCTAATTAGATGAGAATGTTGGAATACGACACACTAGTATTTGGCACTATAGTCCTTCTAAAGCACTATTTTCCTCAAGATCTAATATTTTTGGGTTTTTTTTCACCAAGTTAGTATGAGTTTGTGTACCAAATTTTATGGGCTGGAAGTTAATAGAGCTCACTATAGGTCCATTTTAGTCTTGAATACTTGTATTCATATAGACACATATAAACAATGAATACATAAAAATAAAAAGGGGAAAATTTGGGTTAGGGAAAGAATGATAGCATGATCTAAAACCCTTGTTATCATGATCACTACCTATATTAACCCTTAAGCTAGGGTCTTAGATCAAATGAAGTTCTCCCTTAGGGAATGTGCATAATCAACATGCATGGTAGATGTAAGAATGAATTTCACCTAGGCCCTTCCTTGATTGAGCATGCAAATCTATGTGTGTTGTAGAGAATTTGAGCTATATTATTGATAGATTTTTATTATGTCTAATGTGAAAAATTAGTAAATGCTAGATATAAAATGCCTTGTGTAGTTATTTATTTTTGAGATTTATGAGAGATTTATTTGCATTTAGATGACATTGGAAAACTTAGGAATGAAGCTAAGAAATGGGGTAAGACTCATCTTGTGGAATAAAATGACCATTAGGATCAAATTGACATTGGACAAGAATGTTGGAAATTGTCCACCCTAGGTTTCATCATTGTAGTCCAATCCCAGTGATCATGTCTTATAGGCTAGGGACTAAAAGGGATGGAATGATCATGGGAAACCTCACTTACATAAGGTGGAATGACCATTTGAAAGGCTCAAGATGATTGAGAATGGGTAAAAAGGTGACTGAAGCTTAGAAGTAGACGCAAATGGATAAAATAAAAGACATGGTAAAATGTGAACAAATCTCATATTCTCTAGTCAGAGTCTCCTATGAAAGGATTATGAAAAGACATGATATGTGATGTGTGGTTGCTTGACTAATTTAGGGTGTATACATTTTCCCCATTTTAATCTAGTGATGTGATGAAATGAAGTATTAGATTAAAAGAAAGAAAGAAGATGCATACTTGAACTTACCTATGTGGAGATAAGTGTGGTGAAAAAAGGTCCAACTTCCTAAGTAGGAAAGTGGATAGAGAAATAAATAGTGCCTAAAGAAAGAAGGAATCTCTAAAATAGATACCCCTTGTATTAAATATGAATAGAACCTAGAGAAAAAAGGAATCCTTGAAATGGATACCCCCTATACTAAATTTGAATGAAAAATGAGAAATGATCAAAGGTCCAAAACTAATGTCTACCATCTATCTCACATAAACTCATGTAATCTAAAATGTGTATATAGAATTTATATGTTTTGAAGATCAAGACCTATCATACCCCCACTATAATATGAACTAGAAATGAGAAGTGCTCGAAGGTCCCAAACTAATGTCTAAGCTCTATCACACACAAACTTCTAGGTCTAAGTAATGCTATAGACCAACTATTGTAACTGATTATACGTTCCAACCTAGTGACAACCTAGGTATGCTTGGATGTAATATAAAAACTCTAGTAAATGTGTAAGAAAAAAATAGCATGTCTTACCATTCTAATCTATATAATCGTAGATGATAAAGAACATGAACATCTATGTCATGCCCTTAAATATGGTATATGAGTGATGTATCTATATAGTCTAGTAATCTATATAGCTATATGTGAAATGATCTATTATGTCATGTCCCATGTGCAAAAATTAGATATCAAAACAATCTGCTTTGCACTATGTCGATAATATACTATTTGGTCTGTAACCATGTCATGTTATATGAAGTTGTATGTGTGAGACATGTAGTGATGTACATTACTGCAAATCTTATATCTAGTCTAAATCTATATCAAAGTTACTATGAATCCATATGACCTAAACCATTATGTACCTATAAATTGAAGGTATGTCCCTCTAAATGTCCTGAGTATTGTTGAATGACCGATGTAGTTTGAATCACTATATATCTTGACTAATCTGAGTTGAATTTGATAATTTTGACTACTGGAGGTGTAAGAACCATGGTGTATCCAACTATGAGAGTGGATAGGTGTGTTGGGTAAGTGTAGAAATAAGAATAGTATGAATGATGCCCCCTTTTTGGGAGAAGGATGAAATTTGTAATAGACGAGGTTGAGTAAAAGGTGATGACTAGTGGCGTAATGCTATGAATAAGGTTGGTATAGTTTAGATTTATTTGGGAAGTTGATTGATTGTTTGGACTAAGCTATTTGAAGGTTGAATGAGATTTGATTGGTGAGGACCAAGTTGTATGTCTATGTATGAAATGCATATAGATGTGTGTTCCATAGTAGGTAAATGATGTAATAAGAGATCTAGTTTTGTTTGATTCAAAAGAATTATCATCATGGTTTTGTGGAATAAAATGGTTTGTAAAATAGAGCTATACGGTTCAAGTTATGGGCAAAATGATATTTTGCTTTGATTGAAAAGTCATTTGATATAGGAAAATTTGGATTGATTATTGATTCATTTATGCATTGACTAGTTTGAGATTTAGAGCTTTGGAGTAGAAGATATGCCAAGGATATGAGCACCTATCATAACTTAGTTTGACTAGTTGGTAGCTTAGATTAAGGTTGCTGGAGATTTTACCTTGGTGAGTAGCTAAAATCTATGATTTAGGCCTATTTAGAAGCCTATTTTTGTTATGATTTTGAGTTGTTTTGAAGCTTTTTAGGAAATTTTTACTAGACTTAGCACTCATATCCTTCTTATAATGTTGTTTTCTAGGCTCTAGTGCCACTATCTAGGTTGTATCAGTCATATTTAGTGCTCTTATCCTATACCCAATGTTGTTATCTTAGAGGCTAGATTTTATGGGTTAATGCTGAGTTTAATTGCTATCATTTTGCTTGGTTGACTGATATTAATTATATTTTTTAGTGTTTTATATGGAAAGGTATGGATGAGAGAGTTCCATAGAGGCCAAGTGATGGAGACTCTAAGATTGTTTCCTTTATCAACTGATGAGAGGGTTGTGATGGATAGGGTAAGGCTAGGTCATGGGTGTGACTTAGGAACTATGCAGTGGGATAGGCATTTGATTACCACCTTGTGTGAGAGATGGAATGTAGATACCTATACTTTATAGCTTCCTACTAGAGAGATGACTATAAATGTAGAGGATGTGTACCATATTTTGCATTTACTAATTAGTGGATGGCTTGTGGATTTACAAGAATATATAGGTGCAGACACTATTGATCATGCATCCTTGTATTTTTCTAGTGTGTCCTCAAGCATACATAAGAGAGGAATTATTAGTAATGTATTATTGTTAGTTATTATTTGATCAAGTGTTCAACATCTATAGAAGTGGTTGGTAGTTTTGTTGGCTTGTTTTATTACAATTGATGAGTGTGGGATATCAATTGCATATAGGATGCATAGGATTGTATGTAGTGTAGGGGTATATGTCACTATGTTTTCATGGGGTAGGAATATGCTTTCACACTTATACATAGATCTATATAAGTTTACATAGGAGGCATTCAATGGTGGTCTGAGTGTGTCTACCTTATTTCATTCTTAGGCCTATGAGCACATAGTGGTTGTGTGACTATTGAGGTTATTGAGAGGGAGGTGGACACATCCATATCCATATGGGGAGTGGTGGATGAGTTTATTGGCTATCAACTCTATTGGTATGGATCAATATATATAAGTGTTAGATAGACAAGTGGCTTAGGATACCATATGGAGGCCCTATAGAGGATTTCCTAGGTGGCTCAATGATGGAGTGCAATTGATTTATATTAACGTCAATTATTGGTTACATGACCATTGGTTTAGAGTGTATGAGTGTTTCTAGTATGAGTCCATGATTAGGTAGTTTAGGGTTCCATAAGATGTGCCTCTAGTGGCATGGGTGTGGGTAAGTAGTGCACAAGCACTAGAAAGAGTAGGAGCTCATGCTAGGCCTATTGAGGTTGAATTAGCACTATTACCATTGGATGCATGAGATGTGGATATAGATATTCCTAATGTAGATGATGTTTGATGCATAGAGGCATTTACAACATCGTGGGTGAGGCATTGGTAGGATTTTTTATATCTTATTTATGGAGAGGATGCCTTAAAGTATTAAGACCTAACTCCAATCTAAATGATGGGAGGTAAGTATCCTTTATATTTGAGTTGTGTACAAGTTCAATTTTTTCATGTTTTAGCTTATTTTGAAAATGTATGTCTAATGTAGTGTTTTAATTTGACATGTATGTGGAGTGGGAGGTGCTTGAGATGAAGCACCTGCTAGGGGAGGAGGTAGAGATGATGGGTTCTAGGAGACCCTCATTGAGTCTACACTTTATGAGCTTATATGACATGTACATGATGATACTATGGAGGAGGGTTTAGTTGAGCAAGTGATAGTTAATACTCACATTTGTGCTCATTTTTTTGATAGAGTTTCTATAGCTACAACTACATATGTCAAGGTAGTAGGAGAGAGATGAGCTGAGAGATGAATGAGATAAGCATATTATACCTCCACCTAATTATGGATTGTGAGCATGTATATTATGGATGAGTACATAGATTTGTAGAGGTAATATGTGGACTGGCATGAGGAACATGGTTGATTACTAGAGTGAGATAGTTAGTGTAAGAGGCATTCAGGAGATTGAAGAGGTGCAGGGACATCAAGCACTAGGTTGGATTATGTGACTAGTATTGGATGAGAAAGTGAGATTGAGAGTGAGGGCATGATGCCAATTCATGAATGATTGTATTTTGATATGACAATATATATATATATATATATATATATATATATATATATAAAGTATATATATATATACTAGTTTTTGGTATTGACTCATGGTTACTATGTTATGGGATTTGTAATATATTGTTCAATTTAGTGCAATTTGGTGATTAGAAGTACTTGATATGGTATTGATGTTGAATTTTTTATATGTTTAATAAAATGCTACTTGAGATATGTGATTTGATTATTTTGATAAGTGTGATTCTAGGTTTGTATTTCAATTTGTATGTAAGTAAATAATTTTATTTGATTTGTAATTTTTAAAATTGATTTGGTAGAGTGAATTGGTTTGGAATTCAAAAAATTAAGATATTGGTAACATCTAGATTTAGATAAGTTGGTTTGGATAGGGATGGATATTTTAAATTAGGAATGTTAGTTTTTAGTAAGGAGGATGTAAGATATCATTATATACATATTACTTTCAGGAGAGTGGCTCAAGAATACAAAGGTTAGCCAAAACATTGGCTCCATCATTGCCTTACTAAGTGAAGCTTATGAACTAAAACTAATATGACTATACATTATATTATTCTATGTTATATTACTATCTGAACCCTATCAGCCAACTAAAGAAGTACCCATACTGCTCATGCTATGTAGGAATGTGCTTTGTAGCTGATACTATCTATTACATGCTAACTATAGATATGTGTGAATATTCTACAAAATTTAACTTTATTGGTCACATAATTGAAATTGTGTGCTATGAAGAAGGATCATTTGTCTATAACTAAATACCCTATGGCCTATATTATGATGTATATGACTAAGCAATATATCGAGATGGAGCTAAAACCTATGTTAAGGGTTCATTTAATCTTAATTATAATAGGTTTTTACATGAGATATGATCCAAAAAATCTAGTTGTAGTGAATATATCTCATGAAAAAAAGTCTATGGTGTGTGATCATTTAATCTTATCCATAGTGGATTTCTACATGAGATAAGACTTTGAAAATATGCCCATAGTGAATATTTCTCATGAGTAAGACTCTGTTATGGTGCCTATGACTCTGTTGGATGTGTATATGTAATTACACTATGTATTCCTCAAATTACAATGTTATATATACGTTGTTCTCATTTTAATAGTTTATAAACATTCTAAGGTGGTGGAATATGAGATCTCCCATGAGATTGTATCCTAAAACCTACATTACACTCATGATGAGTGACCAATGATTCATGTAAAGGAATATATTGGTATGACTCAATCATGGAGGAATGAGGTCTAGGGTTCCATGATGGAGGAGAGATCAGTGCCCCCTATGTGAATACTATGATGCCATTATCAATACATTTAGTAATATAATCCCTAAGACCATAACAATCATTATCTCTATGTCCACATATATGATGATAATTACAAAAGGACCAATATGGTTGTCTATGTAAGAGACATAGATCTCATCGATGATTAGAAGGTAGTGTGATTAACCTCCTATCTAGTAGTGTTAATAATATTTCATATGGACTATCCCACTCTGAATCAAATTGTAGTGGTGTTTTGTTGTTGTTCGTTATAGTGCACACTGTAGGTTGTGCTTTGGAAATTGGCTTTTTATTCTTGACTAGTTAATTTTCTAGTTGTGGTCTCCTATCTTGTTTAAGACATGGTAGATGTTGAGCATTAGGATCTATAGCTAAAGATGCTACTATGAAATCTAGAGTGATAGGTTCAACTTAATCTACGTCAATCAAACCCAATTTATTTTCCAAAGATATAACTATATAACATAAGTGTCTGAAAGAAGACTTTGTTTGATATAGTATATGATTGAGGAGAGGTTGTCAAAGCCCCTTAATCTCTAGATCTGTTGGTTTATATATCAATCTTAACATGTGAGCCTTGAATATTAATATATACTCACTAAGTAGTTTTGAAGAGTTTTGATCTAGTGTGGAAGTTTCTCATATTTAACATGAAGGCACATGTTTATGATGCAATATTTGAGAAATGACTCTTCTAAGTCATCGTATGTGTGTAATGAACCAATGGGGAGTAGATGAAAGAATCAATTATATGCTTCTCCTACTAATATTTGTTGGAAGAGATTGATTATAATTAATGTACTTGTAAGAGATGACAAATCATTTTGAAAGGCTTGAAGGTGTATGAATGGATCTCCAATTCCATCAAAGTGAGGTAATGATGGTATATTGAAATGCTTAGGAAATGAAGCTTTTATGAATGTATTCATAATAGGGTTACCATGTAGTTCATTGTCATCCATTTAGGACTTATAAGATTTGTTTTCCAAGGTAAGGAGATGTACTTAGTGTTGTAATTCACCAACTACATGCATCAAAGAGATTATCTCTTGGGATGATACATTACTATGTTGAAGTGGTTTATTTAATCATTGAATATGATTGTTAATTTCAACCATGGGAATGTTACATTTTAGAATTGGACCATAAAGAGGGGGTGTTCTCACTTGAACCTTGGGAGTAATGGTAACTTGGACCTTACTAGAGGAATGCAAACTACCATTAACTATAAGTGAAGAGTGAGAATTGGCTTCTACATTAGTAAGGGGTGGCTTTAGAGATTCATTGGTATCTTTATGTTTTATTAATTCAAATTCTAATTTAGTATAAGATGTGTTATTAGTTTTAACATGTACATTATTGGAAATAGAATCATTCATAGAACTATAAACAACATTTAGAAATGCATTATGTTTGAGAGGAGAAGTGAGAGAAGAGTTATAAACATGAGATACATATCCTTCTTCACTATGTGCATAATTATCATCATCATTATCATATATTTGATATTGTTCTTAATCACTCTCGTTTTCATATTCATGGGCATCCTCACTATCATATTCATTATCACTTCCATCGTCACTAGGGAGAGGTATAATAGAAGAATTTACTTTTTTTTTCAATATGCAATAAATTATCATTTGAAATTAGAATATCATGTGCATCTATGTTATCCATGGATGAAATACATGCATTATTTTCATGTGAAATATGATAATTAAGATAAGGAGATTTTTCATTTCAACATTCTTTTGATAGAGTAGAGTTAAGAACATGAGATGTATCATTTGAACTATGCACTAGTAATTTGATTCTATTGCATTTATATTGTCGTAATTTGAACATTGAAGTAGCAAGAGAGAGAGAGAGAGAGAGATAATAGGTTCACTTGGAAGAAAATTATCACCCATAAGAGGTTCAATTGGAAGTGCATGACGAATTTATTCATTTGGTGTATTTTGCATAGGAGAATGAGGTGAGAAGTATCTTTCCCATATATGAAAATTAATTTTTTAGAAGGAATAAAATAAATGGGTTTTAGAGAAAAAGATTCACTTGTTTGTTCTTCACCCTCATCATTACGTATATCATCATATCATTCATTATATTAATATTCATTATCTTCACTATAAATGAAATCATTTTCTACATTATTAGCTAATGTGCAATTTTACAAATTTGTCCAATCATTGTGATAATTATAAGAAAATTTTATAAATTTATCTTTGGGATGAGAAGGAATTGACTTTGTGGCCATTTTATTTCTTTCACCAAAGATAATTTTTTAAATTACTATGAAGCAAATACATGCAGAAAGAACTACTATCATTGGAATTTTTGAAATTAATTTTGACAATCCAAACAATTTACAAAAAATTCAAATTCATTTTCTAAAATTGTAGGGGAGGAAAATTTGATGTTTGAGGACCCCGTTTAGAAATCTAGGGTTTTAGAAGTTTGGAAAATTATACAATAATTTTAAATTCTAAAAATAATTTTGAATAGTAATAATACATAAAAATTTTATACAAAACTCAGAATTTGGAAATTAAATTTTTTCACAAGAAAACTACTAATTTTGAAAATTTGAATTTTTTTTGGCAAAGTAATCAATTTTCAAAAATTCCAAAATAGTTTTCTAATATTTTTAAAGAAGGAAGGTTTGAGTTTTAAGGACCTAGGTTTGAAATATAGGGGTTTTATCTAGGGTTTTAGAATTTTTGAAAATTATGCAATAATTTTAAATTATAAAAATAAAATATGGATAGGAATAATATGCAAAAAGTGATACAAAAACTAGAAATTTGAGATGAAATTTTTGTACAAAAATATGAAGGAATAACCCTAAGTGTAGCTAGGGTTTTAAGTTTGTTCAAAGTAAGTCAGGTTCACTAAATATTTTACTATTATTGGCAATCTATTATTTAGATTAAAAATAATAAAGGGATATTATAATGGGAAAAATATATTTTAATGGGGGAAAATATATATTTTAAATAGGTAATTTTAGAAGAGTAATAATAATAAACTTATCTTAAATCAGGCTAAAATAAGTGATTCTAGAGTTGGTAATTGAAAAGCAAGACTGATACACTATCAAGAATCTAAACTTGTCTTACATTTTATGATTGGATAGGAGAACCATAATATGATACCCTAGTTTCCATCTCTATAGTGCCTCCCAAATGCTATTATCCTAAGGATCTAATCTTTCTAGGTTTTATTCATCATATTAGTATAAGTCTATTTACCAAATTTTAGGGGATGAAAGTAAAAAGAGCTTGTTGTAGGTTTGTTTTAGTCTTTAATACTTTTATCCATATACACACATACAATCAATGAATACATCAAAATCAAAAGTCAAAAAAACTATGTTAGGGGAAGAATGTTCGCATTATCTAGAACCCCTGTTGTCCTAACCACTACCTATATTAACCCTAAATCTAGGGTTTTAGATAAAATTTAGTTTTCCCTAACACAACATGCATAATCAAATCACATGATATATAGAAGAATAAATTTTAGCTAGGCCCTTCCTTAATAAAGAATGCAAGTTTATGCATAATGTAGATAAGCTGAGTTATACTATTGACTAATTTTTATTATGTCTAATGTGCCAAAGTAGTAAATGCCAAATATAAAATGCCTTGTGTAGTATTTTATATAGGAGACTCATTATTTCAAATTTTAGAGATTTATTTTCATTTGGCCTACATTGGAAAACTTATGATTAAAGAAAATAAAAGGGGTAAGACTCATATTCTAGAAGAAACTAACCACTAGGATCAAATTGCCTTTAAATAGGAGCACTGGAAACTGGACACCTTGGGTTTCAATGATGTAGTCCAATCCTAGCACTCCTATCCTATAGGATAGGGACTAGGTGGGATGTAATGAGCGTGGGAAACTTGACTTGGTTGAGGTGGAATGATCATTTAAAAGGCTTGAGATGATTGGGAATGGGTAGAAAGGTGACTCAAGCTTAGAACGAGACCCAAATGGATAAAATGAAAGACATGGCCAAATGTGAACAAAGATCATATTCTCCAATCAAAGTCTCTTATGAAATGACAATGAAAAGACATGATATGTGTGGTTGCTTAACCAATTTAGGGTGTATATAGTTAGACTTTTTTATGTTGTCATTTTATCTCTTGGAATAAGTTGTAACTAATACTCAAACTTTAATAAGAAGGCATTGGTGTGAGGAGCCAACCCTAGGAATACATTTTAGAATCCTAGTAGGTAACATCAAGTTAATTGCCTAGAATACATCTAACACTCATTACAATATATCAATGTGTGATCTTGTTACTTCTAAGATAAATGTTGTTGATTGGTTATTGTTAAAAATCCTTGATGGTTGGTGTTTTGTTATCTAATTTCATTATTCTTTAGTATTATGTTGATGGGTGATTCTAGTTATATAAAAAAATAACCTTTATATTGATAAGAATTCTTTGGTATTAAATAATTATGACTTATACACTATATCTCATATGGAGGTAAATTGATTCATACGGAAGCTTAATAACTAGGCTTACATTAGAGCCTTTACTAGATAGAGGATCCTAATAAATTAATGAGTTTATAAACTTTTCTTGGGTTATAAATTATGAATATTATCGAGTTTGAAAGTATTAATGAGTAAAATAAATCTATTTTATACACTAAAGTTAACAAGAGGTTGGATCTTGAACTAAGCCAGCAATGGTGTGATTGTAATATAAGATATATATGAAGATATATACCCTTGATAGGTAGTACTAATTCATTTTCTCATGTCATATTAATTACCCACTTGATTATTAAAAATGTATTATTTTATGGCTAGTGACAAATTATGTAAGATAATCATTGAATCCTACTGTTAATCCTTATATACTTCAATTAGCTTGTTGGTTTATATAAATCATGATTGGCATCGTAGGACCTATGGAAAATATTTTATCCATTAGATAACGAAACCATATCTCTAATTTAATAAACATGTTATGACCAAATAATAACAATGGGTACATAAATTTGTTTATTATAGTTATACTAAAAAGAACCATATAACCACCTATAAGGGAAAACCAAACACTATTTAGGGAAATGAGACACTCAACCAAGGTTAAGTACCCATAATTGGTCCTATGCATAAGATTAATCCCATGTATAGAGTTTAATATATATCTATGTACTTGCACATATATACACCCCTAAATTCGTATTTCTAATTTTCAACTTGATTCCTTATAGAATCCCTTATAAATGTTTACCCTTGGTTCAAAATATTATTTCACCTGCTATGACTATAAGTGTATGTATGCGAGTATGCTATAAGTAAAATGATGCTTGCATTTACAAGCTGAGTAGTGGTTTGTTCATTCAAATCAACTCCCATTTTATTTTTGGGGGTATTTCATTATGTGTATGCATTACAAATTATATTCTTATATGGTCTACTTTTATATTAGATTATGTTAAGTTAAATTTTATTATGAGATAGATCTTACGATATATAATATGACCATAATATAGTCTTATTTTGGTAATCCTTTCTTCTTTATTAGAATGTATTGAATCAAAACAAAGGTTAGAATTATTTTGGAATAGTATATTGTCTTATACTTTGGTTGACGATTCATAGATTATGCATATTGCTTTAAAGTAGACACTATATTAGTATGCATAAACAAAATGTGTTTTTGGTAGTATATTTTTTTTAGTTGTGCATATTTGCATAAATGAGAATTATGATAGAAAGACATGTTAAAAAAAATAGTCATAGAACAACTTGATTCTTGTTGTATTATAGTGAGCATATCTATTATGGAATCAAATACATTGATAAATCTATGTTAAGTCATTGGAGTAATTTGTATTCTTATTTTATGATTATTTACATAATTTATTATTGCATGGTATTGTACTATTATAATTTTTAATATTAATATCTAGAATGTATTTTTATAATAAGATATACATATATGATTCTACCAATGGTTAAATCATATACATATCCCCTGATGTCATGTTAAGACATGATTCAGTAGTAGAGAGTAATGTGCAAGTGAAATTGGCTTGGAATTTTAAATATGAATTCTATAATGAAAATTTTGGCCATCGTAATATTATATCCAAGACATTATCTACTATACTTATATTTTACATGTATTTTTTGATATCATTTAGATAGAGGAATATATATAATGGTCTATTTGATTGATTTATGTAATAATGTTAGTACACACATGGGTTGCAGTTGTTTCTCAATATATGCATTGTTATTATAAGCCCCTCCATGAAGGGTAGGGACATTCATAGTATGGAGGTGTGTAGGAGACTATTGGTATATGGTTGGAGGTAAATCATTGAGGTTATGCTCTCCATTTATTAATTATTTCAATAATATGGGATCATATTGAGGCTATGCTATGAATCATGGAGATATTTTGAGTAGTTCATTAGTACTATTATACTAATTGTATTTTATATTTTATCTTGTACTATATAGTACCCTATTCTTAATGGATAATAAACATAACAATAGCTATGAAATTTTTACATTATTCTAAAAATATAAATTGTACTCACTAATACAATTACTAAACAATAAATATGCTTAACAATTAACATAGATTTATCAAACAAGAATATAATAATTAACAATAAATATGAATCAAATACATTATTCTAAAAACATAAATATAAGCACATTTATGACTAATTAATTGTTGATATCAATAATGGTTGTACTCACTTTGTTCTACTATACATGATTGAAAGATATTCAAATTATAGCCTAGTTTATTTCTTGAATGCTAAATGGATTTGCTTTATCAAGTGGATTAATATTACTACAATATTTATTGGTTTTGATTCATTTATTTTCCAATTACTAAACAATAATTACACGTGAATAAAAAATAGTTTAATTATTTATTAGCCATATGGTGTCTAGCATTATGGAATAAAATTTTAAGGTTTAGTTCTCAGACCTAATGAGTCTAGTGACATAATTTTATTCCCATAATTTCTAGTGAGGAGAATGGTGTGAGGTAGATTGAGTGGAGAGGGAACTCTAATGTAAACCCATTATCTGATCCTAATTAGCTATAAGTAGAACAAGCCACAAAAATCAATTAGATTCTCATTATAGTCAATGAGACTAGAGAAAGAATAATGACTTTTGAGAAAGAAGTCCATAGATCTGAAGAAAAGGAGGAACATGAAAATCCATAAGAATAATGTGAAGAGAAATAAATACCTCAAGATCAAGGTCATGAGGAAGTGCATTAGGTTTCTAGAGCTATGGTAGATATATAAATTACATGTGACATGAATAAAGTAAATCTACTAAAGTTTGATGGCATGATTCTAGGTGATGTATTTGAACCTTGGCTCACAAAGATGGAAAAGTACTTTGATATTTGGAACCATTCCAAGGTAACCAAAGCTATGTGGAGAGATTACTAATTGGATGGTGAAGAAACAATTTGGTGTGCTAACAAGAATCTCAAAATGAATCTAGATTCTACTAACATCACATGAGAGTAATGTGTGACTCTTTTCAGAGTAGGTTGGTTGCCTCAACTCTATTTTGACTAGAAGTTGATAGATTTTTAGAACTTGAGGCAAGGTGATTTCTAAATGAATGAGTATCAGGAACATTTTACAAATATCTTAGATTATGTTCCATAGTATAATAAGGATGAATGTTTCTAAATTAGTAAATTCATTATGGGCATAAAACCCCAAATCAGGTGTGATGTGGGTGTACGTGGACCATTCACCATGGATCCAATTGTTGAAAAAGCTATAAACTAGGAACAAAAGTTGTAATTATAAGAATTATTTAAATTATAAGACACCCCTCAAGAAGAAAAACTATAAAAAAAATGGTAATTCAAAGAATCAGTTCAACAATTTGAATCATGATTCAATAATAATTAAGGGAATAAGAAACTGAGAGGCAATTTTAGAGAATGATTTGAAGGTAGAAATCAGTATGAGAGGAAGGTGTTAGTAAGGATATTATTTTCCTTTTATTAGTTTATTACGTTTATTATAAACACATGGATTTTTCTTACACTTGTGGGGATTAGCTTACATAGTTGTACTTCACATATTGAGTTACTCTTTCCCATCATCATTGGTTACTGGATCTTATTCTATCATAAGAGTGACATGCCTATTCTAGGACCTTTTTGGCTATTCATGCAGGAGTTACCTAAATATCTTCTTTGTACATATTTCACTATTAATATATTTAATTGAGTGTTGGATATTTTCTCAAACTCTCTTTTGCACTATTCTTATTTTTTTATTTCATTAAACTTGCAGTTTTTTTGTGAAATTCCTTGACTTTTGTTTTAACTTGAACCTATAAATATGCTTGATCTAGAGGTCTTGGAATCCACTCAAACATGGTGTCAAAACACCATTCTAGCATATTAATGTCTCTTTTTATTATTATTTTTAGTTTATATTTTTAAATCATGAGTTTATTTTTGAAAAAATAGTTATTTCGTAGTCTCATAACCTATGTACATTTTTATTTGGTAGCATTTTCCATGTAAGTTGTTTGATTCATATCTAGTCACCATTAAACTAGGCCATGCATATTGGATTCATACCCATGGCCTTACTATATAAATATAATATTTTCAAACTTTATCAATTAATGATGTTATCTCTGTTATAGCAACCCATTGAGTCTCAATCTCTCTAAGTGTACACCTTAAAGGGTACACTAAGAAAGGGGTAGGAAGACCATTAGTACTTAAAAGTATTTTTGTCCCATATACCACAAATTTATATATACACAACCATCTCCTAAAAACATCCCTAATCCTTATCTCCTCTCTTACACACTCATCCAAGCTTTTACTACTTTCATTATTGCTTTCCTACGCCTTAACTCCCTGTTAACAATTTACATTACAATATTGACCCCATCAACTATGTACACAGATTGATAAAACACATTTAGGGTCTATGTCGGCCCTTGGAAAACATTGACCAAGACATAATTTATTTATTTATTTATTAATAATGATACATAGTCAATTAGCCTAACACTGTTAGCTAAACTTTTGGAAAGGTTTAGGGTTATATTCAACAATATATACACATCAATTTTTGTCATGTATGGAGAAGAGAAGAAGAATAAGAATGTATTTTGCATATATTTATCCACCATTCTACTTGAGGAACATAACTTAGGTTTTCTATACATTCTTTAGAGATACAGAACTTGTCTTGTGGAGAATTCTTATGGATGCATATAGAGGTATAGCCTAGTGTTGGCTTATCCTTGTTATCCTTACATACCACAACCACCTTTTGTGAACCACCTTGAGAAAGGGAAATATTGAGGCTAGGTAGGCTCACATTCAAAATTAAGTATTCTTAACATTGTTCCTCTTTTGTAAGAGTAGATAGATTTGCATTTGTATTTATCTCCCATGCATTAAGATGTCATATACATTAACATGAGTTTATATATTCTATGCATGTTTAATTTTTATGTTTATTACCCACACTTTGTGCCACAATATTTGGTGAGTTATATATTAGATTTTACTTTACTTGTGATTTATTTTGTGAATATGAAAACATAGGACCTAACCAGGGTTATTACATGGTGTTACTTGACTAGAGTCTTTGGAACCCTCTCTAGTGATGTTATTATGGTAGGATATCCCTTGGATAGGTATAGTGGATCCATATTGCTCATGACCCTGAATATATAATGTCTCAACAATCAAGAGTGTAAGTAGGATTTATCTTCTCTGAGCTAGGATTGATTAATAGATAAGTTACATTTTCCATTATATACATTCTAGTGAACCCAATATGACCCAAACCCTGGTAGGTTTTCTTTCATGCTCTCATTTTATCATCATAATATATTTTTATATTTTTGTAGTCCTATATCAAAACTATTGGTATAGTTCTAACTATCTATGTATAGGTTTAACACACAATCACTCCAAAATAACTCTATTATATTTGTGTAGGTCTTTACCAAATATAAGTTACTAGATCGATTAGTTCAACATAATATTCTTTTTTAGTTCCAAATTTACATACATAGTTGAACTAGTTGACTCTATTCATAATTATCTTTTTTTAGCATACATGTCATCAAACATAGTAAATCTAGTTGACTTTATTCGTAGCTTATTTTTTAGCATACATGTTTTTCAAAATCCATTGAACTAGTTGACCCTATTAGCTTAATTTTGAATTAGTATTTGAACATCACAACATTGAAATTTATAACTTAAAACATCTTCAATCCCATAAATTTTCCTTTATTTATATCTATATTATTTAATTTATTCCTTTTTCGTATTATTTTTCACAGGTTTGTAGTCTCTAAAATTGTAGCCCTAAAACAAACTAGATTGACCTATTCGACACAATTCTATGGTCTATCTTCTAACTTGAAGCATAGTGAATCTGTTCAACTATGTTCTTCTATATCTTGCTTCTATAACATGGGAGCAACCAAATCAACTCTATTTTAAACTATTTTCATATAGTCTCACTTGAACTGAATCTATAATATTCTCAATAAAGGCATTAAACTCTATTTTCTAGTAATTAATTCACCTTTATTTTTTAGTTGTTTCCATGTTTAGATTAACAAACATAGATTAAATAGGTGTTTTTTAAAATTACCAATTTAGTCACACAATTTTTTTCTTATGCACACACTTCTAGATCACTTTTCATTCAAAAAACATTAAAAAAATTTCTTCCGAAAGGTTATCTACTTGGATTTCATCACCAAAGGGGAAGTCAACTTGGTTTTTTATCCACATATGAACACATGGTTGATGGTATATATTGGGATATCACTTGACACCCTTATCATTATGAGATTGTGAAGTAAGGGGGTAGACCCCAATACCAATCCAATGCAATTTCTAGTATAGATCCCTTTCAGCGTAAACATCTTAAAACTAACCTTAGATTGATTTATAGTTCATCATTACACCCAATTCCCTATCAAATTAAAATTATAATTCATTGTAACTTAATAACACTTAATATGAATAATTAGTTAGCATTTACTTTGAAGTTGTTCATTTATCTTTGATCATTGTATGTTGTATTGTAAAACCTGCATTATCTAGCATTAGTGCAAGGTTTGTGTTGTGTGTTCCACTTAGATAAAACACATTGATCCAATAACTTGTGTATTTAATGTAATTATGATTAAAAATTATCTTACAAAACCTCTCTATTTCATAACAATATCATTTATGTCAGCATAGTCTCTTATAGGTTGTTCTCTCTACCTACCATAAATAATCAACCTATTTGATTATGTATCTTTATCTCCCTATTCATTATCATGTCTAATAAATACTCAATCAACCTGTATGAGTGTGTATTCTTATTTTTTTCATCATGTTCCTTGTTCAACAATACATAGTTGACATATACAATTGTGTTCTATTTTTTCTATTTTTTCCCTAGTTTATAACGTAGAGTCCATTAGTTTGAATCTATATCCTATTTTCAAATTTTGTCTTTGCATCATCATTTTAGCCTTATTTTATCATCATGAAATTATTTTTTGAGGATAATATAAAATTAAATATAACAAACATGATGATATTTACCAATCCTAATAAGTTTTCCAAAAAATAGCTTGTGGCTTCCACTTTAGATGAAAGTAATGTGAATATTTCCAATCACACTACCAATTATAGGACTCCTCCTCATTCATAATCAATTAATAATATGATTTTCTCTAAGGAATATAATCCTAAATTCGAGTACACACCTAAAATGATCTTCTTTGTTAATGAATTTACCCAACATAATGTAAAGTAGCCTTAAACTATCTATAATTTGATGATAGGTTCTCAAATAGAAGAACCTCATTAACCCTCCCCTACATTATCTCATATATTTAGGGGTGACACTTCTTTTGAATCCTTCACACACCATGATATCTTAAACCTCCATGCTAAGTATCTCTGCTAACAAGGCACGTTCAACATCTAGTGGTCGTTTTGTAAGTCCCCTGTCCTTAATCATGCCACTATTGCATCATTTTATACCAATAATAATCATGATACTAGTGTTTCTTTTTATTCTAATCATAATCTTTCCACTAGTATATCTTTTTCTAAACATGAAAATCATACTACTAGTGTTTCCTTTTCTACCAATGCTTCTCACTCCACTATTTCCATGCATGCCACTACTCAAGTGCAAACAAAGCCACTAATAGCAAAGCCAATATTTTGCATGCCACATAAACTAGTCAAAATACTACTCAAATACATCAACTCCTATTTTAAAATCTCAATAAAATTAATGTTTTTCTAATTAATAATTCCAATCAAATGATGTAAATGCAAAATCATCTCACTCACCTTCAAAATCACCTTCAACAAGTTTCATGGGGAGTGCAAAATTTAAATGCCTCCCATCCCCCTTTATGGATTCCAATGGAAACCTCATTATTCAACCATCCCTTGTCAATAAAACAATAAAAAATATCCAAAATGAAGCTATTATACCTCAATATTTACATAGGAGGCATCACACTTACCATTAGTTATAATGAGTCAATTAATCCCACACTATATTTAATAACATTTGGTAATTTATACAAATATTAGGACAAACTTAATAATTTATTTTATAAAAAGCTATTATCTAAACACTCTCTAGATATGCCTTATATTGGTACAATAAAATTGAATTCCATTCTATCACTAGTTTTGAATATCTAGTTAACTCCTTAGTACAAGAGTTTCAAACTACTGATCTCCCTGAGAATTCCTTGGCTCACTTTATCAATTGTAAGAAACTTGAAACTAAAAGAACATAAGATTTCCTTAAATTATGGAATAAATTATATAATAAATGTCATCATAACATGAAAAATTATGATCTCTTTCATTTATTCACTAATTCTCTCTATCCCAAGTTTCAATATCAGGTTAAGAATGTCTCTCCAACAAATTTGGAAGAAGCCCTTGACCAAGCTAAATGTTAATATTTTATCATGCACACATTTCACTCAGGGACTCAAATGCTCGTTAAAAATAAAAACCATCATTCTACCAATGATGGTTTCATTTATACTTATGAAACTATTTAAAATATTCAAGCCATTGCTCCCAATAACATTATGCAGCATGTTCCCCCTCCAAACAACACATCTAATCCCACATTTTCCCAAATAAATAATATCAACATCCACAAACTGTTATCCTTAGTTTAGATTCAAAATAATCTAAGAATGAATCTACCAAGAGAGCTTTACCCTTCTCATCTTATGAAATCATGGTATGATCCAAACAATTTTTTTTGGTTTCATGTAAT
>JARHVA010004097.1:1005000-1135000 GCA_037957365.1 Torreya grandis | reverse complement strand
TCTTATTTTTTGATTGCATGTATGTTTACACACATTTTGTTAAATGTTTCATACTTGACATAATTTAGTTTGAATACCATTTGTTTTTCATTGTGCCTTCCATTTTATTACAAATTTTCATAGTTACCAATGTGATATTATGTGTTTTATATTTGTTTTTAACTAAGTACAATTTTGTTTACATAGTTTAAGAATAGTTGTTCCCCTTTTTACCATCTTTGGTTTATTATATTTAGTCATTTTTTATTATTACACATTTTCCATCAATGTAGTACATTTTTTTTATTATTTATAATTTTAAAAATCAATTTTAAATTTGTATTTTTAACCATGAATGTGTATCACATAATTCTAGAAAAGAAAACATACATCACATATTTCTCATAACAAATAAAACCAAATCAAAATACATGTGCTAGAAATAAATTTATTCATTCATCAACATCCACATCGATTTAAAACACATAAGATAAATGCCAACTATAAAAATCAATATATATATATATACATATATCTGTGTGTGTGTTTGTATTATATATATACATATATATATGTATATCTATATACATATATATATATATATATATATATATATATGTATATATATATATATATAGATATGTATATATATGTATAGATATGTATATATATGTATATATATGTATGTATATATGAATATATGTATATATATATATATATATATATGTATGTATATGTATATATATATGTATATGTATATATATGTATATATATATATATATATATATATATATACATACATATATATATGTATATGTATATATATGTATGTATGTATACATATATACATATATATATATGTATATGTATATATATGTATGTATATATATATATACATACATATATATATATATATATATACATAAAATAAAAAATACAATATTTCTAGCTCTAAAGCTAAGTTCCATCATGCCTATTATATGGCATATGCATGCTACCCATATGTGCCTAGGATCATCCCATGCTACGCCCCTAACCCATCACATGTATTAGGATAGGAATAGCTGACTTGTGGCTTAATTATCTCTCTTTGATGTTATTTCACATTTATCTATACATTCATTTGGTTATTAGGTCAGCTTATGGAGTAACCATGCCCTAGATAGTCTATATATAGGAGGTAGTGGGTAACTATTTATCATCATATTGTGAATTCTGCTCTTATTAAATTTTGTGGAGGTTGCCCCCTCGAAGTGTATTGTCTATTGTCATATATTCTAATATATTTTAGTCATATTTGGATCTATTTATACTATTATACTTTATTGTTGAATTAATTTCATTACAAGTGGTATCAGAGCTGCGATTTGGGCATTCTTGTGGGTGAAACCCAAATGTTTTAAATTAGGCTATATCTAAAAGAATGTTTCAGATTTAACTGAATTTTTTTTACTGAAGGTGAGTAATAATTAAATTAATATTCCATTAAAATATTAGCTCATTTTGATTTGGTTTACAAAATTTATCGCCATTTTAGGATTTTTCATAAAATTGCTCTATAGTGCCCAATTCAAAGAATTTTTTTTGATTTATTTACATTTTTTGAAATATTAAATTTTTTGGCTATAGTATGTTCTTTGTATGTTTTTATTTGACACTGAAATAATTCCAAATTCGTTTGGTCAATGTTGGGTCAAAAGTGCCAATAAGGGTCAACATCATAAAGCCCTTTTCTGGCAAGTCCATAAACGCAAGGCCGAGGAAAGGGTGCCAAAACTCTAGGTAAAACTCCTAACAAGGAAGAGATGGAGTCATAATGGGGATGTATTAAACCCTTTATACCAGGTTTTTTTGATATAGATCACAAAGTGAGCCAGCTTAACTATAGTGTGCAAGGCATTCAGAGTGAGGTACAAGGCATACAATCTAATATGAAATCCATACAAGATAGTTTGGGAAATATCATGATAGCTTTGAAAATTAATTAGTCAAATCATCTAGCTAACTCTATTGAACAACTCCACTAGGGTGGTTCTCCTAACTAGTCTACTTTGAATCTAACTACATTGCCATAGAGGAACCTATTACCAAAGGTGGATATGCACAAATTTGATGGACAAAATCCACTCAATTAGATCAACCAAATGGAGAATTTTTTTGATCTACATCAAATCCCAGGTGGATAGAAGGTTTCCATGCCATCCTTATATCTTGAACCTGATCAATTCATTTGGTATTGATGGTTGTGTGCTCAAAATAAAAAGTGACTCTCAATGTCACTTGGTCAATTTTTACAAAGGAGTTGCAATTACACTATGACAATAGTGTGATACAAAATTACTTTAGCCAACTAGAAAAATTGCAACAAACTGGCTCCATCAAGGATTATATTCATCATTTTTAGAACTTATCCTTACGTGTGGAGACAATTTCTGAGGAGAACTTGAATGAACTATTTTTGGGTGGACTCAAGGACCACATTCAACATGAGGTACGCATGTTTAATCCACTTAAGATTTTTTATTATATTATCATGGCACGTAGAGCTAAGGAAAAATTCATAACAAATGAGAAGCAGCCATTCACTCACTACAAATATCATAGCATATCAACACCAGCCTTTCCTCCACCTACCAGATTGACCCCTCAATAAATTAAAGAGAAGCATGCAAAAGGATTATGTTTCATTTGTGACAACAAGTGGAGCAAAGGACATAGATGTGATGAGAAGAAGTTATTCTACATTGAGGGATATAATGAAGATGAAGAAGAAGCTAATTCCTCCACTGATGATGAAGAAGAGATAGAGGAGGTACCTAAAGATTCCCAACCTATAATCTCTTGTCATGCACTTGTAGGCATTAGCACTTCACAAACTCTTAAGGTGTTGGGTTTCCTAAAAAAATAGAAGGTAATAGTGTTGATTGATTTAGGGAGCACACATAACTTCATTAACCATAAGTTGGCCACTTGATTGAATTGTTTCATCTACCCATCACTAGAATTATATGTCATGATTGCAGACGATGGCATAATTAATTGTTCAAGAAAATGCCATAGTATTAAGCTTGTTATGGGTGAGTACAATCTTGATTCTCTTATGTTTTCTATTCCCATGTGTAGCACAGACATTGTTTTGGTTGTCTAATGGCTCATAACCTTGGGTACCATTAAGATGAACTTCTAGGAACTATTCATACACTTTCATTCTAAAGGTAAGAAAATTGAACTATGTGGATTACAGGTAAAATCTCCACAATTGGTTAGTTTACATTAGATAACCAAGATGATAAAAAAGGGGTAGAGGGAATTATTGTATGATTATGTTCCATAGAAACTCAACCCACATAGGCATCTACACATCCTGATTTATAGATGATTCTTGATGTGGAGGAGCACATTCAACATCAACAAGAGGTTTTGGTTGGTTTGAGAGAGAATTTGGCCTTGACATAAAACATGATGAAGCAACAAGAAGATCAACACCATAGTGAGAAAAATTTGAAGGTGGGTGACTAGGTATTTATACATTTGTAGCCTTACAAGAAGATGTCCTTGAAGTAACAAAAAAAGGACAACAAACTCGCTCCTAAGTATTATGGCCCTTATCAGGTTTTGAAAAAAATTGGAAGTGTGGCTTACAAGCTTGAGTTACCTCATTCATCTCACATACACCCAGTATTTCATGTTTCCTATTTAAATAGGGTCATTAGACAGAGAGTTTCAGCAGAAACAAAGCTCCCAGAACTAGATGAAGAAGGATATGTCATTTTGGAACTAGAGAGGATCCTCCAAATAGATGCTAAGAAGTTGAGAACTAGAGAGATTAGGGAATATCTAATCAAGTGGAAGAACTTGAATAGTAAAGATTCAACTTAGGAAGTTGAAGATTTTCGACAGTAATATCTAGAGTTGTTCAACATTGAGGATAATGTTGGTCTGAAGGGGAAGGTCATGTTATGCCCCTAACTTATCACATGTATTAAACAATGAATAGCTGACTTGTGGCTTAGTTATCCCTCTTTGATGATATTTCACATTTATCTATGCATTCATTTGGTTAGTAATTTGGCTTATGGAGTAACCATGTCCTAGATAGCTATATATAGGAGGTAGTGGGTAACTATTTATCATCATATTGTGAATTTTGCTCTTATTGAAGCTTGTGGAGGTTGCCCCCTCTAAGTGGCTTATCTATTATCATATATTCTAATATATTTCAGTCATATATGGATCTATTTATACTATTCTACTTTATTATTGAAGTAATTTCATTAAATCCCTTCGAAATAGTGTGTTATAATGAGGTAGTCTAGGATCTCAAACTAACTATCCCTATAGATTGGACACCTAGGCCTACACCTATCCAAACTAGATAATGATCACCATGTGTGCCACTCTCTCCTATCCAGGGCTTTCCTAGCTTGTGCCTCTCCCTCTTCAACCGTTGATGGTGGATGTAGCTCATACCTATATTCATGTATCTTCCTCATGGCCTCTCCCACTAGTTTAAACTAGCTTGCCTAGGTTGGGGCTAATAAGACCATAAGATCATCTAGTGTGGTGTGGTTATATGGGGATACCCATTTGTTCTCCTTTATCACAAGATCTACAAAACAAAAACTATATAGCCATCAAATCACATATATATTTATAAATAATTTATGTACCATAATAAATATAAAACTAGTGTCATATATAAAAAACATAAATAAAAATTAACACATTTATCACTAGTAACGGTGTCACAAATCATGATCTCTCTATCTACTTTCCTGATGAGAAATTCCTTTGTTGGTCACCTCCACCCTATTGAAAACCTATGTGTCACCACATGAGCATTTTTTATCCCCTCCTTAGGGGTGCCTATATGGACCAACTATGTCCTGGAGTGGTTGTTGGGTCTCCCTCTGTTATAGCTCTCACCTTCATTTCCTCATACCGATGGTGCCTACATATTAGATATGGATATGATTGTCACTATTTATACTATTATGATTATTATTATGTGCTTACATCCATGTCTATCACCTCTCCCTGTTATTTATGCTACTTCTAATTGTCATGCTTGACTAGTTCATAATCTAGCATGTCAAGGCCTAACCAATGGTATCTCCATAACAACCCCTCCTCCTTCCCTCCATCTTATCTCTCTAGGATGTCATTCCTAATAATAAATCACTATTAAAATATTCATTAGGTGGGGTAGTCCAAACTATCTAGCTAAATGTGATACTATAGTGGTTTCACCCATGATGTGTAGTGGCCCATGATCCACACCAGTGCCAAAATTATCTTAATGATTGACCAACAAGGCCATATATCAATAATGTGCATATAGGGATGCCAAACAATCTCCCCTCATGTGATTATCTACAAATTTTTCATGTAAGGCATGATATATGATATATGTTCATATTTCCACCTCAAGACCTAAGGCAACCTGATATAGACCACATAGGGTAACCTACCTGGCCAATACTTGGGGATCTTTTGCATATACATGCACTCAATAAAAATATAGGCCCCATGGCTTTTTTACATTTTTAAAACATCATATACATATCATGCATGAGTTGGACATAGATGATAGCCCCAAAATCATATATTTCTCCCTAGTCTAATATAGACTTACATAAAGTTATTGCATACAATGGTACCTTGTAATCTGACTTGTGACAGTAATTATGTTATCACAAGTCCTATCACCACCTTTTAGATCTCTAAAATGGTGATAATTTAAACATTAAATAATATCACCCTCAAGATCATTTTATATATCTCATTTAATGTTTATTTATATAGCTCATGTAATGTGTCAAGATCATTTTATTCTTTACATATAATCAATCAAATTGATGACTTTCTAGACTAACTTCATGACCTAGTTTACTACATTTTTTGTCACTTTATTCCTTATAGAGTAGGTTTTACATGTTAATGATAGTAAAATATAATAATAATCACATTTTATACCTCTTCATACATTTAAATTCCTTAGGAACACTTTTTATATCATTTCAATCAGGTCTTCTAAGCAATTATGGCATTTTTAGTACTAAAATAGGCCATTTTGAGGTGTCTGTATAGGTTTTCATTGGCTTGTTGGATAGAAAGTATATTAAAGACATAAATTAGTGCCATAAAGGTAAAATGAATTGTTTTTAGTAATTTTTAGGTGCAAAAATTAATTAAACCTACTTTTCTTCCATATTGACCTCTTTGGCATCTCTAGGAAGGCTGTCGATTTCTACTTGGTATAGGTAGGACAGAAAGAGTTAAGTACAAATATCTTAGGTACTAATAGGGACCATAAAAATGTTAAATTTATTGTTAATTTTTTCAATTTCATTCTGCCATATTCATTAATAATCAATAAGAGTGTAAGGGGTATAACTGGCATATTCATCAAAATAAGGTTCAGGTTTTCCTTCATTTCTTCACTTCAATATTTGATGGCAAATAGTGGTTATATTGAAGTTATTTTAGGGTAAGATAAAAATATTTGATATTTTAATAAATTTTATTCATTTTAAGGTGTTCCCATGTTAATTCCTAATTAATTTCACACCTCATTCATCCAAGCAAAAGCTCATATATCTCCATCTTGAGTACAAAATCCTTTGAGATGGTTTTGGTGAGATAATCTCTTTAAAAATGTATAATTGTAGTTAATGAGTTTCTAGTTTTTGTAATGTATCTAAATGAACACAACATGATATTATAAATCATATTACATAAAGAGGTATACTTCAGCCATTGAAGGCTTTTTAATGAGGTTCAAGAGACCATACTATCTTAAGGTACAATAGAACACTTAGAGGTCTAGTAGAATATCTTTATTTATAGACCTTGGTGATCAAGTTGAGAGTAATATCATGATGAACGACATAAAAACAGTAGTCATAAAGGTTTTAAGGCTTTTTGAAGCACATGATGTTGTTTCATTGCAGTCTTTAGAAGTCTTGAAATGGATAATGATGCTTATAAGGATTAAAAGACTTAAAAGGCCTATTATGCCTAAATGTACTAGTTAGGCCTATATGATATGATCATGGAGACTGATAATAAATAGGTAGGAATAATTAAAACACTAATTTTATTTCATTTCCTCGTCCAAGATAACCAAGTTAACATTACATGGAGAAATTAAGTGAACATGCTTATAGAAGCCTTAGTAGGTGAAATGGTGATAGACATCATAGAGAGAAATGACTACCTACAATAGTTGTGATGGAGTAAAGTTCAAAAGAAGTATTGATTTATTTCATAAGAACAAATCAATGTTAATAGAATATCAGTTAATTTCATATCAACCAAGTCAAGATAACATGGAAACCATGGAATAATTCATTCATAGAGAGATATAGTTGAAGAATAAATAATATTTTAAATTCCTTTATTAGAAGTTAAAGTATTTTCCCATTTTTTAAGGTAATGCATCATTTCTTGTTTTCATTGATATTCAAATATCCTTTTGGCATGTTGATGCTTATTCAAGCTAGTTTTGAATATGAATGGTCAATGAGGGTATTAAGATGACTTTTGTATCTTGAGAGAAATCTCCCATCCCTCCTCAGTATGTACATATGTAAAAAACACAACCTTCAATAGTCCCCATGAAAATAATTCAAAAAGTGACATGTTAAACATGGAGGTAAGTAAAAAGTGGATGTGTATAAGGGAGGATGAACGTAAAACTTCAAAGTAAAGTAGGATTTTCATATGATTACTTAGGTTCACTACTTTATATACTCCAACATGATGATCTCAATCCATAAAATAGGGTCCAAAAACTCTCTCAATGAATGAGTTTTCAAGGAAAGTCTAGGTTCTGGTTTTAAATAAGGGATAATAGTGAAGAATCTCAAAATCGATAGTGGTGTAACTTCATGTACAAGGTAGAATCATCACCAAGTCACTCCATATCTCCACTTCACCCAATGTCCTAATCAATACTTGAAAGACACCTATGATCATCCTATTTTGATTCAAGAAATGGTATGAAAGAGAATTATGAATCTAAGACATCCAAAAGGCTCATATTACCTACATTAAATATTTCACCTCTCATATAGTCCAAGCATCACCTAAATCTAGACCTAAAAGAACATGAGATAGATATAGTTTAATATGAATTAATAAATGGAGGTGTGAGGTAACTAGGTTGCACCTTGATGAGGAAAGGACTGTTCATATCCACCTCAAATCTAGGCTAACATTGGAGTGACCTATAGGTTATGGGATACATAAAATGCATGTCAAACCTTTAGATTTATGGGGTTAGCTCCCCTAATTTTCTCACTTGATCTCTCTTTATAATACCTAATACTATTCACATGAAAAAGGTAAAGTATTTTCATAAGGAAATACACACCAAAATATGGTGATGCACCTATGAAATCTTTCATCTTCTCAACTTTTGACTCTTAACGCACTAGTGGACAATGTAAGAGTTAACACACTACCTTAAATGGATTATAGATGACAATGTTTCATCTAGAGATCAATTTGAATGACTGAAACAAGAGGAGAATTAGGTTATTATGTAATTATAGGAACTTACAATCAAATATCCACTTCAAGCTTGAGCCATCAACACCATGACACACTAGATGGCCTACAAGGAAAGCTTATTATCACTTATATAGAACTTGGACCTAAAAAATGAATTTTAAACCATTATTTCATATAAGAACAAGTATTAACACACTAAGTAATAATTAATAAGTAGTTTCAAGTGATCTATTCATCAATCCAAGTGGTTTGTAAGTATAAAGCTTGGCAAAGTTTCTTCATACTAGCCTAAAAGATACAATGTAAGGCCTAAATCCTTTAGTATATAACATAAATTGGGAGAGAATAATGGGATAATTTCATGTAAAATAAGAGACAAGGTCATTAATAACTATAATTAACTTCATATATTAGTTTCATTAGTTACATACAACCTTTCTTTCAACTCCCCATGTGTTGGTGCCTTCAATAATTCCTTTTAGCTTAGAAGTGGAGGTAATGGAGATTATACTTGTTTTTTTAAAAATATTTAAAGTCATGGTATTCCCATAGTTAGGTAAAATAACTCATCCTTAGTAGTTACAAAATGAAAGGATTATAGTTAAGTCACCACAAACATATAACAATCCACCTTCTTCTCAAGCATATTTGATAAAGTCAAGAAACTGCACCCTCCCCCTCCCCACCTCTTTTCATTATGACCATTGAGATTGAATTTAAATTATTAAAATCATAAATTACATGGAATTATACCTGCATTAAATCTCGTCATTATCCTTTGTATGCCAAATTTGAGCTCTTATTGGTTGATAAGGTAGACCAAATAAGCCAATTAGGCCTAATTACCTACGTGTTGGTGTTTGACATACATGAAAGACCTATAAGAGAGCTTGAGAACCTATAGATATATTATTTTTAGGTATTATTAAAATCCATACATCATCACATGAACCCTTTTGATTAAGAAACATCTACAATCTAGTAACAAGAGCTGACTATGTCTCCTCATTCTTGATTTTCATAGACTAGAAATTTAGAGATGAGTTTTAGGGACCTCTACAGGTGGATATTTTGAAATATCATGGCATGATAATATTAATAATGTCTCAAACCATCCCATACAATAGTTTTAATATCCTCAAATAGTTTTTTACCCTCCTATTTTCTCAAATTTCTTACAAAAGTATGTATTTTTGACACTTTTATACATTGTTCATACAAATCAATGCCATGGGTGGAGTCCTCTCTAAATTTAATTATACGTATAGGTTATTTCTAGGCTATTACTATTTTATAGGATACCAAAACATCAAGATTTATAAGATTGGGTCTACTTAGGGTTTTAGGGAGGTTTTGGGTTTCCAATACTTTTAACAATGATTCGTAGAGTACAAACCCATAAACCAAAAATGATTTCTATTGATTCAAGGTATATGGATCCCTTAAAATTACCTAAGGATCTTATATACCCATTAAAATAGTGCATCAAGATGGGTATGTATATAAATTGGCTTGTTTTCCTTTACAAGAAGTTTAGATAGGTTCATAGTCTTAACAATGGTTCATAAAATTGGGCCCCTTAAATAAAATCAATCCTTCTTGAATATTAATAACATAGGGTACTTAAAAGCCTTATACGATTATTTATATTAATTTTCCTTGTGGTGAAAGATATAATAATCCAAAGTGATGACTCAAACTAGTTGTGTAAGACTACGAGCTTAAATTAACCTCCAAGGACCAAAATGACCCTTCCCCTATTTCTCTCTTCCTTGAAAACACCTATATAGGACATATAACATCCCTTATACCTTTAAATTATGTTTATTTTCTTATAGGTGTCTGAGAGTGCCTTCATGACTAGTGGAGTTGCTAGGTCTCAAGAATGCTTTTAGGCCAAATGGGCCTAAATTGAACTTCAAGAATATGAATGGTTCGTATATGATTGATAAACTCATCCTTAGAATTAATATTAGTTTCTCACCTATTTTAACTTTCAGAAACCACCTTAATCATTCAATATGCCACTTTATCTTTATTTATTCAAGTGGTTTCCTATAGGTCCTATTGCCAATCTCTATGTTTAGGTGAAGGTAGAGCTCCAAAATATCTTACTCTATTTAGTGTGATGATGATGGATAATTAGAATAAATTCATGCTCCTTGGGTTTATGACATTATCATTACATAGTCCTAAATCAATTCAATCCTTGCATACTATACATAGTCACCTTAGGGGTTAGGAATAGTTAGGAGTGTGGAACCCTGAGGTCTAGGTCTTAAGCCTAACAAACATGCTTGAATTAGTATTTGTTCATAGCCTACTAAGATTAGGATAGTCCAATGAGAGTATTAAGAATAATTCATGAAACACTAAACCCTATGTCAATCATTCCATAAATTCCTTCCTTTACAAATCTAAATGTTTACTTCTTCCTTAGGACCTACCTGTAGGTGGCACCTAGGAATTTGATATCCTATCTATGTGTGGATTTATAATTTCCCTATGTCTATTAAACTTATCACCATATCCTTAAAATTGTTTGAAACTTTAAATTTTAGTATAAATCTCATCCATTTACCTTTGATTCATGATTATGTCTGAGAATTCATCACCTTTTTAGTAGGGCTATAGGTGGTTTGTCCTTGATTGTGTGTTTGGCACTTAGGTGTGTCTGGGCCTGTGTGTGTGTGTTTTCCTCCATAGAGTAATGACCTAAGGTTAATATTAGTAGTGTCTCATGATTAGTATAACCATAAAATTAAAAAAAATCCTTAGAACCCATATATCATCTTATTACCCTTGAAATATGTAAAACAACCTGATATCTTAGTTATAGACCTAAAAGTTACTATTTAGAACTCTAACTGATCATATTCCACTTGAAAGTAATTTGATACCTCCCTATCCTCTTGGGAAACATATTAATATTATTACATTTTTATTATTATATTCCAATATTTTAAATTCTTTAGTAAATTCATCCTAGGAGTACAATATGGTATACACTCAAATGATCTCTAATTGTGCTCATGCTCCTTAGGACTGAGTTTGAGGTGCTTACCTTTGCATAACCTTATCCTTTCCATCTCAATATTAATTTAATGTCTTCATGGTCCTTCATGTAATTGAGTGAGATCATGGTGTTGTTGATCCTTCCTATCATCTTTCACCCCTTAAAGTAGGGTTTTGGTAAAATTCTCCCTTCTTGGACTAGGACTATAGGTGGTTGTTGGTTTCTACAATATGGTGAATGACTTACATGAACCCATTTTTACATGATCTCATGTTTTTAGTGATTACAATGGGAATATAGGTATATTCACGTAGTTTATAATTGGGATGAAGGATTGATAAATGGAGGAGGGTGATTGTGGGTTGGTATGGAGGTTAAATCATTAAATAGGGGTGAAATAGAATAAAAAGATAGAGAAAACAATGTGAAAAGATAGAGGTGAGAAAGAGACATTAAATGAAGCATGAGAATTACCCCAATGCAATAAAAAATAACCTTGAAGAACCCAACATATATTCCAATGAAAACATGATCTTTTGGAGGTAGAGAAAAGGACATATATGGTCAAAAAAGGATTCTTATGAATCTCTGAGGAACCTTAGTCTTTTCTATGAACCTTAATCCTTGCTAAGACTGATAGAGTGAGATTTAGAGATAAAATAAGTTGTTTCTATGCTTTTTTAGGATACCATAGGGTTGATATTTCTACTCATAATGATGTAATAATGTTTTTCCATGACTTCAACACCTTATCTCATGTTCTTAGATTGTTTTTGAAGGATCTAAAGGTACTATTGAATAGTATACTATCATCACACATTAAAATTAATATGCATATGAATATTTAATTTAAGGCACTCTTTCACATGATCAAAGGTTAGTTTGAACACCAATATTGAATAGATAGGCATGGGTAAGTTTAGAACACTCCTCTAGTAATTCAACACAATAAATTTCCTTTGATGAGGACCTTCAACACTCTGTTAAACACTCAAACCTTCCTATAGATTGTAGACTATGCTATCTTTGGAGTTTTATATTATTATGAGATCAAAAATGTGAGTCAAAAACCTAAAATTCCATGATAGTATCCTTTAGTACCTAATAAAATAATATAAAGCATTGGTTTGGTCAGATAAGTCAAAAAAATCATGAAAACCATTATGTTTAATTTTGCCCATGTAGATGAGGATAGGGTCTAGGTCACTCCACTTCTTAGAATTTGTTAAATATATTAGGGGCCTATACATGTACCTAATCCCCATTACTTGAATCTCAAGGGACCCCTTTATTCTTATCAAGAGACCAACTCATGATCTTTTCTCTCATGCCTATACTATGCATTAACCTGAAGGGTTGTCTAAGCTTTCAAAAAAGGTAGATGAAGTGAAGGATTAATTTTGAGTCTATTTAGAATCCATTTTACCTAAAACTCTAATGAATCATCTAACATGTCTCTAAATTCATACATTGATATTCCTCTATATGCTATGGTCCCTACATTTCTATACAAGTACAAAAAATTCCCAAAAAAGTGTGTTTTCCTACATTTTCTACAAATTTTAGAATTTTAACTAACATTTTAAGGAAAAATGAAAGGGATAAAAATTCAAAAATCCTTTTTAAACAAGAAAAAATTTAGGGGAAGTGGAAGAGCCACAATTTGGAATGTGCAGCCCATTTGACTAGTGGGAAGGTATGAATGGGTCTTAAAATAGATTTTAAGGCTTATGAAATGTATAGGTTAGGATAATATGATGTTAATAAGACCATTTTGAAGCACGTTTTAATTGAATTGTTCAAACACTCATACTTTTTAAGGTTTTACAAAGCAAATAGTCTTATATGAAGTGGTTTGAGGTGTGTTTAATGGCTTATGAGGGGTGATAGAGGTGCTGAGTGTCTTAGATGAGTATATCATGGATAAAAGAGTTGAAAAAACTATTGATCTTCATGTTATGGCACCAAAAAATGTAAAAACATCTATATTATATTTTAAATACACTTTAAACTCATAAAATAGGGATAAAATCACTCATTTGGACTTTTAGGACCTTTTAACAGTCATCTCTCTTGTTTTTAGATCACTATGACACATAACACATCACCCAAAAGACTTCAAGAGACTCATGATATAATGGATTCATGAAACTATGACACATCATGATATTTACCATTAGCTCTTGAAGAATCTAATAATAAGACCAACAAAGACATGATCTTATCAGATAGCATCATGAACAATCTAGAATGGTTGTCACTCAAATGTTTTTGATTTAGGGGTTGATATGTGGCCTATGAAGCCAAAATTTAAACATGAGGTGCATAATAATGAGTAATAGATAAGGGGTCAAATAGTTAAATGGAAGTATCATTGAAACATTCTGAAATTCCTCACTCTTTCTCTCATTTAAACTATTTCATTGTAGTCTTCGAGACCTAAAATAAGCACCCACAGCCAAGAGATATAAATGGCCACACACACAGATTAGTCTAAACATAGATGAATAATGGTAGTTTGAATGTCATAATGTCATAATTTATGGATGATGTTAGAAAACTTTTATATTGAATAAGAGGATCCATGTTTATTGAATATGTCTTTAAGGATTATAAACTCAACCACAAACTCAATTTACACAACCTATTGTAGACCTACATGCCTACCCTATAAAAAGATGAAGATAGTGTATTTTTAATTATTAATGTTGAATTATTAATAGTTTGAAACAAGTTTATATATAATAATTAAGTTATTTCATCATTTTTTGGTCAGAATGAATAGAAAAACTCAGTTATAACCTTTTAAGGGTCAAACATAGCTTGCTTAGAAGAAAATGTTCAATGGTGAGAAGAAAAAGGTTTTTGACCTATTTTAAAGGTTATTAAAAGAAAAATAATTTCAAATAATTTCATATATGAACTAAAAAATGTTTAATAACTTTATTTGATGAGAAAATGGATTAAAAAGTCTTAAGACCCAAAATATCCTTCCTCAACCATAACACACACAGTCATCAACTCGAGTGATAATTTTGTAGGCATTATAAACTATTACAGAAGGTAAATTATGACTTTAAGTTCCTTTTTGAATTGAGGGAGGTCCTATTCTTAAAATTCATTCCATTTTCTTGTTCCTTTGGTCTCACAACTTCATGAACAATTAGTTATATGACATAAAATTATATATTACTCAAGGAGCTTAAAGAGGTAACTTTGTTTGATTATATATTACATGAGGTTTTGATTGTTAAATCAATAAAATATGATATATTATTGGGCTCCCCATATAATAAATTATTGTCACTAGTTTTTGGAATGGACCCTTATCCTTTATGAGCCATCATTAGGAACATAACCCCCCTAAAACACTCCTAAAACCCTACAACTAACCTGATTAGAGAAATATGATCTATAATGCCATAAAATTAAATATTTATATTAAAAAATTACCAAAATTAATATAAAATCTCTCCTTATCTTCATTTATAGGTATTTTTTAAGAGGTGTAGGTACAATATTGTATGGTACAAGGTAAAAAGGGTAGTTTTTAGCTTGTTTATGAGGGTGTAGGCTATAGAGTGCCACAAAAAAAATTTAATTATATTTATGGGTAATTAGTTTATGTTTAATTATAATTTAAAAAATTATAAAATTATAAAAATAGATACATAGCTCTTAAAATATGGCTACTAGTTCAACAAGTGTGAAAAACTCAATTTTACAAGTCAAAAACCAATTATGAAGGCTTGAGAGTGTGATGAAGGACTGAAATATCAATAATTGAGTTAAGGGTACTATAAGTATTATATGGTCACATTAAATCATCATAACCTAAAAAATTATTGAAAAAACACTCAAACAACAAGTCAAACATGCAAAGGTGTTTAGGCTTTCAAATGACCATTTCATGGTTTGACCATCTGTAGAACATTCTAGAACTTGAAATTTGGAATGGAGAAGGTTCTTATCTAAGGTAAATTGATTAATGTTTTTTTGATAGTTTCACACATGTCGTCGGTCATTTGGGCAAAATTCTTCCTTATATGCCTAGGAGGCCTAATTAGGCCTAATTGAAGAGAGAAATCATAGAAAAGGGATACTTGCACTTGGACTTAGATCATGAAATTTTATATGAATATATAATGGGATATAGGTTAATATTAAATGTTATCAATTTTCCAATTCGATCCATAAAATAATATAGAAAAGGATCTTTACAATTTTTAGGGATACAAAGAATATGTACTTTAGCAAGCAAATCGAGCAAAATGGCATTTTCCTGAATACTTGATGTTTCTAAATGCCTTGTTTTAGGTCAAAAATCATTTTTAGAATGCTTCCATGGAGGTATTTTTCCTATTTCAACATAAACCCAACATTCTTTCTCCTATTCCTCTTTGTATAAGAATGAGTCAAGTGAGCAAAACACCAAGTTGATGCATAGAAACATTTCAAAAGGATTTATTGAATATGATCCTTATTTATATGATAATTTAAAAGTATAAATAAGTCATATTTTATTTTGGATAATTTTCAATGGTATAAAATCTCTCTAAGACTCCTAACTAGACCCTCCCTCTTTCTAACACCTAGTCAAATATGAGAAAGTCAAAGCATTTGAAGAAGTATTACAATAGTGATTTCAAGGTAGAAAAACCTAATTAATGGAATAGCATAATTTTTAAAATAAATACTTCATGAAGGTATGATGACCTATTTTCAAGGAACGAGACTTATTCATTAAGGGAGATAATCAACCAAAAGTATAGGGTGTGTAACCAAAGATGTAGGTACTTCAGTTGGTAAAACATAAAAAATCAATGCCTAAAGACTCCTTAAACCTTCTAAATAAGTCTCCATAAAATTTATAGCACTTTTGAGAAGTAATAAAATATAATATTAAAGAATTGCTACATCAGAGCTTGAAATGGACTTAGTTAATGTTTGATATCCTAGTTTCTAGGCTTTACTTTATCTTTCTCTCTCCTTTATCATTATCTCTATATGTAACCCTATGTTTTGCATTTTAAAATATAATTAAATTTATATTTTTAAATAAAATTCTTATAAAAACATGTGTACTTTCCTATTTTAAAAAAATAAGACTGAATTGATACCACCTCAAATATCATGACTAGTGTATGCTAATGGTTAGGTGATGAATGATAGTGATAGTACATGCTTCCTTTTATTTTGTCCTCTTGTATTTAATTATTTCAGATTGTAGCTCTTCCTTAAAAGTTATATAGTGTGCTTGAACAATATTGTATGTATGGAAAGTGTGATCTTTCCATAGTGTCTTTGAGAGACCCATTAATTAGCTACCTTAGATCATCCATCAAGCTAAGCCTCTATGTGAAATATTGATGTCTGCAAAATTTATTTTAAGAATAAAAATTAGGTCAATATTATTATGTATCCTTCTTATTTCATATTAAATAGGTGGAGGACAAATTTTTGTGTATCACTTGAATTAGATAGGTTTTCCTTTGATTTTATCTTCTTCTCTTTTCCCTTGAAAGATGGTAGTATGGAGTAGAGATCCTAACTAATACATCAAGGGGATATAGACCTTAAAATCTATATATTCAATCCATCTATTAGGACACCCATAACCTAGGATTATCTCCATGTTACTTTAGATAGTGAAGTCTTAAAAATACCTGTATAATGGTTCAAGTCTAGTAGTTATCACTAACTTTATTTCTACTTTGTAAGAGTAGATAGATTTGTATTTATACTTCTCTCCCATGGATTACGATTTCCTATCTATTGATGCGAGTACAAATATTCTCTACATTTATAATTTATATGTTTGTTACCCCCATTTTGTGTCAAAAGATTTGGTTAGTAATAGATTAGATTTTAATTTACTTGTCATTTACTTTGTGAATATGAAAACATAGGACCTAACAAGGGTTGTTACATAGTGTTACTTGACTAGAGGCTTTGGAACCCTCTCTAGTGATGTTATTATTGAAATGTATGCCTTGGTTAGGTTTAGTGTATCTATCTTAGACATGAACCCAAATATCTAATGGATCAATGATCATAAGTGTAAGTAGGATTTATCTTATTTGAGATAGGATTGATTAATAGATCAATTGCATTTCCCTTTGCATACACTTAGTACTTGTCATTTTTTTATTGGTACAAAAATGTCTATCATGGTAATTTATTATTATTTAATATACATTTGAACACTAAAAGTAGTCATGATGGTTATGGTATTTATAGTTATATATTGTTTAATATTAAAAAATTATTATATTGAGAATTTCTTCTTATATAATAAAAGAAATGTCTAGCAGAGGGTTACTCATGTCCATCATAACACTAATCAAATTTCTTTTTTGATGTCCATTTATTAGTGTAACAAAATCTTAACAATATATCAATGGCCATACCATAGTTCTTTGTTGTCATGCACATTATCCTAATGGATTTATAGTTTATACAAACTAACATATATGGATAAACAATAAACATTCGTGTGCATGCATCCCTAATCTCCTAGGTCATAATTAACACCTGATCAAATCAATTTGATAGACTTTATTATATTTAAATGAGAGTCCTTGTGCATGTTGTTTGAACCTCCACAAACATTCTTGGTCACATCCTATGCCACCTAAACAAGTTGATTTTATGGTTCATGGTAATTTTTGTAAGGCTATGTTGATTTACAAAAAATGATTTCACTTTAAGGAGGAAAAACAATTTTATTTTCTAAACACCTCTTATATTTTAAATTTAAATGTTTTCCATTATGGAACTAGAATAGATCACCATTTTACTTAGATAACCATGCAGTCAAATATGTTTTTCAACCATGAAATTGTTTGCCTTAATCTATTCTTGCTAAGTCTCCCACCTTGTGTTATCATTATGTAATTGATTCTTCACTATTTTCTCTTCTTCCTCCTCTACCATTATAATATTTAATGTTGTTCATTTGGAATTATTTTATTTGTTAAAATGTTGATTCAAAAGGATTTGTGAGGATTGAATTATTATGGTGAAATTTTCTTTTTGATTATTTTTGTATAAATTTTGTTAATCTTTTTAGGAAATTAGATGTTTAATTACTATGTAAATAAAAGGTCTGAGCAATGTAAATCAGTAAATAAATATGTTTTAATTAACCTAAAATTTTTTGTAAATATATATTATATTGATTTTTAATAAATATAGTAGTATGTGAGAGAAATTAGAACTTATATTATTCTACCTGATCTAGACTAAAACGGAGTCTGATACTGGATGAGCTAGACTAGAAAATAGGCTAGAATAGGTTCCTAAAATTCATTTATAGGTTGGATAAAACTACTAAAAGTGGACACCCTATTGTTTGGTGCTATATTCCTATTATGATGATATTTTTCTAAGGTTGAAAGCTTTTTGGGTTCTATTTGGTAAGTCGATGTTACCCTATTTATGAAATTTTGAGCCCTAAAAGCTTGGAAAGCTCATTGTGTGTCTACTTTAATCTGTAAAACCCTTAAGATCTCCTAATGCTTGAACTTGAATTAAAACTTAGGGAAAGAAGAGAAGTGGTTAGTGTGTAAAATATATTTTGGACACACTTCACACCTCATGTGTGGGCACATTACCTGCATAATAATACTCTAAAGGGTGATGAAGCTAATTTATCTTTCCATTGAAGTGTTTGGTTTAATAATGTGTGATGTATGTAACTAGATGTACTTTAGATGACTTGGGACTAGTATGAGTTCTTAAATAGGCTTGAAATAATCTTAGAAGGTTGTATATAGAGAATAATAAAGAGTGCTTGAGTGTACTTGATTGTATTCTTGCTCCTTTCCTCTAAATGAGTGACAAAAACCTTCTTAATGAAATTTGAATGGAATTTTAGAGGGTAATTAATTATCTTGGGTTAAATGAATCCATATTATCCTAACAAGGATAAGGATCTAAAAGAATATAACCATTAGGAGCAATTTTGAACTTAGACAATAACACCAAAATTAGGACACCCTAGGTTTTAGCACTCCTATCCAAGTTAGGAATTATTATCCTAATACGCTAAGACTTGGGGGGATATATATGGGTTGAGAGGGCTGCTTGGGTCTCAAAAATCTTTGTTTTAAAAGCTATGGATGACTAAGAATCAATGAAAGACTAACTGAGAAGGGTTGTGTGAGCAAGAAAAAGGACCTATGGATTGGGTGTCATTAGCCATACATCAGTCATCCAATTATACATTTTATATGACCATATTTACTCCCCCCCCTTTATTATAATTATGCAACAAAGAAAAATAATAGAATAAAGGAAAAAAAAGAAAGCATACCTAAACTTACCTATAAACGAGAAGCTCATGAGGCTATGTGATATTGGATGTGCATAGAGAGAGCATGTTGTGAAGTTTGAATCTATTGAGATGATGGATTATGCATAGAGAGAGCACACTATGAAGTGTGAATCTAAAAATGAAGAAATAAAGTAGATCAATTCTTACTAGATACACTATATCTAGAATAAAAATTTATAAACATGAGTAAGAGGAAGAGAAAGGAATGAATACACCTCACCAAGAATGTGAACCAATGCAAAACCTATTGTGATGTTGGCTTGTGTTTAGTATGTGTTGAATCAAGAATAATATCATGAATGGATATCAGTGCTCAATTCCCTAGAATATGGCTCAAAAATGTAAAGGTTGGCTCTTTGGCTCCATTATCACCAAGTGAAGTTAATGAATCGTGTGTGTGTTAATCAATGTCTGGACTATGTGTCTAATCCCTCTGAATAGGTGGCTCAAGAATACAAAGGCTAGACCTTTAGCTCCATCAATGCCCCATGAAGTTAATCTTTGAAGTGACACTAGTATAGAATAGATGCCATCTGATATGGATCAGGGAGCTCATGGATGTGCTAGAAATCTTGATAATGTGGTGTGGATAGTTGAATGTGTGCTAGAATTTAGGTGACTCTTGATCATTTCAAAAGATGGAGGTTTAGATTGTATGAAAGAGACTCCAAAATGATGTAATAGGATTATATGAAAACCAACTTCAGAAATTAGGTACTCAAAAAGTTATAATTATATGAAAGTCTAACTTGAATGATTTCAACCACCTGTAGATGGATTAAGGCACACAACTACTGTGAATACCTAGAATACTCTAAACTCTAAAATAAAACAAGATCAATGTGTTATGCACATTACCCCCAATCATTGATGTCTATAATATGAATTTTGATCAAGAATTTATGTCAACTACCTAATCTAAATTTTAGGTGAGAACCATCATGTCATGCATGATAACCCCCTATATCTGAGAAAATTATACTAAAATTACTAAATCTAACTAATCTCAAAGTGTAAAAACTATCCTTAAACTAAAATTTTTGCCTATTTCCAGAAAGCCTTAGTGTTTTCCTACCTAGACAAGAGTACCAAAATATGGACACCCCTATGTTTCACACTACTATCCATTTTTGACACTGTTGTCTTGTGTGAAAATTGACTATTGATCTAAAATTGCCACTAATTTTCTACTTTGATTTGATCAATTTGAAGTTTGGATTCTATGTTGAGTATTCTAAATGTTGTTATTTTGATGGTTAATAGGTTTTATCTTTCTGAAAAAACCCCTATTTGATGCCCCCTCTTCTGAGGGTAGGAATGATGAACCTGTAATGACTTCCCTTAGAAGAAAAGATTCTTGCAATTGTGTTAAGATGTATAGATATATGATATAGCTTTTATATTTGCCAAGATATATCTAGATATCAAAAGGTTTATAATGTGATATTGTTAGATTAATATGGTATCCCAAGATAGATATAACAATGTGAAAGTATGCACAAAGTAATGAACTAGAAATATTAGATGTTAGTTGCTTAGTTGTTAGTTGTTAGATGGAGGGATGGATCATGATGTCCATCATGGCATCCAAGAAATAAAGATAAATGTATGATATGGGTCATGGCATTGAGCATAATGAGAAGCAAAATATAAATAAAATAGCAAGCAAGAAGCATATATAAATGGCCAAAAGGCCATGAAAACAAGGGATATGTACACATGTCACTAAAACTTGAAGATAAGCATGGAAGGCATGTTTAAATGCCACAAACACATACATGTGAACCAGAAAAGTTGGCATAAGGGCCATAGGCACATAAAAGAGTACAAACAAAAGACACTGGTAAATGTCTTAAGGCACAAATAAGAGATAAGCTAGAATTAAAATTCAATCACACAAGCTACACTAAGCAAGAAGAGAAAGCATGTAATAACTAGAAAGGTAGAATCACATCTAACTAATAAAATAAAATGTGAAAGTATGAAAAACATTTGTAGTACAAGACTAGGTATATGCTAAAGAAACAAGTGCTAGATACTAGTGAAATGTCGATATAGTAATCTATGTAATCTAGAAAGAAATTTACATCAGCATGATAGCTTTGAGTGTGTAGTATAGGAATGACATAACCTAGATGGTGTAGTTAGGTAGAATATACCCCCAGTAAGAAGATGTATGTTGATGTGTGTTTTGAAATTAGAAGTAGGATGCCTCCTCAATGGGTAGAATGAATCAATCAAGGAACTGGAAGTTACTACACACACTCAAGTAAAATCAAGTGAAGCATGGTATTTTAGAAAATCAACATACAATAGCATGAAACAACAAATGTAAGTCCTGGCATGATAATAGTAATGTAAAACATGGATGATGCATATAATCAAAATGTTTTTGGTATTTTTGATATGTTTTGAATGTTTTTATATTTGGAATTTATGTATTATTGTTGTAATTTGATATAAGCTATGTATAGGTAATACTACGAAGAAATGATATTAACTAATGAGTATCATGGGAAACTCCCTATCATGTTGTCCTATATCAAGAGAAGGATCATTCATGATCATGAAGCATGATGGAAATGTTGAGACTATGGATCTTAAAGCTATGTATGTTGTAATTTCTCTAAAATATCTATAGGGGAAACCAACTATGGGGCCCCCTTGTAACTTTGAGAAGTGGATACAACTGTACAGATCTTACAAACCCATCGAGTAGTATGATCAGTTCTCTAAATATTTGTTATATGTGTAGATGCATGAGATCTCAATGAGACTACCCTATGTGTGAATATGGTAGATAAAAGCTATATATAATCCTAAAGCTATGTAGGTGTATGAACTCTTTGTGTTGGTGATGAAGGTCTTGATTGTGGCTAAATCTAGACTAGAGGAAGAACTATAATAGGTGGAGGAGCTTGAAACTAGATCAGAAGGGGTACTAACCTAAGTGACAAAGCTATAACCATGGGTGTAATCAACATGCCTATCTTTGTAAACATGGGTGATAGCATGTAAAACATAATCTAATATAAGCATAGAGCTGGTAGTAGATATGGGATAAAAGCTAGATGAACCAAGTTTAAAAAGAGGAGGAATAGATATAACCACTAATGTTTGCTTGTGTCTAGTAGTGATAGGGAGATACTTTAAAAAAACCAAATATTTAGATACATCCAAGTAGAAACCATATATAACAATATGTTTATAAATAACATTCCACATGATAGATAGAAAACAATGGATAAAGAGAATGGAATTGTGAATTAATGAATAGACAACATTGACTTGAATCATGACATTTATAATGTGTTTACCATGATAATCTTGAAAAAATTTCCACATGAGAGATAGAAAACAAAGGTTTGAGAGCATGGATCTGTGCAAGTATGCATAAATATATTTGACATGAACTATGACATTTCTAATATGTTTATCATGATAATCTTGAAAATTATCCCATATGAAAGATAGAAGCAAAAGATAGAGAGTATGAATTTGTGCATGAATGTAAAAAAACTTTGGTATGTGCTATAACATTTCTAATGTGTTTAGTATGATAAGCTTGAAAAAATTTCCACATGAGGAATAGAAATCAAAGGATAGAGAAAATTAATTTTTACATAAAGTCATATAAATTTTTGACATGAAATATAATATTTTGAATGTATTTAGCAAAATAGATTTGGGAATTATTCCATATGAGTAAAAGAGAATATGCAAAAATAATTTTGAAGTTTTGTGCATTTTTTGCAATGAAGTTTATAATATCATCCCATATAATGAAACATAAACATGAAATTAAAAGGATGAAGCTTTGTACTAACATATGATATACTTCATCATTCATATACATGATAGGGCCCACTATAGTTTCTTTGTTATTTACAAGATATATAAGGAAAAAATGTACACAAGTGAGAATCATTTTGTAATTTGATTATGGATGTAATGTGATACCTCAAGAAGCAAAATAGGAGCTAGTACATGAAACTAGGGATTTTTCAAAAGTATTTTTTCAAACTACTATGAATTTTTGAAATTTTGAAGTGATTTTCTAATTTTAATATGCAACTAAAAATTCAAAAAATGATTGGAAAATTACTGAGACCTAGTTGATACAGCTAGGGTTTTGAATCAATTTTTCAAAATTAGTGAATTAATTTGAAAATTTTAGACAAAATTTTTAGAATTTTTATTGAAAAATTTAAGAAAAATAGAAAATATTTCTGAAATTAGCAATATATGTTTCCTAGTGTTTTGAATGTGTTTGTATGTAAAAAAGAACTAGTATGTGCAAATTAGAGTTTGAACAAAATAAATGATATTTTTGAAATTAATTGGTATATTTATGATTTTTAAATTCAATAAATATTAGGTAATTATGTTTAAAAATTAGAAATAATTATCCCTAGGGTCTATAGGGTTTTTGTGCAAAACTTTGAAGTAAAGTTCACCAAATGTTCTATTATTTTTAGAAAATTAGGTGTTTAATTCCTAAGTAAACAAAGGGTCTAAGAAATGTAAATCATTAAATAGATATAATTTAATTAACCTACTAATTTGTATAAATAGATAGTATTTTGTCTTTTTCTAGATATAACAGTATGTGAGAGAAATTATAACTTAGCTTATTTCAATTGATTTGGACAAAGACAGAGTCTAATACTAGAGGAGCTAGACTAGAAAATAGGCTGGAATAGGTTCCTAATCTTTGTTTCTAGATTGGATAGGAGAATAAAAAGTGGACATCCTATTTTTTGGTATTATAGTCCTAATTTGATACTATTTTCCTAAGGCTAAAATATTTTTGGGTTCTATCCGGTGGGTCTATGTTACCTTATCTATGAAATTTTGAGGCCTAGAAGCTTGCAAAGCTCATTGTGTGTATGATTTAATATTTGAAACCCTTAGGAGCTCCTGATGCTTGAACTTGAATTGAAACATATGGAAGGTAGATAAGGGGTTAGTGTAAAGGGTACGTTGGACACACTTCACACCCCATGTGTGGGCATGTTACCTATATACCAATATTCTGAAGAGGGATTAAGCTAATGTAGTTCTCCCATTGAATTGTTTGGTCCAATAATGTGTGATGTATATAAAAAGATGTAAAATTAGATTCATTTTGGATGACTTGGGATGGGTATGAATGCTTGAATAGGCTTGAAATAATCTTTGAAGGCTTTATGTAGAGAATAAAGAAGAGTGCTTGAGTATACTTGTATTCTTGATCCTTTCCTCTAAATGAGTGCCAACAACCTTCTAAATTGACTTTGAATGGAATTTTATAGAGTAATTAATGATTATGGGTTAAATGAATTCACATTAGGATAACAAGGAAAACGATAAGGATCCAAAAGAATGTGACTATTAGGAGCAATTTTGAACTTGAATAATAGCACCAAAATTAGGACCCCTAGGTTTCAATGATCCTATCCATGTTGGGTATTATTATCATAAGATATGAGACCTAAGCGGATATATCCATGACTGAGAGATTTTTTTGGGTCTTAAAAATCTTAGTCTAAAATGTTATAGATGATTGGGAATCACTAAAAGATTAACTAAAAATGGTTTTATGAGCAAGAAAAAGGACCTATGGTTTGGGTGTCATTAGCCATGTCTAAGTCATCCAATTTTGCATTTTATATGACTAAAAAAATAATATATTGTATGAAGATATATTTTTATTATTTTTAATGAAATAATATCATTAGGAGGGGATAATATTTTTAAAGAGACATATTATTTTCTTTGAATAAAAATAATATATTATATTGGGAGCCATAAGGAGATACTGTAAAAGATAATTTTTCTTGGTATTTTTTCACTTCTCTCATGTTTTACCCATCAAAGATGGAGGGTGAGGTCTAATTTGGTAGGTAGCCAGACACCCTGACAATCAAACTTTATTTTATCCTTATCTCATTACTTTCTATTCAACTCTTTGGCCTTTACTCCTCATTTGGATGCATTTATAGTGGTAACCAATGTCTATTATTGGGTCCATTTTTTGGATAAAATTGGTAAGTTTTCGGTAATTCCAAGGGCCACACAAGCTCCAAATTACCCCCACACCACATAAGGGTGACTATACCCATAGACACCCATGTCATGGCCCCTTGTTTAGTAATTTTATTATACTTTTTTTATATGCATTATCGATAGATTTAGGCATCCTCCTATTCAATAATTTTTATTTTCACTTGTGTAATTTGGGTGTCACATACACTAATTACTCACATTTAGAGAAATTTATAATTGTGTCTAATGTTCATTACTGAGATGTGTATTGGAACTTATGTACTATTTGATCTTACCTATCTATATGTATTATCAATGGAGCTTGATTTCATCACATTGAACATGCATTGTACTTACAAACTTTGGGGGTCATTATTAATTATCTTGGATGGGTTAATGTGGGATTTAATTTTTCTCTTGTGTGAACACTTAATTTATATATCTTGTGTCATTTTCACTAGTTTCTCTTGTATTCTTGAATTCATTATCAACTAAGCCTAAAATCTATTCATTTAGTGTGATTTGTCACTTGTATAATGTTTTTATATCATTGCACTTCTTTAGTGTCTTTTGTCAGTCATGTCAAAGCCACTTGACAGATACCAACTAATGAGGAGATTTGATTCTACACCATTGGTTCTTTTTGGAAATACCAAATATGGTTCTTAGAATGATTACATGGAACACTCACTCACAAGCAAGAATTATATCTCATTACTATATGGATAAACTCCCTCTCCCATAGATCCTGTTCCATTTGATAAGTGGGATAATACTTATGAAAAGGTTATTAGTACCCTATTGTTACTTGTTTCCATGTGGAGCATACAATGTGTCCCTACACTATTTAGAACATCCTATAGTCTCCTTTTGGAGATTTTATTGATATTTATATCACTCCTCTTCCTCTTCCTATCATCTATTTAGATAATATTGTACTCCATCTTACTCCTATTTCTTGTGATTACACATTCATGGTGGATTATGTTCTTCCTTATTTTGAGCCACCGTTATAGGATGAGATTATTCCCAAACTCAATTTTCCCATTGTATATTATATTTATATCCATATTCAAGATATTTCTCTTTTAGAGCATTCACATTATTTTACTTTATAAGAATCTATTGTTTCTACTGTGAGTTCACCCATTGAGATATTTGATGACTCATATGTTCTAGTAGATATTCATATTATAGATATATGTGCTTACTATAATCATCATTTGTGATAGTTATTTATCTAAGATCTACTCTTCACATAGACATATTTTGAGTGAATATTCCATTTCCTTATTTTGATAGGTTCAATTCTATGGAATTCCATCTACTTCTTGTGCATGATCTTGCCAGACCTATGTCATACCTTATTTTTGGTTGTCCTTCAAATATATTCATATTTTTTCCTTCATATTAAATTTTGGAATGGGAAAACATTGATTCCACACATCATGTTGGAACTTCTTTCATCTTGAGGTAGAGGACCTCATTATCAACATTGGTCATCTTTTGATCTACAATTGGAGTGTGGATAGTTTCAACATAATCTTCACTTGATATTATTATCCCTCACTTCTCTCTATGTTCTCTATTTATCTCACTTGTAGATGCATTTTATGATGTGGTTGATGTCTTTATAACATTCACTCTTTTTTTCTTTTCTCTTTTTTTTTTTTTTTTTTTTTTTTGGGGGGGGGGATGTTTTTCCCTTTGAGATTTCTCTTTCTCTCCACTTTATGAGAGCAAATTTTTACATGGGTACCTTGTTAGACCTTTTTTTGGGACCAATTTATTTTTTACCCACCTAAGTTGTGCTTATGGGAGATGTTAGTGTAGGATATTATTTTCTTTTTATTGGTTTATTAGGTTTATTATACACACTTGGAGTATTCCATCACTTGTGGGATTATCTTGTTTAGGAGTATTTAATATAGAGAGTTGCTATATCCCATCATCATTGGTTAGTGGATGTTATGTTTTCATAAGAGTTACATGCCTATTTTATGCCCTTTATGATTGTTCATGGATGATTTCCTTACCTTACTTTATTTATACATCTTGCATTAGTGAACTATTCAATGGAGTATTAGATATTTTTTCAAACTATCTTTTATACTACTACCATTCTTTTTTATTTCATTTAACTTTTAGGTATAGTGTACACTTATTTGAACTGCATTTTCACTCAAACCTATACATCAACTTAATCTAGAGGACTTTCCATCCACTCTAAAATAAGGGACCACTAGGAGGATGTTTTACTTGTGGAGAAGATCACTATGTCAAATATTTCCCTTGGTGAAAGATAAATGGAAAAATTAAGAACATAACCTCTTCTCCATAATAAGGAAACTTATAAAAAAGTATGCATGTAGTGGTCGATAATCAACAAGCTAATTTCCAAGCCTTTCTCATTGAAGTATCATGTACTCTATTTAGACATATAATTACTATTTTATTGATATTGGAGCTACTAAGTGATTTATTTATCCTATAATGTTGATTAAATTATATAGGAAACCTATTATTATGTTAAATTATTGATCAATAAAATATGGGAATGAGTCTGAAGTCAAGGTTGAGATATGTCTAGTTAAGGCTTAAATAAAGTTGCCAAAATTCACTATGTTTTTTGATATTTATGAAGCACCACTAGGGTCATATGATGTGATGATATGTGTGAATTGGATCTATAGGAACAAATTAAAATTTGATTTCTTCCTTAAAAATATAATGTCAATGATTTGAAACCAAACATAAATCCAAGGAAGTCAAAATTTTAGGAAAATTTCAGCCATTCAGTTGACAAAGGCTCAACCAAAGTGATGTCAAGTATTCCTAGTCAAAATGCATGAAGTTTATTAAATTAAGGAACCTAAATTGGAATAATATCACTTCATAAAATAATTTTAGGATTTTTTTCTAGAATAATTATCAGGGTTGCCTCCTAAAATATAAGTTCATTTTACTATTGATATCATTATAGGGACTAAACCATAATATAAGGTACCCTAAAAGATAAAAAATAATATAATTAGCTGAGTTAAAGGAATAAATTTAGGATATGTTAGCCAAAGGTTTGATTAAGCAAAGTGTTTCACCATGGAGTGCATCTATAGTTTTTATCAAGAATAAGGATGGAATGATTCAACTATTCATCGACTACCTCATGCTTAACAAGGTAATTATTAAGAATAGGTATCTATTACTTCACACCGATGATGTTTTTGATCAAATGCATAGTGAAAAAGTATTTTAAAAGATTGGTCTTTGTGTAGGTTATCATTAGTTGATAATTTGAGAGGAAGATATTCCTAAAATAGTTTTCATAAATTGTTATGAGATTTACAAGTTCATAGTACTTCCTTTTGGGTTAATGAATGAACCAACAACATTCATGAATCTCATAAACAATGAGTTTAGAGATTATATTGATAAAAAAATTGTAGTCTTTTTGGATGACATTATTATCTATTTAGAGAGTGAGGAAAAACATGTTGAGCACTTTTGGATATTTCAATGGTTGTGTAAGCACAAGCTTTATGTGAAGTTTTCCATGTGTGATTTAATTTAAATAAAATTAAAATACTTGGGATACATCATCTCCATAAAAATAATTTATGTTGATCCATATAAGATTAGGGCTATCATGGATTGGCTCACACCTAAAAATATACATGAGGTGCATAGTTTCATGGGATTAGTAGGGTACTATAAGAAGTTTGTACCAATTTTATATAAGATAGCTAACCTAATTACCACTTTTCAATAGAAGGATCATCATTCTATGTGGTTAGATAAATGTTACGAAGCCTTTTAGTTGTGAAAATAAGGGCTTAATATTTCACTATTGCTAAAAATTACATAAGAAATGGGAATTTTTAGTTATAATAGATGATTCAATATATGGTTTAGGAGGATTTCCCATTTAGGATGGTTCAGTTATGGCCTATGAATCAAAGAAATGAAATCCTTATGAGCTAAATTATTCTCTTCATGACCTCAAAATTGCTAATATAGTTCATGCCTTGTAAATTTGGAGGAATTATTTGTTGGGTAAACCTTTTGAGCTTAAGATTGATAACTTAGGTCTTAAGTATATTTTCACCCAACCCAACCTAAATGATAATTAAGGGTGGTGGTTAGACTTTCTATCAAATTATGATTTTGATATCAACTACTTAAGGTAAAATAGAATAGAGTTACATATGCCCTTATTGATAGAATATATATTTCAACTTTGTCTATAATAAGGAGCACCTTATAAGATTAAGTTGTAAAAATCTCGCTTGGAGATGAATTTTATGAAGAAATTAATAAAACTATGGCTAAAAACTTTGATGATCATAGATACCAATGTTTTTGGTTTGAGAATGATGGGATTCTAAGGTATAATGGTAGGATATATGTGCTTGATAGGGAAAATTGGATTAAAATTGTTCTAAAAGAAATTACATAATGCCCCATAATTAGGAAATTCTAGAGTGTCTAAGGTAGAAATTGAGTTAAAACCTTTGAGTTTTTGGAAAAGAATTAAGAAGGATGCAACTAATTTTTTGTCAAGATATTTGGAGTTTCGGGGAGTCATGTTTAAAAATGTGCATCTTGTTAGGTTGTTGTAACTAGATTTTTTACCTGAATGGAAATGGTAAGTTAATAATATGGATTTTATCCAAGGTTTTCTTATATCTAGGAACTATCATGATATGATCTTGGTGGTTATGGGAAAACTTACCAAGATATCTAATTTTATTCTTAGTAATATAACTAACGATGCATATAAGATTGATAAAAAGTTTGTGAAATAAATTTATAGTTTTCATGGGTTTTTAAAATATTATTTTAGATAGGGACCCTAAGATGACTTTTAGGTTTTGGCAGACTTTAAATTCAGCTTTGAGAACTTAGTTGAATTTTAGTATAGCTTACCATCTATAAATAGATGGACAAATAGAGAGAATAAATTAAATATTATAATATATTATGAGGATGTGTTGCATGGACTAAAAATAAAAATTGGAAGAATACCTACCATTGATTAAGTTTTCTTAAAATAACTCATACTAATCAATTATTAAAATGGTTCCTTTTGAGGCAATATATGGTACGAAGTATACAACACTAATCGGTTGGGACAAGCTATAAGATAGATTGGTATTTATACCTATTATTATTACTAATATGAAATAACAAATGAAATTAATAAGGTGGATATTAGTTGAAGATAATAATAGGTAAAAAAAGTTACGTTGATCTAACAAGGATAGAAAGGTAGTTCTAGTTGGAGACAATGTTTTGATTTAGGTTATAACCTAGAAGAATGAAATTGTGTTTGGTAAATCAAAAAAGTGTCCACCTAGAAATTTGGTACCCTTTTAGATTCTATAATTGGGTAATCATATAGTTTATAGGCTTTCTTTACCACTAGCTCTAGAACAAATGCATAATGTTTTTCATGTTTCATATCTTTATAAGTAGATTAATGATCCTACACATGTTATAGATTGGAATAGATTATGGGTTCAATATATAGGGGTGGTAAAAGTATAACTAATTATAATAATTTATACTTGCAATCTTATCTTACATAATAAATAAGTATAACAATACAAGGTCCACTGGGATCAATATTTTGATGATAGTGCTATATGGGATGACTATGAAGAGTTGTTGAGACTATTTCCTCATTGTTTACATGATATTTACACTAAATATTATTAATTTTATACTAAAAATTATTATATTTTGTTTAACTTTGTTTTATTTCATAACCATTGCTTGAGATAAATGTCATCAAGATAATGACTAGTTTTAAATGGGAAGGATGTCACATCTAGTTTCCTATATGGATTATTTATGGTTTCAAATAGTGGATTATGTGGTTATTGATTAACATATATTTCATTTAGTTATAAATTTAATTAGTATATGATGGTTGTTTTGTAGATATATTACTTATTTCATGATCAGTATCTATATAGATAGTTATATCATATGTTTTATTATGTTTATGATCATGATTATTATAGATTAATTTCATTCAATAATTTATTATGGTTATGTGTTGATAATTATTTTGAGTTTAGACTAACTACCAATTTGTTTAATGAGGTGGATTTAGGATTTTTTTGTCCTCTTAGGTAGTTTAGATGGAGAATATCATTGGAGAGGAGGTGAAAATATCCACAATGTGGATTGAGAGAGAGAGATAGAACTCTAAGGACACATGCACACACAACAATCATTTTCTAAATTAAAATAAATGATATTGCATTAGGTTTTGGTTACATATGAGTCTATTTTTTTTAATTTCATTTTCAATATTGACTTGCATTTGAATGCTAACCCTTTATTTTGTTATGATGCATTTTTCTACATTATATTAGGTAGAAGTATGAATGAATTTATTTTGATGATTTTATTCTATATCTCATTAGCTTTTTAGTTTCTCTATTATTAGAGATATAACCCATATTAATTTATGGTATTTGATTATGTCATTTAATTATATATAGTTTGAATTTTTGAATACTTTTGGGTTAAAATTTTTACTTGTCTTATTGCTAGATTTCATGGGTTCTAGATGGCATTATGATTTTGATGACAAATCACAAGGTTAAATAGAATAAAACTGACTCCCTTTAAATCAAATTTACTTGAAAATAGATTAAATTATTAATTCATTAGGTGTTCTATTGGAATACATAGGTAAATAATTTAAACTTTAACTTTTACATGGAAGTTTCATGATGTTTACATTATGATTTTCTAATTTTCATTATGGTAAAAGAAAAAAAAACTAATTAAGGTTTTTGTTTTGTTCTGGTTATTAATATCATTTTAAGGTTTGATGATGCAAAGAGGATAACATAGATATTATTCTATTTACATGCCTAGTAATGGAATTTGAACTACAAGTTTAACATGAGTGTTGGAGTGGTGAATTAATAAAGGAATGTTGCATGTTATTTAGGTAGATATGTTTCAAGGTTTTTTAAAATTCATGTAGAGCATGCATGGATGAGGTGAGGAGAATAAGATGAAAGGAAAGAGGGAAAAATATAGACCATGATAGATGGAATAAAAAAAGGATAAGATCAACAGTTTGGATCAAGAAGGAGTTTATATAATCTTGCATATTGAATGCCATAATGTTAATAACTACGTTGGTTTTTCTTTCATTTTTATAGGTTTGAAATGGAAAAACTAAAATAGATTATTTTTGATCATTTAATGAGTGAGATAATAAAAAATGTGAATAGAAAATCTAGGTCGATAGGTTTATATACCTAAGGATGAAACTTGATTTCATCCTCGAGCATATAAAATGGAAGGCTAAGATATAATTTAGTGTATGACTAGTTTGTGTCAGTTTTTCAAGTTTTTATTTTGAATACAAAGGAAACATATTATCATAATAAACTATTTCACCCTATGTTTTGCCCTAACACACACAATGCATTTTACAAATTCAAAGGGGGACCCATCATTGTTAGAAAACTCTACTTTGGGGTTCCCATAAAACTCTGTAATATGATATTATTCATGAAAAATATAAGGTTGTTTCCATAAGTTTAGGTTTACAAAAACATTAATCATTAAAATAAAAGATTAAAAGATCAATTTAAGTTATTTTTAATCTTGGGCTTTTGTAAGTTCTCTTAAAAATTGACACTTTGATTTATAGACTAAAAAAACTAATATATTTCATCTTAGTGTTCCTATGTGTTATCTATGATCACAGGACCATCAAATAAATACTTTTAATTCATACATGACCAATCCTCACCTTTATTACAAAAAAGTGTGATAGGGAGTGTTATAACATAGCCCAAAGACTTCAATGTTCTAAAAAGTTTACAAGTGTTTTAATAGACTCCAAGATTCTAAACATTAATTAATGGAATTATAGTTTTAAATGAACCATTAAAAATTCAAATAAAATTATAGGTCTACAAATTCATCAAGCTTTAAAAAACACCATGTGGTATGTTTTTGTGAACCTAAGAACACAAAGACTATACATAGTTATAAATTAGTCTAACAGGTCCAAGCTCCTAGAATCTAACAGTTTTGATCTTTTAGAGTACTGAGCATTCAACACTTCACATATTTTCATCAAATATAACCTTATCAGGATTGACATAGTCTAATGGTTTATAGTATAATGGTTTAAAGATTTTGTGATTTGATTTGGTGAAACTTGTCACATTTTCATCCAAATGAAACTTCAAAAGTATGAATGCAATGTCTAAACTCCAATAACACCATGGCTCTAGTCTTTACAATTATGTGTATCTAAAATGATGCCATGTTTTGGTATTCCATTACTCATAGACTTTGAGATACACATAGATATAATATTACAATTAACCATGACTTTGACCTTTCAAGTTCCTACAAGCCTAAAATTAATCCAGATGGTTTAATCACATTAACTTGAGGTCCCAAAAAATACAAACTAAAATAAATATATATAAAGAGTCATCTTGATTTGGATCAAAAAAATGTCATAATACAAAGGGATCACAACAAAATTACACATAAATAACATCGATAGTAAATAAATAAAGCCAATGAATGAATAAGTGATATTTGTTTTGAATGGGATGACTAAACATGTAAAATTAATGAAATGTCACCATTTGGAAAATAATTGAACCTACCAAAGCTGATTGGCATATTCAAATTGAAACTATAATTAATTCAAAAGTTTTATACCCTTCACTGATTACACATCAACGCATTAAAGAATCAGTCTTGGGAGTAATATATGAAAAATATATGTGGAGGATATCCATTTTTCCATTACTCTCTTGATCAAACATTGCATTTTTAAGATCTCTTGCATCAAGAAATCCTTAGTTCTTATAGTGAGAAAGAGAAGAATGAACTAGAAAATATTAAAGATTAATTACAACATTCATGTTGAAATAATGGCCTCCTCTTCAAAGAAGGGTCACCCTCACTTTCCTTTCTTGTACTCATTCACTAGAAGGGGAGAATATGCAGATACCATATTTGATAGAAGTTCCCTAGATTTCAAATTCCTTCACTACTCATTATTGTGGGATGAATTGGAATCTATGGTACCATATTCTACTCAATACCAAATTTATACAGATGAGAAGCAACACATAGACAACTTATTACCTATTAAATCTTAAAGGCCTCTAACAAGTAGAAACAAAACTAGAGGTAATCCATTGCACAAACCTGCTAAGAAAATTAATTTATGAATGGAACATGTTTTATGGATTAAATACACATTAATAAAATAAAAACCATAACCACTTATATATTTGGTAGGGCATTTGAAAGGTATCATAAACTATTAGTCTCCAAGGCCACGTACAACCAAGACTTAGCTAATGTTTGGCTCCAGAAAAATATTGTAGAAGGAATGTTAATGTAATGGTTGTTTAAGGGTCATATTATGAACCCAAAAGGAGGAATTTTATCCAATTTATTTTATCAAATTTATAAAAATAATTATTACAACTATGGCTCTCATAAACTAGTTATATTTTTTTTTTAGCATTACATATATACAGGTCAAGTGGGTCCCGTTGCTAGATATACTCTTAACATCTAAAAAATTAGTGGTCTTGTGAGAAATCATAACTATAAGACTTAATATATAAATGTTTTATTCTAATCAAAGTTCAATTGATATCAATTTATATATGATGTCCTATTTACTTGATGCAGTATTATATATAGTTTATAAAACTAATGGGTAACTATGGCAGCCCTCAAATGAATATTTGGTAAATAGAATTGGTGAATATTAATATTTTATGTTTATATATAGGTACAAAAATGGAATAAAAAGGATATTTAATGTGTTATATCTTCAAGTCTTATAATAAATTCATGGCAATATAGTGCCTAGGTTATCTAAAAACATAATGATAAACTTTATAAAAATTGGGGACTATTGGTATTACATTGATGTGACTATCATCAAGATAGAGGACACACATATGTCACCAATATAGTTCCCACACCATGTTCTAGACAAAATAGTATAACAATAAATAAAATTTCAAATTTATAATGTCATTTATCAATAACTAGGCCAAAAACACTTGGCTTATTACTTTAAAACTCCTTTAAGAATTTTTCAACTACAATATGTGATTAGGTTGTATTTCATCCAAGATAGTAAGATCAAGACCAAATAAAACCTAGAGGTGGAACCATTCATATAATTGGATCCTAGTATGAACATAAGTGGATACCTATAATACATTTAAGAGAAGAAAAAGGTGAACATCCCACATGGAAGTCAAGAATATGATCAAGATGTTGTCTTTATAAATGCATCAAATGACACAAATATATGGAATAAGATGAATAATAATATGATATCTATGATTTTGGATTTGGAGCTTAAATATGATCCCAATATGACAAAATAAAAGGCATAAACTATAGGTATTCATCATTAGCCTCCATCTTAGTCACAAGATTCACAAGTTCAGGATCAACCCTCCTCTCCAACATGGGAGAAAATGTATAAGCAATAAGAAAAATAAATAAACCAGAGTGAGTAAAACCCTCAAATCAAGGGAAATTATAAGAGTCTTCCCAAGTCCTCAGTTATCATCTACTTCTATAGTTGATACCACTCAGGCTTTAGGAACAATAAAAATAAAGAAAATATCTAAACCTTCATTAGGGAGAAAAGGAAGAAAACTTTTGTAATGACGCCTTTGCCACCTCTTACAACAAATAATAAGGTCAATCTCCTTATGTTTCTTCAATATTTCCTTGAGGAAGAGAAAGCAAGGGAAGATAACATAGATAAAGTATAATAACTAAAGGAGGAAGATCTTGAGCAATTAATATCTTATGTTAAGTACATAGATGATGATGATGATGATGATGAAGAGGATGTGGAAGTAATAAATGGACTAAAGCAAAGAATGAATTAAGAGGAACATATAAATAATGAAGAGGTTGAATTGGAGAAAATAAAATCCATGAGTCTTGGAAGACAACATGTGGAATAAAACCTAGTTGATGTAGACACCTAAATCTAGCCACCGAATGTTTTGTGTTAATAGGTTAAAAAAAATAATAAGGTGAAAGAACATTTTACACGGCATTTTTTGAGAGGACCATGTGGCGGGTCCTCAAGCCATCACGTGGCCTACCACCATGACCTTCACATTTTCCAAGTCATTCATGTTATGTTGAGTTCAAAGTATACAACTCGAAATCCAACTCAACATGACAAATTCAAAATATACAACTTGAAATCCAACTCAACATGACAAATTCAAGACAACCTCCAACCAAGTTTTTAACCAATTTCCACAAAAGTCCAAAATTTGGCCTAAAAATACATGAATGAATTAACTGGGTTGAAATTGACGTATTCAAGTGCCAATTTTGGATAAAGTATCATTAAATAGTGAAATATAATTTATGGGTCAGCTATCTTTGATTAGATTATTTCGAGTCAAAATGCCAATTTTGCACCTAGGTGCTATGGATTGCTCTTTTCTATCAAATTTATTGTATGAGATATGTGTCTTTGTTATTTTGTGTTTCCAACATCCTAATGGTAATATGATTCTATCACATTTGACATTGACTTCCAATTCCAATCAAATCAAAATTTGGACCAATAACAAGGCATTCTGATCAATTTGAGTAATTTGTGCACAAAGTGCTTAATCATACTTAAGAGTTAATAAACCAAATTAGAGATCAATTAATAATTCAATGGAAAAATTTTGGATACTTTGTTTAAAAATAAATACTAAATAACTGTATCAGGTGACCTCATTTCTTGGGAAGACATGCCTAGGCCATAAATGACACAGAAATCAAGATTATGGGTCTCCCATGCCTCATAATGACCCTCCATGCCTCTTCAATGCCCATTTTTCCAATTTCATGATGAGGATATTTATATATTTAATTCTAAAAATTGAATTAATCCTCAACCACATATCTTCATGTCAAGATAGATAGTTTAGGATGATTCTAAGCAATTTAAAAAATCTATAAATAAGAGGCCTTGCCTATTGAATTTTAATCTTAATTTATACATAGTTACCATGTCAAATTGATTCAAAGATATCTAACATGCCAAATTTATGATGCTAAAATATTTATCCAAGTGAATCCAAAGCCACAAGGTGCCAAGGAGAAGAGGAGATAGCTAAGCCTCCTTTAATGAATACTTCATGACCACAGGCCGAGAAAGCCACTACAACAAGCATTTGAAGCATCACAAGAAGGTGAAAAATTCATGTTTTTCTTTACTTTTTAGTTGTGTTTTTTAATTTTTTTTATTAATCCCACCCTAGTAACTAGGCCTAGTGGTGTATGCTAGTTAGTGTGTTTTAATTGATTTGTTTTCATTTTGGGACTAACACAATACTAATCACCTCTCTTGAGTCAAATTCATAGTTCACATAATGGCAGGCCTGGTTGGACTGCAACCCACAATTTTTATCAAATATAACACACATGTAACATATTAAACATTTTTATTTAATATCTTAGAGTGTACAAGTAAAAAAGGTGAAGAATTGAGCAAAAAGATTTTTTTGGAGCTCACAGTTTTGTTATCAGGACTATGTAACTCAGATCCCAACTTGCCTTGAATTTACCCAAATCACCCTAAATCTGATCCCAACATAGTATAAATTGACTCAACTCACCTTGACTTAGATCTGAATTTGTCTTGAGTTGACCCAAATTACCTTGACTCAGATCCTAACTTGACTATGTGAAACTCGAGAGCTAAAATGCTATTTTAAAATGTTTGGTTTGGGGTCATACAGACTCCATTTTAGTTGTTTTTTTCAAACCATGAATTTTTATTAAATTTTCTAGATTTTACATTAGTTTAACTTCAATTTTCATATATTTTTTATAAAGTTTTGAAAATCTATTTGGATGTTTCTAATCTAACACATTTGCTTTTGGGGTGATGTCTTAAGGGTAGACAGGTAACTAGTAGATTTCAAATTTGATAAATCATGTTTTAGACCACCTTTAGAATGATTTTAAAATTAATTAGGAACCTTATTTTGGTGATTAATAAAACATTTAGAATCTTAAGTGAAAGCTTCCAAAGTTACAACTTAAGACCAAGGGGTCAAAAGAACACCACTAGATCTTTTATTTAGGCTTCCAATTGAACACCCATGTCAATTTTGTTTCCATTATTTCAATTATCACTTTGTTTTTTCAAAATACAAGGATATTGTGTGTATGATTTTCCATTTTTCCCCTTTAATGAACCCTTTGAATCAAAATAACTTTCCTTATTTATAAATTACCTAGTCCAAAGCATAGAAAGAACATCATCTAAAGCACCCCCTAAAAACTGACAAAAGTATTGGGTGACCTTGTTAATGATGCTAATGTATTTCTATTTTATACTTTATTTATTTCATGTAAACTTGGCTTATGTAGGTGATTCCATTTCCTCCCATGAGTTCTTTAGGGAGCTTTGACCTAGGGTTTCATCTCTTGGCATTGACTTCACTTAATCCTTCTAAGTTGCACACATAACATATTTGCATTTAAACATTACACTACACTAAGCAAATAACAAGATGTAGTGGTTGTAAAAAGGACTAGACCTTTTTACAACTAGCCAATGCCATGATCACCTAGTTTTCATGATTGTCTTTTACATCATTTGATGTGAAAGTCATTATGTAATTGATTCCCCTAGAAACATTTGAAAGGTTTCTAGTTTAGTTAACCCCATAATGTTGAACCCTTGCTAGGATTTGGATGATAATAATTAGTGTATTTTGCTCATTTTTGCTTGGTATGTTTTGAGACTAAAACTTATTTATTTGTTCATAAGCCATGTCAGAACAATGTATTTGAGTTGAGGAGGGTAGTGTTATGCTATCCAAATCATTTCAAAACATTTTGATACTTTTGAGTCTTGAAACATACCATAGATCACATCATTTGAGCATGCTTACACCGTTAGGATGTTAAATTTGTTTCAAGACTAGTTTACATTGTATTAAAAACCATTTTATGTATACCATTTAGACCTTTGTTTTGTGTTGTCATGATGTCCAATCTTGTCTAGCTTGTTTAGTCAAATTCTAGTTTTCACCATTAAGTTTTCAATTAGCCTTGTAAATTTTGGATTCAAACATTGATTGATTTTTTTTTAGGCCTTAATTCATGGGGATGACACACAGATCTTTCTCTTTTGGGTTGCATAACTTTGGTTAATTGATTAACAAATTTGAAAACTATTGATGGTTTGTTTGTTTAATACCTATCCATATCATTGTTTGTGCCTTTATTTGGGAAAACATAGTCTTTCTTCAAAGAGCCTTTTATCTTATGACTTATGCCAATTGATCATGTTTATGTTTGACTTGATGTGTCAGGTTATGTTAATGTTATTTCCAAACTTGTTATATTAAATCAAATCACATGATAACTTTGTTTCAAGTCTGGGTTTTGATGCCATTTGGCCAAAAATCCTAGCATATACCTATTTGTTTGAGCCTATCTTTTGACTTTGTGTTTGGACAAAATACCTAGTAACTCAATTTTTCCCTTTATTAGTTTAGACGTTGTTTGGAAAACTTTGACCTAGACCTTCGACATGCCAATTTTTATTTAAATGCTTAACCTTTTGTGTGTATGACATTTGATGTTAGAATATTTTATGACAAGTCTTATCACAAACCATTTTAGAGATAAAACTCCATTTGAAAACTACATTGAAGATATAGCTCCACTTTTAACCAATTTAGACAAATTTTGAACCATTGGTCCTTTAGACATAGTTTTTTGGTAGTTTGTAGAACTCTAAGCCTTTTTATTTTTTGAGCTTTCATCATTTATGCAGATATGTCTAGCTACACCTATGGTGGACTCACGTATAATCAAAATTATCATAGAATGGCCACATAAAATGACTTTTATGGCTTTATTCAAGACCCCAATGATGATAATATGGTTTATGAGATAGATTTCTATCCACCTCATAATAATCATTCATGAGAACAAAGTCATGAACCAGCTTACAATCTAACTCAAGACCTAGATTGGTATGAAGAAGCTTGTGAGGAGGACTTTGAAGACCCAACTACAAATAATGTTGTTTGGGATACAGATCCATACCCCCTTTATAATAATCAATATGTGGAACATAGTCACGAACTAGCTTATGAGACAACTCATTACTAGGATGATATAGTCTATGAGGAAGAATTGGATGCTTTAGCTTGTACAAGCAATCAAGTTTCATGACATCCTTTTGTTATCTGATCATCAACTCCCCCTAAACCTCCTTTTAATTATATGAGCTATCAACCTCTACAATATCTAAGGAATACCATTACCATTCTTAGATTTAGTCCTTTGGCTTGTGCGAGCAACCAAACTCCACAAGACCCTTTCATCATTATAGTACATAGCCCTTTGACTTGTTTGAGAAATCAAGCTCCACACCACCCTATCATTACCATCTCAAGAATTTTTCTTTTGGATCATCCAAGAAATCATGTTCCCTAATGCCCTACCATTATCCAACTATAGGCCATTCTTCCTCTATTACCAATCCCATCCAAACCTCAATTGATCTAATATTTTGAAGACCAAGCTATGTTCAAAACCAGTATTTTCTAACTCATTAATAGCTAAATACAAGACAACCAACAAATCTAATATGTTGATGTTGAACTAACCACTTATGATAAGTCAACCTATGATAAATCATGTATTAATCCTATACTAGCTATAGAGGAGTCTCACATTGATGAGCTAGTATTTATTGAGTTACTTCTTAATGATTATACCCACCTTTGGGAAAATCATTACCTTGACCATGTGCCTATTTTTCAATATCCTCTTATTAAAAGGCTAGTATCTGAGGAGTTATCTCTTGACCTTTTTCACATCCTAGAGGAGTCCCACTTTGAAAATTAGTTTCTATGGAGCCCATTATGCCATCATAAGTTATTACTTATCCAAAACTAAATACTCAATAATACATCATTATAATAGTGTACCTATTAGATGAAGAATCAGTGATAGATTTAGGTTTTATTCTTAAACTAACATTAGATTTACCATTATAATCTAAATCAACATTAGTCTTAACATTAAATTTAGAATCCTTTGATTTAGAATTAGATTCAAAAGAAGAATATGTTTGTGGCTGTTAGAACATTGGTTATGCATGCCTTACAGATCAATTTGAATATGTTTATGATCCTTATATAGTTTTTGAGGATGAATACTTCAGATTTTACACAACTTATCCTATTATCTTCTATGAGGATTATGCAGCCTCTCCCCATTCCATTACCATTTCATAGGCCATTACCATCAACTAGAATATCCATATCATTGACATTCCATCTCCCATAAGTGTCCATTGAGATCAATATAATCATACTTTGTTGAACTGAATCCATGGTGACATAGTAGTTGAAGAAGAGAAAGGAGGACAAGACAAAATTCATGTAGCCAAAGAACACTCTCCAAGTGAAATATTTTTGGAGGCACTAGGGGACAAGCAAAGTTCAAACTCAACATAATTTAGTGAAACTTTTTTGAAAAAACTAGAAGAAAATCAAAGTAAAAAGTCAACATTCCTTAATGAAACCTTCTTGGAGATGTTATGGGATAATCAAGATAGCTTCAATGATGAAAAACTCTTTAAGGAACCAACAGTTGAGCATAAAAGTTCTCCAATACTTGATGAAGATAATATCAAAGATCAAATCAAAATAACTTCCAATCTATAGCCTAATCAGGTTATAATTACTCTCAAGATCAAACAACAAAAAAATATGGTGGTTCTATCGAGAGCATCTTTAGAGGTCTTAGGCCCTGCCATAACCAAAATTATGTCAAATTTAGCATCAACAACATTACGTGTGATTAAACATCTTGATCTTCATTTATTTTCCAAACATTCCAAATTCCATTATCATCTACCACTTTATTTCAAAATCAAACCTACCATCCATTATTTATCCTTGTTTACCGTACATGGCCACACTTTCCTTTGTAGAGGCTACAAAGATACCTTGTATCAACATTTGAAGGAATCAAAATCAATGACTAGTGAAGATCACAAAAGAATTCTCGCCATCCAAATATATAGGCAATTATTGATAAATTAGTTATTTAAATGATGTGTGTGCTAGTAATTAACATGGTCAAGTATTCTTTTTGTATCATTTGTTGATTAGGATGTCTATCTTCCCATCAGAAGGAACAATAAAATTAAAAACCACACCTAGACCAAAAACTTCTACCATACCATTTCATTGCCATGACACTACCATTGTTACATATCCATTTATCATTATTGGATATCCCAACCAATCATCTTCTCACATGGGGGCATACCTCTTATCATTCCATTCTTATCTAGAGCAAATCTTATTTTTAGTCATCCTACCCATTCCTATTTTGATCTTGGTTCATTTGGCTCTTCCTGTAACTTTTGTGGGAGGATTATAATCAATTTCTAATAATTAATCAAATATATTTTTACAATGATAGTCTATGAAAGTAGTTTGATATTTGATCTATCAAGATATCTTTCATTTTCCATCTTGTATCAATTTTTTTTTATGTGAGCCTGATTATAACCGCCTATGGGGAAATCAATGTCTCACCAGTCTTGATACTAATTATAACTACATATGGGAAAATTATTATCATTGACCTTATTCAATTTTATCCTAGTTATAACCACCTATGGGTAAAATAGGGGCAACACTTATTTACCATGTATTGCCACATGACCTTGCCATCATTGTTTTCATTTGACTGGCTATTTGCTAGATTTGAGAACTTGTTATAATCTAGTTGGTCTTTCCATACCTTTTGTGTAGATAAAATTAATATAACTTGAGGTTGTTTTAGGGCTATGTAGGTCATGCTCAATTCATGTTGAGGTCACCTTAGTCCCCATTTCCATACACTCTTTATTTTTTGAGTAACTTAAGCTAAACACTCTCACCATTTTGTGAGTAGGTATCTTGTAATCCTCTAGCGAGTTAAGATACCTAAATTTTTTAAAAACATTCATAACATTTCAAAAATGCAAAAATATTTGTGTTATCTAAGCCTAATCAATTATACTCAATCTACCCTATTAGGGCAAAGTCATTGTTAAGATGCTTTCTTTTGATTTTGTTTTTAGGAATTTTATTTATTTATTTATTTAATTCAATTTTGTCTATTTGTGTCCCTTTTATGTGTTTTATTTGTTTTTTTGTCATCTTGCCTATTTGTTTGCTTTCAAAAATGTTGCCTCGACTTAGTTTGTATGTGTTAATTAGGTGATTCCTCAAGCACATTATTCTTGAGTCCATCCATATTCATACATCAACATTGTCATCATGGTTTTTATCATTGGTGTATTATTTTCAAGTGTTTATTAGATCAAGATTTAGTCCTTACACATGTTTTGGAAAGGTCTTCATAGTGTTTTATCATGAAGCCTAACATCACATGCTATAACAAAAATCACCTTCATGAAGGCCTAAAATCAATAGAGCCTTAGAATTTTCTCCTTCACACCTTGGAAAATCCTCCCATCCCACCCTTGATCAAATCAACCCATTAACAATTTTAGTTGTATCATTGCTAATCAAGATGAACATCTCCTCATTGGTAAGTACAACTAAACCATTCAAATTGATCAAGCTTATGTTTCTATTCATCTATTTCATCAATTTCAACCCACTCATATTTAATATATATTATAGGTTATATCCTTGAGTTATGCTTGCTAATCAACCCTAACTGGGGCACAATCATCTTTACCCAATTTAGGTCCTCTTAATGATTATAACTACCTATGTGAAAATCATTATTTTGACTTTTAATCTTAATTATAGCTACCTTTGGGTAGATTAGTATCATTTTTACATCAATGCATGTAATCATTTTCTCATTTGTATTAATCTCAACCATGGGTTAATTCCACCTTCCTTCTTGATTCTTTTTGAGGGACCATCCATCAACAAATGTGACATCCACTCCCTCAAGGGGGCATCATCCTAGGCTTCCCAAACACCATTTGGATCTTTGTTCTTCAACCATCATCTCATTTTTTTCATAAAATAATTTTATCATTATTTAAGAAGACATTACTATTATTATATCTTACAACACCTTCCCAAATAGGGGCAAACTATAGACACCTAAATCTGGTCATTGATAACCTCCAACTAGGCTTTTGAGCAATTTCCACCAAAGTGCACAATTTGGCCTAAAAACATGAAAATGCATTAAATGAGTTAAAACTGATATATTCAAGTGCTAATTTTGGATAGAGTGTCATTAAATGGGGAAATTCAATTTATGGGTCAACTAACTTTGATCAGATCATTTCAAGTCGAAATGCCAATTTTACACCTGGGTACTCTAGATTACTCTTTTCTATCAAATTTATTGTATGATATATGCATCTTTTTTGTTTTATGTTAGAAACATCCTATATTGTAATATGGTTCCAACACATCTGACATTAATTTATAATTTTAAACCATTTGAATTTTGGACCTATAATAAGGCATGTCATCAATTTGAGTAATTTGGGCACAAAGTAATTAATCATGCTTAAGAGCTAATAAAAACCAAATTAGAGCCTAATTAATAATGACATGGAAATTTTTTGGATACTTTTTAAAAAAAATAAATATTGAATAACTATATCATTAGGTGACCTCATTTCTTAGGAAGACATGCCCAGGTCATAAATTCCACAACTACTAGGATTATGGGTCTCCCATGCCTCATAATGACCCTCCATACCTCTTCAATGCCCCTTTTTCCAATGTCATGATGAGGATAATTATAGATTTAACTCCAAAAAATATAATTAATCCTCAACCACACATCTTCATCTTAGGATTGATGGTTTATGTTGATTCTGAGCAATCTCAAAAATCTATAAATAAAAGGCCTTGTCTATTAAGTTTTAAGATTAATTTATGAAAAGTTACCATGGTAAATTTACTCCAAGATCTCTCACATCCAAATTTTATGATGCCAAAATATTGATCCAAGCCAAGCCAAAGCCATAGTGTTAAGTAGAAGATAAGATAGCCAAGCCTCCTTTGATGAAAACTTCATGAGTACAAGCCGATCAAGCCAATATAACAATAATTTGAAGCATCCAAGGAAGGTGAAGGATTATTGTTTTTATTTAATTTTTAGTTGTGTTTTTCATTTTTTTTATTAAGCTCACCCTAGTAACTAGGCCTAGATATGTATGCTATTTAGTGTGTTTTTATCAATTTTTTTTATTTTGGGAGTAACACAATACTAATCACTCTCTTGATTCAAATTCCTAGTTCACAGTTGACACCTTGGATCAATAAATTTTCATAGGTGAACAAAGAAAAAACATTAGTGAGGTAGTTTCTTCCATTGTCTCATATATTTTTAGTATATAAATTCTAGTTAAAGATTTGAACAATTGAGCTTAATGTCTATTATGGATGCATATTGGTGCCTAAATTATATAATTATGAGAATGAATTCTTCACCTAGCCAATATAATAAAATGAAGACATTGATTCAACATTTTTCTAATAATAAAGGTGAGTCCTTAGAAATTTTGGGAGATATTAAGGTCACTAACATGATCACTCGTGTAGGTGTGTTCATTCTAAATTTTTAGAACCTCCTTGAAATAGATGCAAATAACTTCAAGGAATAAGCTAAAGGTACCATTTATAAATCCAATGATGATGTGTTATAATTGGTTAATTTTGATTTAAAAATGGTATCAAGAATTTAATCTATGGGGGTATAATTCAAGAGCACAAAGGCCAAATAAGGTTGATGGTTGATGCCATGAAATTATTACAAACTTATTTGTTAAATTTTGACATCATAAATGAAACATTGATGTAGCACATGAATTTTTTGAATAGATAAGGGCTAAATAAGTTTCTTCAGGATATCCAAACAACACAACTGATTGTTAATTCCCATATGAAAACTTATAGTGCCCAATTTTTGGGTTTCATAATTTTTCAGACTCCTATAGGGCCTATTTTGATCCATCATGGACCCATGATGGTTACTTTTTCTACAACTATAACTACTCCAACAACCTCTTTAGCCAATAGTTAGACATTAACACCTTGGTAAATATATATATGTATTTGCATATTCTAATAAAGTTGGAACTTTCAATCCTAACTTATTTAATTTGCATGTATATTGTATTTTTAGTTGAAAATTTAGTTCTATGTGAAATCATTATACATGCATGCCTTGCATAATTATGGAAACATATTTCTATTTTGGACTTGTAAATTTAGATAATGCTTGAGATATGAGGCCTTCCCAATCCTAAATTAATATATAATAATAATCTCCCAGGTCCAAAGCGGATAATTTTGGGTATTGAAATTATTAGGAAATTTTGAGAAGTTATACTAATTTGATTTTGATGTGCAAATATTGATTATTTTCTAATTCTATGGACTATGTGGGATGTTCTATCATTATGGTATCTTAGTTTCTAATTATGAAAGAATTAATATTTTATAATATAATTATTCACATTAATGTATACATGATTTGGATGCCTTTTGCATGCTCATTATAATCCTCCCTTGTAGATGTGTAATAACAATCTCACAAACATGGATACTTTTAGTTTTGCATGTCTATGTTTACTATGTTTATTTCTATTATACTCATAGCATACTATAATAGACATTGGTCTTTTTATTTCTTGTCCAAACTTAGGCCAAGTGTTAGTCTTAAAGATTTTTTATCTTGTATGGTCCACATGCCTATTTTCTACCCTTCCTTTCCCTCTTTTTTTTTAAATTTTCTTTTAGAATCCTATCAGTCTTAATTAAAGCTATCTTCCTTCCAGCACTCCAAGTAGAATTAGGTTCATCCATATTCGACCCATCATTTGTAAACAATTTGTACCATTCAAAGATATTTCACCAATAGATTGCTTAAAAACCAAATGCCCTAAAACTCATGCCTTGCATTGAAACCTTCCACTTATCTTAAAATAATAGATGTTACTTTGTAAAGGTCTATATGGTTTACATAAAACCTAAGTTAATATAAACTTAATAATATCATAGAATAAGGGGATGCACTTCCACCTTATTCCATTTGAAAAGAATCACTTGAGTTGCACTAGAAGAACCTAAGATACTAAAAAGGTCTACCTCATAAAATAGCCTTTCATTACCACTTTTGAAAATACATAGAAAAGTTAGGTCTAACAAGGGAATTGGGAGAGAACCCAAACCCCAACCACTCTCTCTAGGCAAACACCATATTCATTACTCTCAATGACTCAACTACATGGTCCCCCTCAAGTTCCTACTGAGATCATAGGCTCTACTATAAACATTGTTGGAGCTATCCATGATTTACTTGGAAACCTTGAGAAATATCTAATTTCATTTTCTCCTTTAGGATAAAGTACCATAAAAGAACATATCATGGCCTTAGAAACCACTTTGGAAATCCTAAATGTAACACATGAAGATGTGGCTTGCATATTATTTCCCTTAACCATGAAATATGTGGCCTATGAATATTTATTGAATATTCAAAAGTGTTCAATTACATCCTAGGCTAATTAGGAAGATACCATATTGGCATAATTTGGATAGGTCACTAGTGCATGTATTGTTTATCAACATTTTGAGTATGAAACAAGAGACTAATGAGACAATTTAGGGCTTTAATACTAGATTTAAAAGTTTGTGTAGAAGGCTTGAGACCACTTACCAACTTGATGAATCATTGGCTCTTGATATGTGAAAAAAATCCTTATACCCCATGATTATGGATTTCTTCTACAGAGTAGCAAATGTTGGTTCATTGCCTTTGGCTTATGTTGAACATATCAATATCAATATATATATATATATATATATATATATATATATATATATATATATATATATATATATATATATATAAACAATAGAATCCTTAGTTTTAATCCTTGGTCCCACTCTATCTAGTTTTATTTTTAAAATTTTCAATCCAATTCCAAATAGAAACTAGAATATTGTATCCTAATACTAGACTCAAGTATAGACCTCAGTGCCATTAACCCAAGTTCTACCCAATCAACATGTAGGTTTCTTAAACAATTCTACCCCTAACTAATAAAACCTGAGTAAGTCATTGATAATAATTAATACTACCACAACATAGGGTACCAATTTAGATTCAATAAAAACATATTTGGAATCAATCTAAATAATGGTACCAAAGTTAAGTAATGAGTTTCTAAGCATTCATAAACATATGGGCTTTTGGGATATTTTTTGTAGTTATAGCTCTAACACTAAAGTCTAGCCCAATGAGATAGCATGCTAACCCTTTCACATGAGGGTTAGGTCTCACATGCTCACCTAAAACACATAGTGGAAGAATAGCTCCCATAGATTTTCAGACAATGTTGATATCATATTCATATCTTTCTTTGTGTAATTTTTGATAGGGATGATGCACAAATAGATTACCTTGATCTTTATTCTTTGGTCGATTAATACTATTATGTAGATTATTACAATCTTATAATAGCATTAATTACTAGAAAATGAATTGCATAACACACACACAATATGTATATATGTATGTATGTATGTATGTATGTATGTATCACTTTACACACAATTCACACTATCATTCTTTATAACACAAGCTTTATCAATCCTACTAGTCATATATTATGCTTAAAACAAAAGGGCCATTACAACATCATTTAAAAAGGGTAAAGATTCATCACATTTATCTACCCAAAAGGATTCATCCTTGAAAATAGATTACAATAGGGGTATTTACACTTAGTTTCCCTGAACAAGTATCATAATCATATGGCTTGAGTAATTGACACACAAACTCTTAACAGACTAAAAGCCATGCACTTACAACTTGTTCTTCCTAAAACCATGGGACTTAGTACCCCCTATATCCTTAATTTATTCTATAACATGGAAGCCATGTATTTTTTTCCTTAAGGCCTAGTGTAAAACTTGTGATCCATAAGGTTAGAGTGACCCATGTAAATCATTCTTCCAACTACTTCCCACTTTCCACACACTCCCCTAATCTTTTGCTTCCATTTTATGTCTTATGTTCTTAAGTTCCTCATGAGTTTTTCTACTTTTACTGGGTCCTCTCATTTTGGTTCTCCAATGCCATTATCCTCTTATGCTTAATAGGTTTTATGACTATTAGCTATGAACCATGGTTCTCTTGCACCATGGTCCTTTTGTGTCATGCTAGTCTTACACCAAAATAGGACAATGGTCCTTCTATGTCATGTTAGTCCCATGTCAAAATGGGACAACACTTAGCCAACATTCAGGGGTGAACATCACCCCACACTATGCTCTTAGTCCATCCTAGAGTAATCCACACTAGTATCCTCCAAAAATTCAAGCCCCTTCTACTCAATTTCCTTCATCAAATTTTCCCAATGGGAAAATGCCTTGAGAACCTTTGTATTTATTCCCTCTATGGCCTCTTTCAATATTGTTATCTCCTTGGTTTGGGTTGGAGTCTTACTACTCTTCTTCACCTATTCATACAAGGCTATGATGATATCCTTCTAGATATCTCCTTGTCAACCTATCCTTAGAGGGCTAAAAGAATATCATTTAGACATCAATAATGTTTATTAATGACATTCTCCATCATCTCTACAGTCCTAAATGCTTTCGCATGCTTGGTGTGGTGCTTTATTAAGAGTGAAACATTAGCCATGTGCTACCTTAGGTCCTCTTCATCTTGGAGCTGAACCTTCAAGATTTTATTTAGGCATCCAATCTATATAAAAATGCCATCCAAAATAAGGATAACTTTCCCAAATCTCTCCAATTTTTTATTATATATGTTAATAGCCATGGTGAAATATTCAATTAATTCCATTCCCTCATCTCTCAATGCAAGTCACTTCTTCAAATTTTTAAACAGTAGTTCTACCAAGGTCTCCAACTTTCCTATGACATCCCCATTGAAAGGTACACCATATACAAGCACTGGATCTTCTTTCAAAATTATTTTATAAGGGTTTAATATCTTTAATTTTAGCTCTATGGCCTCTTGGATATTTTGTTTTAATGAGGCCACTTCCGTGGTGAGCACTTACTTTTTTATAGTTACTTTACTATATATTCCTATAACCTTGGCATGTTTTTGATTAGCCATGTGTACATTAGAATTTGATAAAATATTATATCATGTCATCTCAATGTTGAGTTTCAAAAATAAAAAACTTGATATAAGTGGGGTGAGATTTTTTGGATCAACCCTCATTAATTCTAGAAACACTTAGGCATCTAGGCCCAAAGTGAGGTTATCATGTGGGAGTTCAAACGCATGCTCCTCATTTTACATCTTGAGCAATAAGGACACTTGATTCCTAGTTTTAGGACTCACCTCCTTTGAATGGAAGTGAGGCCAAAGATAGAGTCTTTTGTCCTCAACACCAAACTGGTAAGATTTGTGCATAGTGATTACCATTCACTCATCATCCTACCCTTTCATCTCAGTTGCCTCCTTCCCCTTATTTGGGTGATGTTCAAGCTCAACCTCCCCATAACCACCAATGGCCATATTACTATATTCCTCACTTTCCTCTTTTTTATATGTTATTTTAGTATTAAGGAAAGAATCCTCAGATGTGGCCTTCTCCTACACTAGGGAGGGAGTTCTCTCAGAATCCAAACTAGAGCTATGAATCTACACCTAAAGAACATTTACTTGGGGTGTTTTCCTTGGGGGAAACTGGTGGGTAGCTCTTGTAGTAGTAGTTGGGGGAGATGGATAAGGTGGATGTGGAGGTGGAGAAGGTGGTAGAGATAGAGGGGGAGTCAGCTGAGAAGATGAAGGTGGGGAAACCAAATAGTGTGGAGGCAAAGAGTATGAAGGGGATGGAGAAGTGTGGGTAGGAGATGGAGAATTGTGTGGAGGGGATGGAGATGGATGAGATGGTGAGGGTGAAGTATGAGGTATAGGTAGAGCTAGAATATATGGATAAGAATATGGTCTAGAGGAATATGCCTTTGCCATCTTTTACCACTTTTTGGGGGCCTATTTCCCTTGTTTACTTGTACCCACATCTAGTCACTTCTTCATCTTCAAAGGTTCTAATGGAGGGAGTTTTTCATTAGGGCCTCCACCCTATGGATTATTTTGGGGGTCTAGAATGTAAAATATCTTTTGAATTTGATCCTTGGCCAAAGTGTGCTTGACCTAGATGTTAGTTAGGTCTGTCTCCAACCTCTCTATGTAGGCCTTCTTCCCTAGATATACATAAAGTTTTTTGAGAGTGGGAATCTTCATGTCTATTCTCTTAGCCTACAAAATGATAGGCTATGCATCATATATCTAATTTATGGAATGTATGAAGTACTATGTAGAGAACGCATAGGGTAGCTTTAGCCATGATAAAATCTCTCTGAATGTAATCATATAGATTCATTTGAGGGAGAAGTGATGCTTTACAGTTAACTATGTTTATTCTGTATCCAAGGGGGTAAGTCCTTAGGGATGCACCACTCATCCCTGAATGTCACCTTAATCCCATCAAACCAATACTTCATCTTAATCTTGTAATATGGGGTGATATGTCTATTAAAAGTGAATACCTTATAACACTTAGTGAGCGACTTGTGTGTGGGAGGGTATACCCACTTCAATGATCTCAAATTAAAATCTGGTACTGCAATATCATCAAAGACCATTAATGGGAGAACTAACCCTAAGATAACATGTACTTTGGCATCTAATGGGATTTATCTACATCTTCAATAATATTGTGGATAGATTATAGGGCCCAATTATATTTTACTATCTATGAGAATTGATGAGCAATGTAGAGGTATGTCATGTCCACCTCTTTCCATTGATTGGTCCCTCTAATCTTGGTTGAGATGATCCATGCCAAAAATTAGAGGGTGTGATCCTATAGGTTCTTGATGTACATGGCATGGCCATACTTTAGATATATCAACACCATAGTGGTTTTTTGTATCTCTTTAGTCTTAGCTAAGTAATCAATGATTCTTAACCCTAACACTATAGCCCCATGAATTTGTTAATCCATTTAGGGGTAATCTTCAAACTACACCATTAAAGTAGATATAGTCCTCATAGATGTACAAAAGGAGGAATTTTACCACCTCCATGGGCTTACCAAAATAGGGTAACTTAAAGAGATGGAATAGTCCTATAGCATCAAACTGGTTGAATATTGTTAGGCCATACATCACTTGGTTCTTTATGTTATTTGTTTTGACTTGGTATTAATTCTAGAGCTTTACCTCATTCTTAGGTTAGTAGTGATTGTATCAAACACTATACAAGACAAGACCTTAGAGACCTAGTTCTCTTGTGTAAGACTAAGTCTAGGTACTACATCTCTTCTATTAATAATGATGAGGTTGGGGATGTTTGGGCCTTATGCACTTTAGATGTCTACACCTACTTTTTTTTCTACACCATTCTTTCCTTCTCTTCTTATGCTCATTATCCCTCTTCTCTTTCCATTCTTTGGGCTTGTTATTTTTAGTGTTGTACTCATTCCTCTAAGGTCTCTTCCCTAATGGGGACATGGTCTCCTCTACTCACCTTTTCCTCCTCTGGTATCATTAGCAATTTGTCAAGTGTTTTGACCTTTTTCTTAGGATACATTACACTTCAAGGAGATTTAAGGTTAAAACATGGCCATCTCATGTTCCCAAATAAATACACGGTTGTAATCTATTAATTTAGCTTATATGATTAAATCATATTTAATAAAGGACCTACAATTTTTGAAATTAAATCTTTTCCACTCGAACCCAACTCTGAATCTCCCTTCTCAACCCTGGTAAAAACATAAATGGTTCACTAATGACTTGAAAACTCTTTTCTTAGATATAGATGTGATTAACTTGGCTCTAGTTTTTGATTTACCTCAGCTTTCATAAATGTAAGTTAAACACAAAATAAAGTGTGAAACACATTTAACTTACCTATTTATAGGCTCTAAGAGGACTTCACCTTCATTAAATCCCATTTGTCACCCATCACTTCATGGAATTTAATGTAGATTTTTTCATGGCCATCACATTTAGATCCTTGCCTTTTATAATTAAAGTCTAAATAGTAATATACCATCATGTTATTGGCATGCTTCTCACCATAAATAACCTAGTGGCATTAATGACATGTCCTATCTCATGCCTTTCTTAGAAGTGGATGACAACAATATCTTACCCTTTCCATGTGGTGGAAGATAGCTGTTGCATTTTAAATTTCTTACTTATGGTAGGAACCTTACCCCTTAGTGCCTTTAATCACTCATGAACCCTTAGTAACTTGTATTCTATTATGACTTGTGTGCCCCCATAACTTATGTGACCATATACCTCATGTGCCCAAGTAACTTGCTCACTTTTAATTTTTACCTTTTTAAACTGAAGTTCTTACCCCACACTAAAACATGTTGTGGTCCTCCATAAATAGAACAAAAAATTTTAAAACAAAATTATAAAATTGGAAAAATGGAATGTAACAAAGGCAACACTTTTATTGAAAGTAATAAATCCTAATTTAATAGCATAATACTTATTGATTAAAAAAGTTTAGATATTGTAAAGTGAAGTATGGATGAATTTGACTACCATTATAGTTCCTTTAGAGGAGCTAACCATCCATCCTTTTTAAATGACATGTTCTAGTAGGTTGAATATTATTTATTATAAATGGGCCATATTAATGGATGAAAATATTTCTAGGGTGTCACACAAACTTAGATTCATATAATAAGACCTTCATTCTAGGAGAAAAGACTTTGTTCTTTATATGGTGATCATACCATGCCCTCTACTTACATCTCTCTACATCCTGAATTTAATAAGTGAGGAAATAGGTCTCATCTAGTTTTACTAAAGTGCATAAATGTGCTTTTAGATATGCCTATTTGTCTTGTTGTTCTAGGCATATGATATAAAGGGATGGTACCAAGAACTCTACTGGCATCACTACTTCCATACCATACACCAATTTGACTGACATGTTCTTATTGAGGCACTTTTAGGTGATTCAATAAGCCTATAATACTACAAATACCCTATCATCCTAATTAGTGTTGCCAACATTATAAATTTTAGTTAAAGTGGTACTGAAGATCTTACTAAAAGTCTTGGTAGTTCTATTGGCTTATAGGTGATATGATGTTATTTTGTGGTGCATGATCATAAAATCGACTAGTAATATGTGAATTGTTTCATTCAAAAAGTGGGTACCATGATCACTAGTGAAACTCGAGAGACTTCTAAACAAAGTTATGATGTTCTCCCAAATGAACTACATAGTAGTAGCAATAGTATAATCCTTAGTTGGTATAGATTTAGACTAGTACATAAGGTAGTTAGCTATCACAATGATATATCGAGAACTCATTCATTATCCTACTTAAGTAATAGGACCAACAAAATCAATATCCAACTTATCAAAGGGTTCCTAAGAAGGGATGGGTTATAATGACATATAATCTCCTTGGTTAGGTTTGCCTATGTAGCGTGAAATGTCAAATTTACCAACATCTAATTTAGCATCTTAGAATAGAGTTGGCCACCAGAATCCAACTAACAAAACCTTTCATGCGGTATCCTCTCCAACATAGTTCCGTTCATAAATATCCTCATGAAATTTTTGAAGTACCTTGAGGTGATCATGTTAAAGGACTTCATCATGGCCTATTTTGTGAAGATCACCTACTACGATCTAGAAGGGTATAGCATGAACCATAAGTTGAATTTTTTTGTGAGGTGAGAGATTTGGGTATAGAGCTAGTAGTAAAAATGTTACAATTTATTCTAGCCTTTTAGGAACCCATCTTACTTAGAAGAGTTGTACATTAGTGGGATCATCTTCTATTGTATGTGATGGTTATCCATTATCAATTCAAGATAGGTGGTCACATTCGTAGATGGCCTTTCTAGGTTTCACCATAACTAAAAAATAGAATTCTTGAAACAATACAATCTAGCGACAAATTCATCCATGTAGTATGGGTTTGTTGACAAGGTACTTCAAATCCTCATGATCTATATAAAAAACAAAAGTAGTGGTTGTAAGGTACTACCTTAACTTTTGTAATGTATAAACCATTGACAAAGCGTTGTGCTCAATAGTGGCATAGTTCTTTCAACTGGTGTTAGTTTTATATTGGTAAAGTAAATTGGGTGATCTAAATGACCTTCACCTGGTTGTGCAAGAATCACACCAATGGCCTTGTTAAATACATCAACATAGATATGAAATGGATTTATTCAATTGTGGAATTGTATAATAGGATAAGTGACCATATTTTCTTTGAGTGTTTCAAATTCTTCCTTATAATAAAAAGTCCATAAGAACTAGTCATTCCATTTTAAAAGTTCTTGTAGGCATGTGGCAATCTTGGCATAATCATGAATGAACTTTCTATAATAACCCATGTGGTCAAGAAAGGTACAAACCTCGAATTGAGTTTTTGGCACTAGAAGGCAAACAATAAAAGATACCTTTTGTGGGTCTACTAGTAGTCCTTCCTTACAAATAACATGCCCTAAGAGCACACCAAAAGGCATCATAAATAGGTACTTCTTCAAATTTATTGAGATTTGTAACCCTTGATAGTGATCAAGCATGAGTCTAAGATTAACAAAATGGTTCTTGACCAAAACATATACCATCTAATTATCCAAATATAATTGGAGGAGCTTGTGGATGAAGTCCTTAAGGCTCAACTATTATCTATGAAAACACTACCAGGGCATTTTTTAACTTGAAGGATATAATAGTATAGGAAAATGATCCCCATTCTATGGAAAAGTTGTTTTAGGCTAATCTTCCTTATCTATTTGGACCTGATGGTACCCTAAGATCCATCTATTAAGGACTACACTTCACAACTAGCATATCTTCAAGGATTTCCTCCTTGAATGGCATTGGAAAGGGATTTGTCACACCAGATGAATTAAGTACTCAATAGTCCACATAAACACAAATGTATCCATAATTTTTAATATTAATCACCATGGGATTGACCCATTTATAAATGGAAATGGTAATGATGAATCTAGCATGGATCATACTATCAATTTCCTCTTTTATGTGTGCCCAGAGGTTAAGATTCATCTTGTATGGTCATTTTTCACTGTTTGAGCATCATCGACTAGATTGATATGTATCTTTGCTAAGGATTCACTGATACCCTTCATTTAGATATAATTCCTTGGAAAAACATATAAATATTCTTTTATCAACTCAAATATTTTTTTAATCTCTGTATCAGTCTAAACTTTTCCAATTATAGCCATCTTTAGCTCTTGTTATGTGCCAATGTTATGTTGAACAGTCTGAATAGGCCCATAAAAGGGGTTGTCTAAATAGTCTATGTACTAATGTTCATAGAAACATATAAATGGTTGATCAAGGGGTTGATTGAAGTAGATCCTTCACCTTCATCTACTTGGAAGATAAGATTTTTCTTTCCTAGGAAAATCTCTTCATGTTGATCCTTATCAAGGACTCATGCAGGTATAGGAAATTGATGTCTTCAAGGATAATTAAACAAGTGTAAGGATTCCTTAAGGTCCTAATGGATATGCCTCAAGTGGTCCTCAATGAATCTTGGGCCTTTGAGAACTACTTCACATATGTCCTGAAGAGTGAGTCACAAGTCTATCCTTCATGATGAACATGAAAGTGCTTATGTCATACTCTCCTTCAGTAACTATCAAAACCTAGTTCCCGTGTGTCACTCTTCATGAATATACCATGCCCATCCCCATGTGTGTAAATTTACATAGAATACATGCACCTATAGATACTCTAGTAAGTATGTTTCCACATTTATCAATATTATCTCACAAGCTTCAATGTGAGGTTTGGGTGCTTTCATAGCACTATAACTAGTTATTACTTTGACTTTATTGTCATAATGAAATATGTGATGTAGGGAATAATATACTTGATCCTAGTAGAGAAGGTGCTCATTATGAATATGCCACTGCCTTATGATGGTGTCATAAAAAAGGTAGTCTAATGACCTCATTCAATCATTTTAGATGTCATAATTATTCAAGGCACTAGACAAAATCACACACCTCTATTTTTCCTTAGAAGCATCAGGATTCATCAAGTATTTCTAGTAGTGGTCCTAGCAATGGCCCTCTCATTGATAGTCTAGTAAGGTAAACAAACTTGTGACATTTAGGAAGCTGGCATGGGAATATCTCTTGACTATTGATGGTGCTACACATCCTCCTAGTGAGATCATAGTCACTATGAGCCCAATAGTTACAAGCATTACTTGTAGTATTAGAAATATACTAGGTATCATTCCATCAAGGAAGACCATCTGGGGTGGGATTATGTTATTCATTACTTTTGGTAGTGATATTATATATGTGGTTGATGTCTTTATCAACATTAATGGGATATATATAATGGGGTTCTTGTGATTGATCCAATGGTATTATGGCATGCTAATCAATGTTATCAAAACTAATGCAGCACTTTTAAAATCTTAGGTACACATGGTTCTTATAGCACCAACATCTTCTTAGTAGGGATATGTAATCATTAGCTTTAACTAACTCTAGAATCTGAAAATAAACTTTGAATGGTACTCTATGTATATCAACCATGGCATCGTTGAGAACCCTAATAGGGTGCACACAAGTTTTATTTTCCATAAGATATGAGGTGAAGGATATAGTGTTTGAATAGACATATTTAAATATGCATATTTTGTGAGGACATTGAATTTCATGTCAATATCTACTAATATGTCTTAGATTACCCATCCATCAATGTAAATAGCAACCAATATTTATCATTCTTTTAGGGAAGTAGATGAACTAAGAGTATCCTATCATCAAGCATGATTTAAGTAATGATCTTCACTTTGTTGAATGATGTGAGGGTGAGATTTATCTGGCAGTTGGGGTTGACTCATAATCCAAGCATTGAGCTATGGGACAATTTCCTAATCTAGCATTTTCTTACATAATTCTTGGAAGTTATCCTTTGTCACAAGTTAAATTTTAGCTTCCCTTTACATAAAAACACATTGTATTACATCCTTGTCTTTGAGTAATTGAATATATCCCTAAATTTCATGTATGAGCACCATTGTATCTTATAAGACATCCTTTTGCTACTGAACATCATTATACTTCATAGTGCATGGTTATTCCCACTATACCTTCTCAATTAGATTAATTATCAAATGGCTCTATCCCTTCCTACGAGTTGTAATGTTTACTTATTAAACTATAGGGATAGTTGGGCATGTACACCATTGTGGTTTACAAATTTAAATCATAAGGCACCATTTTAATTTTTATCCTTGGTGATAGTCGTATATAGATCAAGAAACTGTTCCAACTAGTGGTCCTTTTTATTGAAAGCACACATCAGTTAATTTGGGCAATCCCATTGATAGTGTTCTAGTGACCCACATTTTTAATATTTCATGGGTGGGAAACAACCACCTCTTCATCCTTTCCCTCATCCTTATCGATGGTATCCAGTATTATCCTTAATATTAGAAACTAAGGTTTGGTGCATGCCATGCATTCAGTCTTCGTAAACGTCACTGATAGAATGGTAGTTGTTAGTGTCATGGGTGTAGGCATCACAAATAGTACATAGATCAAACAAATTAGTGTGTGTATCTCACCAAAAATGAGGATAATAATGGACATCATGTTCCTTATGGTATATTTTACATGTTTGTTTAAGTACCATATGGATGTTATTGCATGGGTAGTTGCTCTTTATATGTCCTTCAATTTCATAGTCAGAACACCAAACACCACTGTGTGTCTCATGTACATTATTTTCCCTCAAATTCTCAAGTTATGATGAAGTTAAGCATATTTAGGTATCCACAAAGGGAATAATCCTAGTTTTAATGATTCTAACTACTTTAGCATGGAGAGTAGCTTCTAAGGCCTCACATGGGCTAGTGAAGGTCTTTTGTGACAAAGTTTATTGGAAGGGTAGTAACAATCCTCCCACAAAACATTATGAATGTTGGGTAGAATTAATTTAAAAGGAAATTTTAGACAAAAAGGTCTTAAAAATTTCATCATAGTCATGTACACTTTTTTTAAGTCCTTGTTTTATGCCTTTCAATGTTGTTATACTCTACTGCTCAAAGCTAGGAATGTCAAACACCTAAAGGAAGGTTGTTTTGAGTTAATCAAAATCAACCACCACTTGTTGAGGGCATAAATTTTGGTACCATTTATGCATACACTCTAAAAGGGTAGTGGTAAAATGTGTGGACTAACATTTATAAAATGTGATGCTTCATGCCCTCTAAATCAATTTTCATTTGTAGACATGCTCAGCTACATTCTCCACCCCTCGATACTCTGGCAAGTGAAGCATCATTTCATAGTAGACCATCATCAATTGAGGTGTTTAAATGGGTAAGTTTTGGGAACCTCCATCTCTAGTCCCTTGAGGAGGGAGTTCACTTCCTCTTGTGCCACCACCTAGTCCTCTTATTTCACCTCTAGTAGTAGTGTTCATGGTATGAGGTGCAATATTTAGTTTTTTAACTAGGTTTGGGCCTATATTATATCCTTGAAGACTAGGTCCACTAGGAATCCCAAATTATACCATAGAATTCCTTTAAAGAGGGAAAGAAAGTGTTAAATTTAAATAAGTGTAAATAAGCTTAGTTTCAGTATCCCTTATTAGTTTAGCTTCTGAATCCAAACTATTTGTATCCTAATTTTTAATGTGTACTCTATTTGACTAAAAGGCATGAACATGCACAATGTTGGGGGAGATGGGTTGGTTCAAATTTGGTTCCTCGACTCCTACAATCTATCTTATTTCTCCTTTATAGAATAAAAGTGGCATATAATGTGTCTTGAAAGTGATGGGATCCTCATGTGTTTTTGCTTCCCTATGGCTCCTAACAACACTCCTTGAGTTTTCCTAGTCTCTTCTTGTACCACTAACTCCCATGATCCTTTTCTAAGCTTCATCATAATTTCATTGCCATAGTGTATAATAGCTAGCTATAATTTAAACCCAAAATATTATATCAAACCCTAATCTCACCCTCCAAATGTGTGACTCATGCATAAGAGGATTTAGTCCTCCATTGGTATAGTTTTCAATCCAAGATCAATAATTAATTTATTAATTTTGAAAGCAAAAAGCATTAGAACATGACCCTGTAGCTCTAAAAGGAATTTGAACTTGGATTATTCAAGGCATGAATAGGTGGTCATAGTGTACTCTATAATGTATCTATTCTAAACTTTTCTCCACCAAAAGTTGACTGATCATGTCCATGGAACTCCAAGTCATGCTAAAATCCTTTATCATTCTAGCATCCAAGACTTCATCCTTCCATGATTCTTGAATCATACTTGAGCATATTTTATTATCCAAGCATGTAAAATAACTGAGACCTCTAAAAATAAGGTTTCACACAAGGGAATGTATAGAATCTACTCCACCCACTATTATTGAAAGATTCTTGGCTCAAGATATAGAACTATAAAATGATCCTCAACCCTAGTACCCCATTCTTCTATATTTTATATCATAATATACTCAAACATATTTCCATCACTATGTTTCAAGTACTTCTATTCTTGAAAATGGAACCAAAATGTTGGGGTTATTTTGGTAGTTCCATATCCAGTGCTGAAATCTAGCCCAATGAGCTAGAGTGCTGGCCCTTTCACATGAGGGTTATGTCTCACGTGCTCACCCTACACACATAGTGAAAAATTGGTTCTTATATGTTTTGAGGCATAGTGTTGATATCATATTCATATCTTTATCTATGTAATTTTATAAAGGGATGATGCATAAATATATTATGTTTATCCTTGTTCTCAGGTCAATCAATATTATTATGCATATTATTTTCATCTTATAAAAACATTAGTTACCATAAAAGAAATGGTATAAAACAAACACACACACACACACACACACACACACACACACACACACACACACACACACACACACACACACACACACACACACACACACACACACACACACACACACACACACACACACACACACACACGCACACACACACACACACACAAACACACACACACACACACACACACACACACACACACACACACACACACACACACACACACACACACACACACACACACACACAATCCAAACTATCATTCTTCATAACATAAGGTTTATCAATCCTACTAGTCATATATTATGTTTAAAATAAAATGGGTGTTAAAATATTATTCAAAAAGGGTAAAGATTCATAACATTGTTCTACCAAAGATGATTCATCCTTGCAAATAGATTAGAATAGGGGTATTTATACTTATTTTCCTTGACCAAGTTTCATAATCATTTATGGCCTGAAGAATTGGTGCATGGAATATTAACAGACTAAGAGTCATGGCATTTACAATTGGTTCTTCCTAAAAGCCTAGGCCTTAGTTCCCCCTAGATCCTCTCTATATGCTATAAATTGGTATCCATGTGTTCCTTTCCTTGCATGTTGGTGTAAAACTTTTGATCCATAAGGCTAGAGTGACCTATGTTAGTCATTCTTCCAACTACTTCTCACTTTCCACATGTTCCCTTAGTTTTTTGATTCGATTCTGAGTCCTACATTATTAGTTTCCTCATGACTTGCTCTCCTCTAACTAGGTCCTTTAATGTTGGTTCTCTCACTCTATTGTCTTCTTATACATAGTAGGTTCTATGACATGATGTTTCTACACCTATCAACTATGTGTCATGATTCTCACATGCCATGGTCCTTTTCTGTAGTGCTAGTCCTACACTGAAATGGGATAATGGTCCTTTTATGCTATGTTAATTCCATGCCAAAATGGGACAACACTTATTCAACATTTAGGGGCCAACAATGAGGAACACTAGAGGCCAAGACACTAGTCATAGATTTATATTTTATAGATACAACAAACCTTTCAATAGGTCTAGAAGCAATCAAGAACAGTAAGTTCCATCCAATAGAGGACTAGAGATGAACATGATGAAAGCAACCCTTCCTAATTAATTTCATGTAAATAACATGAGGTAGAAAGATGAGTTGGAATAAATTAAGTTCTATAAGTCATTCAAAATCTTTCAAATAGATATGGATAATCAATTAGGTTCTTCAATCTAGAAGAACCATCTTCCTCTATTGGTTTAAGGCATCCAAGCAACATCAATTTATTTGAGAGCTATGATTCCCTATTTCTAGAAGTAAATTAAAATGAACCATAGGACATGTAATGAAATTACTTAGATTTTCATAAAAAGTGATTATATATCATACATCATAAGCAAATATGAGATATCACATAGCAATAATTAATAGCATAGTAGAATACTATATAATATAGTAAAGGCACTTCGAGGGGAAACCTCCCCAATAATGTAATAAGTATATAATACTTGATATGGTGATCAAATACTAATCACTACCTTCTATATATAGTCTACTTATCCATGATTATTCCATAGGTAAACCTAACTAATAACATAGAGAAATGTAACCCAAATATAAAAGAGGTATTTAAGCCAGAAGTTGGCCACACATATACCTAGACATGATAAAGTTTAATGGTGTAGCATACCCATCCCCTTCAAAATAACATTATCTTCAACATTGAGTCAAATATGGATGTTTTACATAAAGGATTCATCCTCCCAAGTAGCATCATCACAAGTTAGATTCTTCAATTTGATTAGATACTCCTTAATTGTTCTATATCATAGCTACTTAGTGCACATTTGAAGAAATACCTTAGGATAAATAATAACTCTTCCTTACTCATTAAATTTTGGTAACTTAGTTTGAGTAGCAACTCTATGTCCAATTACTTTCCTCAGGTAGGCACATGAAATACTAGATGTACGTAGATGGAGGAAGGAAACTCTAACTTGTAGGCCACACTACCAATTTTTCTACAAGATCTAATCAGGCCCATAATATTTAAGGGACAAATTTTTATCATTTTTTTTTCTTCAAGGACATCCAATTATATATCTACAAGTGAACAAAGACCAAATAAACAATGTCAAAATTCCTCTAACTCCTATGTTGATCTACCTGCTACTTCATTTGATTCTTGGCCATGGCTAAATTTTCATGCAAACTTGTAAGGACCTCTTATTTAATGTGAACATTTATTCAACTACACGAACCTTAGGATGAACCTTAATGTTTGAAGTGATGGATGGAAGGTGGTATCCATATAGTTCCAGAAAAGGAGACATTTTGGAATAACTATGAATAAAAGTATTATACCATCATTTAACATGTGGAAACTAATGATCCCATTTATCCTATTTATCATAAATAAAACTCTGAGATATCCTTCTAGACATTTATTGAATACCTCAATTTGTCCATATAATTGAGGATGATAGGATGAAATATGAGCCAAGTGGGTGCCCAAACATGCAAATAACTGAATATAATAATTACTAGTGAAAATGGGATCTCTATCACTGATCTTAGGGGTACCATGCAATTTATAAACTATATTGAGAAAATCAGAAGCTACTACTCTAGTAACAAATAGATATGATAAAGAATGAAAATGAACATACTTACTAAGATGATCCATCAAACCTATGATAACATTTTCACCATTAGATCTTAGTAACCTTGTAACAAAATCCATAGACATCTCTTCTTAACGTTGGCTAGGGATGGAGAAAGGTTGAAAAAGACCTTGGGTTTTGATGGTTTCTTCTTTATTTTGTTGACCTATCATACATTCAGCCACATATTTTTGGATAACCCCTTGAGTCCTTTCCAAAATAATCCTGGTTGACTCTATGATAGGGTTTCAAAAATCCCAAATGACCCTCAATTGGATTTGCATGAATTTCTTGAAGTATTTTGTGTTTAAGAAGAGAATTCTTACATAGGTATAATCTATCTTTATACCATAATGCATCACCCTTCCATGTGAATTTTTCAAATCCACCCAAACCATATTGAATATTCTGAATCAAATCATGGGTATCACTATCATTTTCCCATTCTGATCATGCTTCCTCTATCTAATCTACTTGTAGAATTGTCATAACACATAGTAATGCCTCAATTGATTCACCCTTCCTAGATAGTGCATCTACTACTACGTTTTCCTTGCCTTTCTTATAAACTATTTCAAAATCATAGCCTAACATCTTAGGTACCCATTTTTTTTTGTTTTTTAGATGGTAATTATTGTTCCAAAAAATAATTGAGACTCTCATTATTAATCTTTACCTAAAAGTGACAAACCATCAAATAAGGTCTCCATTATTTGACTGCATATAAAATGGTAATCATTTCCTTCTCATATATGGGCTTATGCTATTTTTTACCCTTAAGATAATGACTTCAAATTATAAGTGGTTTACCTTCTTTCATGATTATAACACCCATATCATACCCAGATGCATCACATTTAACAACAAAAGTCTTGGAAAATTAGGAGTGGCCAACAATGGAGTGGTGCAAATAGCCAATTTTAGTTGCTTAAATACCCTGGTAGATATATTAGTCTAATAAAATGAGTCTTTCTTCAACAAAGATGTGAGTGGGGTTGTAAAACTACCATAATTTTTGACAAACCTATGATAGTAACTAGCTAGCCCTAGAAATCCCCTTAGTTACTTGAGTGTCTTAGGAATTGACCAGTCTACCATTGCTTGGATTTTTTGAGGATCCACTTTTACTCCATGTGAAACCAAATAAAACAAATACTCACCCTTATAAGATCCAAAAGTAAATTTGGAAGTTTTGGCATAAAAATAATGTTTTTTTATAATTAAGAGTACTTGTTTCACATGGTGTAAATGGTCTTCACAATTTTTAATATAAATGAGGATATCATCAAAATATACCAAAAGAAATTTCCACCAAAATGGACTAAAAATGATATTCATAAAAATCTAAAATGTGGATGGTGAATTTATTACACAAAATAGAATAACCATAAACTCATAATGGCCCTCATGAGTCTTACAAGCTATTTTTTCTATGTATTCATCATGTGTTTGGATTTGATGATACCCATAATGTAGGTCTAACTTGGTAAAATAAAGAGCACCATTTAATTCATCTAGAAAATCATCAATGATAGCAATAGGAAAATTAATTTTGATAGTTTACTTGTTGATTTCTATATATTTAGGACACATCCTCTAAGTGTTATCTTTATTTATCACTATGATAACTAGTAAAGAATATTCACTTTAGCTAGGGTAGATGATTCCTGCATCCAACATCTCTTTTACCATCATTTCAATTTCACTTTTCTAGGCATAAGGATACCTATATGGCCTAATGTTGGGTGGTGTACTACTAAGAATAATTTTGATAGCATGATCATGCATGTGGCTAAGTGGAAGTCCTTCTGACATGTTACCAAAAATAACTGAATGGGCATCAATCACTTGTTTTAGATTAGGAGGTTTAGATGGATGAGTTGGTTAAACTTCCATAGAAAATAGGTGAGATACAAATACTTCAACACCCTTATAGATAATATTTATCATTTTATCATAGCTAAAAAGTTGTGAATATTTATCCCTCAATCCCCTTAGATTGAATGTCCTTCCATTAGAATGAAAGTACATGAATAATTACTGAAAATTTATCTCAATAGTGCCCAAAATGGTGAGCCACTATACTCCTAGAACAATGTTAGCTCCCCCCATGAGAGTAACAAACATAAGAGAATCCAATAAGTAGTTTCCCATAGCCAGCTTAATACTATGGCATTTTCCTCAGTAGCTGATAGTAATACCATCTAAAATCATGACCTAAAATTTTGGAATAGGATAAATGAAATAGTTTAAATGAGCAACCAACTTACTATTGATGAAGTTGTGTGTGCTCCTAGAATCAATCAATATAGTTACCTTCAATTTTCTTAAGAAACACACCACCTTAATATTTTCAGGATTAATAATAACTAAAAGGGCATGACAAGAAATATTTGGTTGAGATTTTTTAGATTCCTCCTCAAGACCTTCTTCATCCTCATTAATTACCTCCTCCTCATCATCATCCTCATTAGCACCTTTGATGTAAAATAAATTTTTAGCACAACAATGATCTTTGATTCATTTTTTTGTCTCAACCATAACATAATCCTTTGGCTCACTTCTCCTCAATTTGTCAAGGTGTTAATATGGTGGGTTGAGGAAATGATGGTGTTGGAAAGGTATGATCAAGACTAGTAGTGAATGTTTTCCATTTGACCATCTCTTTTTTGTATATCATGCATGTTGGTGGGATAGCTTCTGATATATATTCTAGGTTAAATATCTAAAACTCCAATTGGATGCTCTCTTTGAGGCTACCCAAAAAAATATCAGTTAGATTTTATTCAATGATGTCTTCCATCCATAAGGATAGATTCTAAAATTAATGAATATACTCCATATTTCATATTTTTCATAGATTGGGTAACTAGATGAATTAGTTCTCAAATACATTATTATAATAATTATCCAACAACTCATAAGTGAAAATAGACCATGTAATAAGAGCACCATTCTTTTTGTTTTGCACACACAAACAATGATACCAAATAAACTACTCAGGGTCAAGAAATAGAGATGCCACTATCACCTTTTGAGAACTAAGAGTTTGATGCAAATCAAATAAATTCTCAATTTGGGTAATCCAAGTGAGAATATCCTTACCATAAAACTTACACATGTATACTTTTGGAAACATCAATTTGACACTAGAATTGGAGTTATTGTTTTGAGAGGAAGACTTGAATGATGAAGTGGAGGGTTATTTGACTCTAACTGAGATGAAAAGATAACCAGTTATGTAGTGATATGATGAAATTGAGTTTGAACCCCATTCATCTCTATATACATCCATAAAACATTAGTTTAAACTACAATGAAGTCATCATGTTGCACCAAGCCCTTTATGTCAGCTTAAAGTAGAAAAATCAATGGATCTAAAGTTCCAAATTCCATATCATCGATCGAATGAGTCCTATGAGTTTTTTTCCCTCTTTTCTTCCTTGAGTATAATGACCTATCATATATAAACCTCACGAGTCTTTTTTCCCTAGAAAATGTGTATGAAGAGATGGTACCATTGTAATTGCCTTATCAAGATGTATCTAATGATTGCCTTTGCACATTAGGGTAAAAGAATTTAACACAAAAAAATATTACCATCAAAATATACCATTATAATAATCTTGACAAAATGAATCCAATGACTATAAATGTGCAAGGGGACAATTTTTTTCTAGACTATTTTTTTATTTTTTTTTTCAAAAAGTCATTTCGAATAATACTACACTGATATAAAAAATTAACTCTTCCCAAATTATAAGTTATGTTTTTTCACTCCTAATTAAAAATGTCACACCTTTCCAGATCCAAAAAAATAATGTCATAGAAAACTTACACAAATCAAATCTTTGATACCACTTGAAATGAAATTACTTAAATGTTCACACAAAATGATTAAATTTTGCACAAAATAAGTAAATATGAGAGATCACACAATAATAATTGATATCAAAGTAGAATACTAGATAATATTGAAAAGCCATAACGAAATACTTAATATGATAATCAAATACTAACCACTACATCCTATATATATAGTCTACTTAGCCATGGTTATTCCATAGGTTAACCTAACTAAGAACATAGAGAAATGTAACAAGAATATATAAGAGGTATGAAATCCACAAGTTGGCCATACATATCCCTAAACACATGAAAGGTTAAGGGCATAACACAATACATCAAGATCCATGTTCTATAGTAATATCATTAAGCAAGGAATCAATATAATATGAGGAGTAAATAATCCATGACTACTTCAATGCCTTAGATTAATATTACTAATACCCATATAAATTTAAAGGATAAAAATCCACATCCTCCCAAGAGAGACAAACAATTATAGAACATAGAACCACCTAATAGTGGAGGGTACAAATTTTTTGAATACATGATGAAAATCAAGGCTAATTTCAGCCGAGATGAGCTAGCCTAGATCATTGAGTAAAGAGAACTAATGCTTAAGGATTTTTCTTAGAGAACATCTAAGAAATCAAAGGTTGCACATGCAAATGTGAAGGTATATAAATATAAGCTAGAAGTTCCACCATTCTTTTTAGTCATATAAATGTTTGGAAAGAATATACATAACTATCTATTTGACTCTAGGGCATCAACCAATGTGATGTTAAGATCTATCTACCATAAGTTAGGTTTAACTCTAGAAAATTTGAAGAGATTTATTATTCAATTAGATGAATATTTCATCCCATGTGTCTATGAATTAATGAACATATTAATCTATCTAAATCTAAACCACATGTACAACATGCCATCAATATCTTAGTCATGGATATTATAGAAGCATATGGTTTATTATTAAGTTGATATTAGTCAAAGAAATTAAATGGGCACATGCCCATCAATTTATCACACATGTGGTTAATATGGAATGGAATATGTAACCAAATATAAGTGGACCATGATATAAATATGAAACAAATTATTATAGAGTATAATGACACCAATGAGAAAGTAGACTTCATATCTTCCCATGCAAGTGTGTATAAATTTACTACTAGACAGGGACATGCATTGCATGATCAATAATTTAAATGTTCTTTTCAGCTATGGGACTTTCACTTTGATGAATCTAGATCAAATCAAGTTTATAGGGTTGGCATGGCCCTCACATATCCAAAATTAAATGATACCTATATGGATATAGGTTATAATTTCTTATCACCAATAGTAGAGTTGAGTATGAAGATCTAATCCATGGCCTTCAATTTACATTGAAACTATTGACCATTTTCTACCCAACAGGCCAAAAATTAGTCCCTTTCTTCCCCTACTATTCTAGTCCATTTCATTTTGGGTTACACGATTTCATTGAACTTCGGTTCATTGCTCAAGTTTACTGCCATGGTTCATCACCGAGTTTAATAATTTAGTTCAATGCCTTGGTTCAACATTTAAGTTCATCAAAAAAGTTCAACAACGTGGTTTAGTGGCTTTTGGTTTAAATGGATTTAGGTTCAATGTGTTAGTTCAATCACTTGGTTCATTAGACAGATCAATGAGGAGGTTTAATACTCAGTTCAAAATGCTTGGTGTGCAATGTTAAACTATTGAACCGGTTCAACAGATTGGTTCAATGGAGAAACAATTCAACAACAAGGTTCAATAATGATAGGCATGAAAACATCAATTTTTTAGTAGAGTAATCATAAAATGGAAGGAATAAGTGGAAGCAGCCATGTGTCAACTTTCGTGTGATTCTCAAAGGACCTTAAAAGTAAGCAGATGTTGCCATGTGTCCTCACCCATCTCAGTGGAGTGCAATGAGTGTCTACATCTGAGGCTTCAAGTTTTCTTTTAAGCTTCAAAGATAAGCCTCTCTCAAAGTACAATAGAAGATGCCAAGTGTCAACATCCATGGGTTTCTCTTATTGGCTTTAAAGAGAACTGTGGTAGACCCGAATGAATTGCTAAGAGCCATGCAAAGCATGCCAAGTGTCAGCATCCATGAAAAACCAAAAGAGTCTTGAGAGTTTTCTAAGGTAGCTAAAGGCTCTATGGAAGAATCCACATGTCACCTTCCACAAAAATCTCAAAATACTCCACATGACCCTCAAGGCACCCTCAAAGGTGAGCGAATGCACTAAGTGTCCTCACCTATCTCAGTGGAGTACAACAAGTGTTTGCATCCAAAACCTCATGTCTCTCTTAAGCTTCAATGGTAGGTTTCTCTTAAGAGTAGGTGGAAGCAACCATGTGTCAACTTCCACTTGACTCTCGAAGGACCCTCTAAGTTAAGTGGATGCTACCACATATCCCATCATTACCTCGGCAAAAACTACCACATGTCAACATCCACATTTCAAAGTGTCTTTTAAGTACTTGAGCAGTAGACTATGACACATGTTAGAAAAGGATGTGCTCATAACTAAGAGCCAAAGGAGTAGTAGAAGGAGCCAGAGGAGGTAAAGTAACCAAGTGTAAAAATAGACAAAGTGATCTAAGTGGTGTAGGAGAGTATCGATTCAAGGAGTTATTCTGGTGGTTGACATAGTACCTACCATGCGATCATCAATAGGTGAAAAAAATGAATGGTGCAACTCATTTCTCTTCATTTTGTATTGATGAGCAGATAAATAGTGCAGCTCATAATTTTGAATCTTGATAGGAGCCAACACAACATTTTCTTCAGGTGGCTTCCTCATCCTAATGCTCAAAAAGCACATGGGTCACTTGTAAAAAGGGCACCAAAATGGCCTCTTTATTCTTCTATAAATTGTAAGCTTCTCATTTGATATGTAATCTATTCTCTCAGCCTTAAGGCAAAACTCTACACAAAAATTTCTTGGGGCTTGTAAGGCAGAGCTCTGCCAGATTTTACGTTGAATCAGGACTTAGCATTTTTACCTCTATCTAGACTTGCACTTTAAAGTATATGTTTGTGTTCTTCTTTTGTGTTAAGTCATTGTCTTTCATGCTTTTCACAGATCGATTATAACATGTCTAGTGCATTGTGAAGTCTCTTTTCTATAGGTCTACCAGAATATAGGCATATGTGAATAGGCTATCAAAGTGTGTCTCATAACACCTTTACTAGTTCCTTCCTCCCTGTATTTCCACAGATCCCTAGTTGACTATTGCAAAAGAGCTTCCCACTTTAGATGAAGTGTATGGGTGCTTCTTTTTGGTGAAAAGTGTATATTCTGGTTAGGTGGGTCATCATTTTTCTGGTGTATCACCTTTTTCTTTTTAGGCTTAGGTTCTATTTTCAGCATCTCTCTTTCCCTTTTCATCCCCCCTTTTTCATTTTATTTGTTATTAGTAGGAGAAACAAGGGCCTAAAAGATACATCAGAGGGAGCTAGCCCTTATCTAGAGACTCTCCCCTCTAGCTTCACTGGTCCCATAGGTGAGATGGGAGTTTCCATTGTTGCATGTGGAAAGGCAGGAGCTCGGCCTCCTGTCCCAGGTGCAATCCACTGCATCAATAGTTTTTGGCATGCCTGGTGTGACCAACTAAGACAAGTTGTGTCTAAAGAGTTGAAGAGTTTTTGGTGTGTTCTTTAACCAACTAGCCTTTGGAGGCTTTTGCATCAACACAAATGGTGACTCTGAGTTGAATCAGCTATCTAAGTAGCCTTGTGCCATCAAAAATCACATTTTTTATGTATAATTCATTTGCACATAATCATGGGCCTTGTGTTCCTTCATATGGTTTTAATCAAGCTCAGGGTTTTCATGTAATCCCCTCAAGCAGCTTTCCTAGTCTTCCTCAGCTCCCTTAGGTCACTGATCCTAATGGCAACCTCCTGACCTGGGGGGAAATAATGGAATCATGGGGCAAGAAAAAGGAGAAGAAATGTTTTGCTCAAAACCTTTAAAAAATTAAAGCTGCTCCTACCCATGATTCTTATGATCTCTAAGAAAGGATCTTCCAAGAAGACATAGTCAGGACGATTGGAGAGTTGGAATCCAAAGAGAGATTCCTCAACTAATGTGTGATGGATGATTTAGACCAAACAATAGTTTCCATGTCTAAACACACCCCATCTACACACCACCAAGATAACTATCAGGCCACACCTGATATTGATGAAGTGCTAACCAAATGGAAGAAGGAGAATCATTTGATTCTAGCTCAAGGACCTCCTCTTCCACATGGTTTTCCCATTTCATGCATTCTCAAGGAGGAATCTATTCTGCAGGAGGTGAGTAAAGAAGAAAAGATCTAATTTGCAACTCTTCAGGAGGATATCATGTGTGATAATGAAGAATAAATCATCATCAATGCTCCTTTTGAATACATCATCAACAATGGAGAAGACTCAAGTCACGCATATATGCAGATGTTCCAGCAATATGAGGAGGAACATAAGCATGGTGAGCTCTCTCCCCCTTTATTTAATGAACTTATTTGTTACTTCGATGAGGAGGATGACTATGCCAAAGAGCCTGAGTTGGAGGAGGATCAAGAAAATATCTTTGAACATCTAGAGATCCTGATCTTTGAGGAGGAAAATGAGAGGTCTGTCTTCCTTGAAGAAAACTTTGAAGAAGAACGTTTTGAAAAAAGAGGTGATGTTTTATGGGATGAGCAATCATTTTGTGATTCTACTTCAGACATCACAATAGTCACCCTTCTTCAAGAAGGCCAAGAATAAGTAGAGGATGAGTCTAATAGGGTTTTCAATGAGGTGTAAAGAAACAAGTCAGACCATGATGCACTATAAGGGAGATATACACATCAAAGGGCTAACAGTGATAAGCCAACAACCACTGATTTCTTAGTGATATGCACCAACATGAAGGACCAGCATTCAACAAGCTTCCAAGGATAAGCAAAGTAAATATATTTTAGAAGCATGTTTGAATCTGATCCACTCAGATACTAGCTGATCTAGGTGACAGGCAAGAGGAGTAGGTCACCAAATCTCCTTTTCATTGAGCCACTTGTCAGGCACCATAAGTCTTCTTGCTAGGAAGGGGAGTTAATAATTTTTCCTTTTGATCTAGGAGGGAGGAAAATATTCTTGGTTAGTTTTATATAGTAGTTTGCTTTTAGTTTGTTTTCATACTTTCCCTAAGTGCAGTTTACACAAGTAGTGTTTTTAGCCTTGTGTGTTTCCCTTTGTGTGTGGGGTAAAAAAGCTTCATGTTTGATTCTTGGATTTATGGGGCTATTGCTAACTTTGTTCAAGAGCTGCATCTGAATTCATGCCCAATGGACTACAAGGCAATTGGTCTTTAAGCATAGTAGGCATGCTTCACCTGAGAGTCGCTAATTTGTTGATCGTTTTTTGCCCAACAGGCCAAAAGTCGGTCCCCTTCTTCCTCTACTATTCTAGGCCATTTCATTTTGGGCTGCACGAGTTCATCGAGCTTTGGTTCATCACTCAAGTTTAATGCCATAGTTCATCACTAGATTTAATCATTTGGTTCAATGCCTTAGTTCAACCATTAGTTCAATGTTTAAGTTCATTGGCAAAGTTTAATGACATAGTTCAGTAGCTTTTGGTTCAAATGGCTTCAGGTTCAACGCTTTAGTTCAATCACTCAGTTCATTGGATGGTTTAATGAGGAGGTTCAATGCTCAATTCAAAGGGCTTGGTGCACAGTGTTAAACCATTGAACTAATTCAATAGATTGGTTCAATGGTGAGGTTCAACAAAGAAACAGTTCAATAGAAAGTTCAATAGCAAGGTTCAATAATGATAGGCTCGCAAATGTCAAATTTCATAGTAGAGGAATCATCAAAGGGAAGGAATAAGTGGAAGTAGCCACATTTCAACTTCCACGTGATTCTCAAAGGACCTTAAAAGTAAGAAGATGCTATCACGTGTCCTTGCGTATCTCAATAGAGTGAGACAAGTGTCTGCATTTGAGGTTTCAAGTTTATTTTAAGCTTTAAAGATAAGCCTCTCTTGAAGTATAACAAAATTTTCCAAGTGTCAACATCCATGAGTTTCTCATGTTGGCTTTAAAGAGTACTATGGTGGACCTGAATGAGTTGCTAAGAGCCATGCAGAGCATGGCAAGTGTTCACTTTTGTGAAGAACCAAAAGAGTCCTAAGAGTTTTCTAAGGTAGCTAAAGGCTTTGCAAAAGTGGCCACATGTCACCTTCCATAGAAATCTCAAAATACTCTATGTGACCCTCTAAGGTGAGCAGATGCCACCATGTGTCCTCACGTATCTCAGTAGAGTGTGATAAGTGTCTACATCTAAAACCTCAGGTCTCTCTTAAGCTTCAATGATAGGTTTCTCTCAAGAGTAGGTGGAAGTGGCCATGTGTCAACTTTTTCCTAACTCTTAAAGACCCTTTAAGTTAAGTAGATGCTACCATGTATCACATCATCAGCTCAACAAAAATTGTTGCATTTCAATGTCTACATTTCAAAGTGTCTTCTAAGTGCTTGAGCAATAGACTACGACACATGTTAGAAATCGATGTGCTCATAGCTAAGAGCCAAATGACTAGTGGAAGGAGCTAGATGAGGTAAAGTAGCCAAGTGTAGAAATAGACAAAGTGATCTAAGTGGTGTGGGAAAGTGTCGATTCAAGGAATTATTCTAGTGGTTGACATAGTACCTACCATGCGATCATCAAGAGGTGAAAATAGTGAATGGTGTGACTGGTTTCTCTTCATTTTGCATTGATGAGTAGGCAAATGGTGTGGCTCATAATTTTTAATCCTGACATGAGCTTACACAACGTTATCTCTAGGTGGCTTCCTCATCCCAATGCTCAGAAAGCACATGGTTCATTTGTAAAAAGGGTGCCAAAATGGAATCTTTCTTCCTCTATAAATTGTAAGCTTTTCATTTGAGAAGGGATCCATTCTCTCAGCCTTAAGGCAAAAATCTGCCCAAAAATCTCTTGAGGCTTATAAGGTAGAGCTCTGCTAGATTTTAAGACCTAACATTTTTACCTCTATCCAGACTTGCACTTTAAAGTACATGTCTATGTTCTTCTTTTGTGTTAAGTCATTGTCTTTCATGCTTTTCATAGATTTATTATAGCATGTCCAGTGCATTGTGAAGTCTCTTTTCTGTAGGTCTGTGAGAAGTGTCTATAGCAAGAATATAGGTCCATGTGAATAGGTTGTCAAAGTGTGTCTCAAAAAACCTTTGCTAGTCCCTTCCTCCCTGTATTTCTATAAACCCCTAACTGACTGTTGTAGAAGAGCTTCCCACTTCAGATGAAGTGTATGGGTGCTTCTTTTTGGTAAAAAGTGTATATTTGGGCTGGGTGGGTCATCATTTTTCTAGTGTATCACCTTTTTATTTTTAGGCTTAGGTTCTATTTTCAACATCTCTCTTTCCCTTTTCATCCCCCCCTTTTCATTTTATTTTTTAGCAGTAGGACAAACCAGGGCCTAAAAGATACATTAGAGGGAGCTAGCCCTTATCTAGAGACTCTCCCCTCTAGCTTCACTAATCCCACAGGTGAGAGGGGAGTTCCATTGTTGCGTGTGAAAAGGTAGGAGCTCAGCCTCCTACCCTAGGTGAAATCCATTGCATCAACAAAAACATAAATGTCAAGTATCTTCAAAGATTTGGTGACTATGAGCTAGTGGTTAATTGAATTATAAATAAACAATAGTGCAAACTTACTTATATTAATAAGTACAAGTATTGATATTTAGTTCTAATTGAATCCTTTGAAGTTTTTAGTATTATATCCATCCTAAGGTAAGATAACCAAAAAACAAACTCATTAGCAACTTTAGCCACTAATATAGTACCACTCTATAAATCCAAAATGCAAAAATTCTTAGTCAAGTTAGTTTTAAGCCCTTCTATCCAAAATGGCATGGATAACTTTGAAGTGTTTGAATATGATCAATAGATCATGCAATTCTTGAATTATTATATAGATTTTTAAGCCCAAATAATATATCAAGGAGATGTTAAGGTAATGTATATTGCGGACATGGTAGAATATGGTTTTCTACAACTACAAGATAACCACATCGCTTTAGGCATGGTCTCTTTATAATGAATGTTTGACATGGATCCTTAAGATGAAAATAAAAAAAACTCAAAGAAATGGAGTTAGATTTCATTAAATAAAATATAGAAACTAACCAACATCCCCAATTGGTGAATCTAGGTCTGATTTACATATAGAATGAAAATAAAAGGATTAAGGGATTGCTTATAAAGTATAAATATGACATTACATAGACATATGATGACTTGAAGATATTTGACCCTAGTGTGATCACTCATACCATTCCCCTAAATTTAGTACAAAATATTTTTAGGTAAATATAGAGGCTAATGAATCTAAATACAAAAATTATCAAACAAACTAAATTGTATAAGATACTATATGCCAAAATTGGTTTTTCTAATTAGGCACTCAACTTGGGTAGCAAATCTCATACTATTTAGAAAGAAGAATAGAGAAATTAAAATCTATGTTGATTTGAAGAACCTAAATAGAGCCTCCTAAAATGATAATTACACTCCTTCCTTGGATGAGGTAATTCAAATGGTAAGTGTGTCTCAGATGATGTCTTTCTTTAATATATTATTTGGATACAATCGAGTACTAATTGAAGAAGAAGATAAGATGGAGACTACCTTCACCACTGAGTGGGGAAATTTTACATATAGAAAGATGTCATTCAGCCTAATTAATGTACCATCTACCTTCCAAAGGGCAATGGATTTTGATTTTCAATGATTTTTGGCTAGATATATCATCATCTACATGGATGTCCATATTATGCTTTTAAAAGAACGATATGATCATATAGGCCATCTCTTGAAAGCCTTTGATAGATGCAAAATATATGGGGTTTCTCTAAATCCAAAAAATATTGTCTTTGGGGTTACTGAGGGAAAGCAACTAGGTTATATCGTTACTAAGGGTAGGATCTCCATTAATTCAGAACAAGTCCAGACCAAATCCAAGTTGACCCCACCCAACAACACTCAAAAATTAAAATATTTCTTTGGTAAGATTAACTCTATAAGGAAGTTCATTTCTATTTTTGTGGAGATTGTCAAAACATTGAATGTTATGTTGAAATAAGATGATAAAATATAGTGGATTATATAATCTAGGAAATCCTTTTAAGACATCAAGATTGAATTGCACATTTTCTAGTTCTAATTAGTCAAAAATTTAATAAAGAATATATATCTTTATTTATTCACCTTAAAATATAATGTTGTATTACTTACATAAAAGGTGGGAGATATTGAACATACCATTTCTTCATGATCACCAATATGGAGTATTCAAATTTGAACTACTCCATGATTGACAAATGTATATATTCCTTTATCAACGCTATCAAAAAATTCAAGAACTATATTTTGTGAGACAAAACATTCACTACTATTTTGAACCCAACCATCAAGCTCACTCTTGTCCAGAATGAATGGGTGAAATAAGAGGCAAATGGATGGAAGATTCAAGAGTTTGATCTTAATATCATATTAGAAAATATGGTGAGAGGCCAGGGAATCATCTAGTTGATGACTAAAATTGATTCACACATATACATTAAGTACATTAATGAAAATCAGGTAGCTATGGGAAAATGGTAGTCATGGATCATATATTTTCTTGAATCAAACATAAATCAAATATGAGCATTCAAGCTCAAATCAACTCCTTACATGATAAAAAGTGAGTCTTCTGTAGAAAAACCTATGAAGGCCTGTATCTAAGATATGTTTAAAAATAAGAAGTCAAGGATATCCTAGATAACATAAATCATAAAATTGGCATTGGACATCTCTCTTGAAATACTACAACCCATAATATTCTAAGGGTGGGATACTACTAGCCCAAAATATTCAAGGATGCTCATAATCACATCAAGACTTACCATGATTATCAGGTATTTGGGAAGAGAGAAGTGAATGTCACCATGCATTTATATCTATTCATTTAAGGACACCTTTTTTCCTAATAGGGCCTTGATTTCAATGGGGTGATAAACCCAAATTCCTTAGTAGGATATAATTTTGTCCTTTTAGTTACTAACTAATACAATAGGTGGACATAAGTTATAGTAACAAATAATTCAACAATAATTGATGTCATAAGACTTTGGAAGAAAATATGTTGACCATGTTTGGCATTCCCATTTCCTTGGTTTGTGAAAATGGTCCAACATTTCAATCCTTTAAATTTACATAATGGGCCTATGAAAATTAAATCATAATTAAGTTTTCTTTGAACCACAATCGCTAAGGAAATCGAGTAGTTGAGTATATTAAATAAATATAATTGATGCCATTAATAAGTTAGTAAAAGATAAACCAAGAGAATGACATTCATTATTAAAATATGCACTATAGACAATGTTATCAGTCTAAAGTGGACCCTTCAGAGAAGTGGTTTCAAGACTTCTTGCTCATATGATACAATAGAAACACCCCTATATGAGTGGTCAAATGTTGTAGGGACCATGAGTGGATATAATATCCAACATTTTGGCAACCTCATAGGGGAATTTTTCTATCTAAACACTTAGACCAATTACCTAAATAATTCCATTGGGCATGGAGTATTCAATGCAATCAACACACTAATTTTGAATGTGGAAACTTGACTTTATTATGCTTGAAAAACATTGAATACACTGAAAAGACTAATATTTTCCCTTAACACATGCACAATAAGGAAGAAAAGAATTTAAAAAAACTTAAAATCACTTAGTGAAATAAGAGATAAACTTACGGAAAGCAAAGACAACTAACCTACCCAAAATAAAATTTGTAGTAGCACTTAGGGAAAACAAAGACATCTATCCCATAATGTATAACATGTTAAGACACCTCTATCCTAGTTAGATCAAATAAAAAACCTATGAATTCCCTCTCATATGGTTAAAAGGGATGAAGGGAAGCCTATTTTTTAAATGACACTTTGGTAAATCAGTTTCCTCTTTTATCACCCATCTCATTGGTCTAATTTTCAATATATTAGCTAAATTAAACTTCCCCCCTTTGTAGACAAACACTTTTTGTAAATAATTTGTATTCATTAACATAATCATTGAAAATACAAGATTATTTTGCTTTAATTGAAACTCAATCTTGTGCTTGGGATCAAGCATGACATGTGGTGACTTCTTCTTGTTGGTTTCCAACTATGCTAGATATTTGATAAGACATCCAATTGAAAATAAAATGGGTATGCTTAAGGTATTATCATCAAAAGGATATGATTATTTATTTTTGAGATGATGAGACCAAAAAAATCCTACATTATATTTTAGCAGTGCACAAGTTTTTACAGAATTATCAAGGATTTGATATCCAACATTAAAAATATCAAACAAATAATTACCAACTAAATTTGACCCTTGGGAAGTTAGGCTTTATGGACTGACCCTCTCTTGTTTCTTGATTTGTTCTCCAAATTTTCACACGTTAGTATTAGTCAGACTAGAGTCCCTTTGAAGAGAAACATAACCTATTTTAGGTATCTAAAACAAGTCGTGAAACTTTCTATCACTTATTGGTGTCTACAGATTGATCTTGAGCTAATTAGGGTCTTTATCTTGGAGCACATGCTCTTTTATGACATTTTTTTCATCTTCAAAGTATTCCTCCATCATGTAAAGTGGCATCTCATAAGATAATTTTGACAATCCTAACCTATCTCCCCTTTTTGGAATCTTCACTTGGATAAGGAGGAAATGTTTCTTCTTGAATGGAGAGAGAGAGAGAGATTTCCTCAAACATTTTAGAATTCTTCAAATTTTATTCATGGATGGACTTTAACCCTTCATCTTTAGGGATAGATTCCTCCTCATTGAGATTAAATCTATGCTATCTAGACTAACTTTCTTCCTCTTCCATAATGAATGGAAGTTAATTTTCCCAAGTGAGGTCTTGTTCATGTCCCTAAATGCATCTTTGACTAGAGATAATTGACTTATATTCATCAAGACCATCTCCTTTCTAATGTTCCAAGTCTAATTTTTTAGTTTAGTGACACAAAGAGGGTTACCAATGATTATTTCCTCATCATATTGAATTGAAATATCCTCTTTTCCTAAATGTTATTTATTTACTCTTCATACAACAAGACCTCCTTTTAAAAGGGAAATGGTGGCTTGGAAATAGGGTTCAATTGATGAATTAGGAGTGGCATTAACAAGGTTAGGCATCATGAAATTAGGATGTTTAGTCTAAGAAGGCTGCTATATTTAAGTTTCCCACATAATAATAGGCTTTTGAGAGGGTTATTCTTAATAAATAATAGATTGAGTTTGAATATGTATATGATATCTCAAAGGATGGGTACCTACAAAACTTTTAATTTTGAAATGAGGAGGCTTATTTTAAATTTTAGAAGGCTTTTCTTAATTTAGGCTTAGGATTTTAAATGCAATAATGGATGGGTTTAGATGGATTTCATATCTTTGTGCTTAGACAAACACTTACTTTACCTACTCCTCCTAAACTACAACATGACTAGAAAATCAATCCTCTTCATACCTTGCTTACATCCCCCTCTCTGATTGCTTAAAATAAGCTTGGATAGGAAGTTCCTCCTAATACAAACTATATCCATTCTCCTTTATAATAATTGCTGGCCAATTTTGGCCCATATATAAATATTTTATGTGTTTTGATGGAATGAGTAGACTAAATGTCTAAATAAGGTTTAACTTTAAAAAATTAAGAAGAATAACAAGTTTTTATGATGTTTTAGGCATTATGGAACATGGACCAAGTTGCACAAATCTTAAGAATCCATTAAAACCTTTTAATAATGATCAAAGTGATGAGTGTCATCTAACTCCTCATTTAACCAATATTCAATTGGTGTGTTATCAACCAGGTCCAGAATCCAAAGCTATCTATGGTAAGGTATGGGATGGTAGATTTAGAATTCTAGTTATGGGGGTGTTTGCTGATCCTATTCTAATTTTGACTAAACTACTTGATTCATGCTTTTGTTAAAAAAGAATGAAATCAAATCAATCCATTCTTTTGATGGAAATAAAAGATCACAATCCTATTTTATGTTTGCAAAGAAATTAAATTCACACTTCTACTTATAAAAGAAAAAATTTGCTTCACACTTCTATTGTAAAAGAAAACATACTTTGCATAGAAAAGAAATGAAATAAGAAAGTGCTCTTTTTAGACTGTGAATTTGTTTTGATGTTTTTATAAATAAATGCAAATAGTAACAAGATTCTAAATAATAAAATAGAACATAAATATCATACACAATTCTTGGTTCCAAGGAGAGTGGGCCCTTGCTCCTCTCAAACTCAGGAAAAAAGATCAATCGGTGTTAGAAACTTGAAGTATTAATTTATAAAAATGAAATAATTACAATCTAATTGAAACCTATATTCTTGAATAATATCTAATTCTTGGTTCTCTATTTTCTCTATATCTTATATTCTCTTTTTTTATAGTTGAAAGTCTTACACTTTATACTAATACAATTTAACTCAAAATAGGATGCAAAGAAATAGGATTCTTTGGTCAATCCATTCATCCAAAGATAAGAGATTGGATTCCCAGGATATCCAATTATTCTGATGAAATAATATACTATCCTATAATAGTCCTAAAATATAATTATATATAAATCTATCAAAAGCAAGTCCTTAAAAAGAGTAGGTGGTTATTTTCCTTATTTGATTCCAGCTAGAATGGTTCTTTCTTATCCTATCTAGTATTTAGCTTCCTATTGTCCTTACAAAATTCTCAATATTGACCTTATGGAGTCCATAGAAATGAGCCTACAGAGTTTGTATAAATAATCCTATGGATTTTATAGAAACAAGCCTACAGAGTCCATAGAAACAAGCCTATAGAGTCCGTAGAAACAAGCCTACATAGTCCATAGAAACAAGCCTGTGGAGTCTATAGAAACAAGCCTGTGGAGTTCATAGAAACAACCCTGTGGAGTCTGTAGTTCTACCGAATGGAGATCAAAATGGAATTTTTACTTTAATCACCTATGTCTTATTATTGATAATTATTCACACAAAATATCACTAAAACATGATATGTATTAGACATTAATGACAAAGTAAAGATTCAGTCTTTGGTTTAATATAAACAAGACAAATATCTATTTTCTATGTAATAGTTATCTAAGAATCTAATATTTATATAAGATAATATCCTTTGAGAGATTATTTAAAGGAAATAATATGTTAATAATGAGCCATATTTTGAGTTCATCATCTCCCACAAGCTTTACCTTTTTCAAGTCTCATTGCAAACATTTATTGGCATTCATAGCTATGGCTTCTACTTTCTACACTCTGACTCAAATCATATTCATCAAATTCATTTGTTATATGTCTATCTAAATTGCTAGTAAATCCCTGATGTGTTTGAATCATTTTTTCCATATACTAAATTGCTCCTCTAGTTGTGGATCCCAACTCTGCCATCTTGGAATAGGTATGATCAACAAAGGGGGTCTATATCTCATGCCAATCCATTTCTGCTCTCCCTCAAAGTTGATTACCTCTATTAAAATTTCTAGAATTGAGGATGCTCTTAGTTGAACTTATCCTACATGAAGATTTATCAAAAATTTATTGTGCTCATGATCTCCTAGAATCAATTCATGTAAATAAAATTCACAAAGCAAATCCTACTGATCAGGTTTAGGACTATAGAAAATTTCCAAAAATGTTGTTGGATAAAAAATTTTGTAAGGAAGATGACAGGAGATCTGTAGAAGCTACCATCTATAAAATTATTCAAATAAAAATAAAATATATGCATGAGAAGGATTCGTACATGCCAAAAGAGTTTCCCCTAATTTGCATGCATCTTGCAAATTTTTTTCTAACTCTTGGACATCAGTTTATAATTCTTTCTTTTCATTTTCTAAGAGTTTGTTTGAAGAAGTTACATCTTTGTTTTTTGCTTTAAATAAAAAATATTCTTATTCAATTTTATGTAGTATTTACAAGGGGGGAATACTTGGATCACTTATTTGACAGCCATGGTCAATAACTACCTTAGGAGGAGAAGGTGCAGTAGCACGTGCTTCAGAAGAGTTTACCAAACTCTAAAATCTTCTATTTTCCTTCTTCAAACTTTCTACATATATCCAAAGATCTATTTGTTCACTTTCACATTCCTTTATAATTTTTTCTAATATTTGAACTTTTACTACATGATTAGCAAATATTGTATCTGATTTCTACACCAAAGATGAGTTGAGATGATCCTTGTTTTGCAATTCACTGATCAAGTCAACAATGTTAGATATTTGTTTTTATTTAAGAGGTTGAGCTTGAGAAAGATACAGAGTTAATTGCATAACATGATCATTTAGATTAGATGATTCACATTTTTCATTGGTACATATAGTTTTCCCTCTGTCCATTACAGTTTCAATTAGAATAGGTGGTTGTTCTACCATACTTAATTTCCCTACCATGTGTGGCTCTTCCTCTAGATTTGGCTCCTTCATTATGATTGGAGAGTTCCTTTTAGAAGTAATTTCTTTAATATCTATAGGTGTAGGAATATTTTAATGTATGGTAGAACAAGACACCATTTTAAGACTATCTTAAATATTTGCAACTTCCTGTTCATCTTCTTATGTTGAAATGAGCCTTCTCCTTCTTTTAGTTACTCTTTGAGCTACAATTGGTTGATTTTCCTTTTCAACCACCAAACCCTTGGTCTTCTCAAGTTCTGTAGCAACCTTCTGTCTCAATTTTTTTCTTCTTATCAAACAAATTGGTTGTACTATAGACTCATGAAGTTATTGTGGAGACCTTGAAACTTTAAGGTTTTGAGACCTTGTGATTCTTCTTAAAGAAGAGGAAGAAGAAGGATTTTATATTGGGACTACAGTCTATGATTTCTTCCTTGGTGTTATTTTCTTAGCTGATATAATAGGTGGAGATGAGCATTCTTGTGGTGAATTTGGGGTTTCTTATGCAAGCAAATCTAGAATTTGTTATGATATCCTATTCTAAATTTCCTCCTAGACCTCTTGACCTTGCTAAAGGAAATGATGTTGGATAATGAGCTAAATAAGGCCATGACACCTAAGAGTAGCATTAGGGGTTCTAGACATAACTTCTAGAGCACTATAGAAGAAAGATGGGATGTTAATTTTGTAATGAGGGTTTTGTCTCCCATGCTTAAGATGTATTAACATTTTCTTGGCATCTCCCCTTAAAATATTGTGTTGCCCTTCACAAATGATATATTTAAGTACCCACTTGGTGATAGATTTCCAAGGTTTAAGAAGTGCATTTATACTAATCCCTTTTGATTTTCCCTTGGAATCTACTAGACATGAAGGTTTGGTCTACTTATTACCATTAAACTGACTAATTAAATCACTAAATGAAACTCTACCTATAACTCTCATTCTTTCTTCTAAAACTTGTATAATTTGGATTATGATTTGAGTTGTAACAGGAATAACAATGCCTTTCACAATTGAAAATTTAGGGCTGAGATTGGTAACAAATTAACTTACCATTATTTCATTGAAACCCTAGATCTTTTCAATGAAATGTAGCTAGCCATTAGCTCTGAACACTGCTATAGAAGCTTTGTATTTATGAAACTTCATTAGATCCTTCTAGTCTAATCTTGTCTTCTATCTCATTTCTATACAGAGTCACAATTAGCTTGGTTACTTTAACTCTAATTAAGGTATAGACCAGTCTTTTGTTGAATTTAGTAGGCAATAGGCTCTAAGGATCAGCTTCTATTGAAGTCTGTAGAAAGGAAATGGCTCATTTGAAATGCTACAACTGCATGAGTTCCTAGTGTGGTATGATGTTTTGATACAGTCAAGTGCTGTATATTTCTACAAAGTGTGCCAACCATTTGGTCTCATCAATACAAGTTAAGTGAAGTGATGATGTGTCATATTAACGATGATAATGATTCATTATTTCATTAAAAACCCCTTTTTTATAATGTCCCATCATTATGGTACTTGATGACTCAATTGATGATATCAAAGATACACACTTATCCATAAACCTTTGGTGGCTCAGTTGTATGCTTTTTCATTATGGCATGTGTCATTCCATTTCAGACGATTCAATTTTAGGTCATCTCCAGAGAATAGTGTCTTAATCAAATCAAAGATAATTAGTTAACTAAACATAAATACATAAAATGTATGTCTTACTTACTTTAACCTTAGACGTTATACTTTGCTCACCATGTGTCCTACAAACATAGGCTCACATGGATTAGTTTATTGCATGGAGATGACCAATCATAGTGTCATGATGAGATTTTATTATAAAGTTTTTTTTTTCCCTTTGGCTAGCCATTGGTAGTTTTCTAGCCAAATCCCTTTTTGACAATGCATAGGTAGCCTGGAAGCTGATTTTCTGGGTATGCATTGTCAATAGTGTCCTTGGAAGGATTTTCACTATTGATTTTTTTTTAAGATTATCAAGGAGCATGTTTACTTAAAGAAGTAGAGCTTTCTAGAATAGCTATTTGATACTTTAATTTTTGAATAAATTCATTTTTATTGAGAGGTTTTTGATAGAGCTTTAATCTATGTCCATTGACTAACAGAATTATTCTACTATCATCAATAGGTATTAGCTTAACAGAACCATTTTAATAGACCTCTTCAATCTCATAAGGTCCCAACCATCTTGTTTGTAGTTTTCCTTTGAACTATTGAAGTTTAGAATCAAACAACAGTGCCCAATCTCCTTTCTGAAACTTCCATTGCTTGATTTGTGCATCATGCCAAACTTTTCTTTGATGTTGTACCGGTTTAGTTCTTTGTAGTGCTTCCATCCTTATTTCATCAAGTTGATTAAGCTATAGGAGTCTTTCTTTCTATATTTATTCTAACTCAATTCCTACTTCTCCATCTATTTTCAAAGTTTATAATTCAAATTCAATAGAGAATAAAGGCTTCTTACCATAAACTAATTCATAAGGTAAAAATCTAGTTGTTATTTTCCAATTAGTATTATAAGCCCAAACAGCTTCTGGTACCTTATCTACCCAATAATTTCTACTAGAATTAACAACCTTGGTTAAAATGGTTTTCAGTTCTTTGTTGGTGACTTTAACTTGTCCACTCACTTTTGGATGGTATGGAGATGTTTTTTGTGTTGAGTTTGATACACTTGCATGAAATGCTTTATCTGTTTGACATGAACTATGATCCTTGATCTGATACTATTTCTCTTGGAGCACCAAATCTTTGCACGATTTTGAAATATAATAAATCAGATACCATCTCCTCTCTTACATGAGTTAATGCTTCCACTTCTGCCCACTTGGTCATGCATTTTGTACATATTAGGAGATATTATTTTCCTCTAGAAGGAGGATCCATTGGACTGATAAAATCAATTCCCTATTTCAAAAATGGTTATAAAATCAATTGAGGATGAGGGTGCAAAGGCATCTCTATTGAAAGAGTAGGCTATCAAATTCGTTGATAATCATCATAGTGTCTGACATATCTTTTTACTTACTAATGAAGATGAGGCCAATAATATCCTACTCCTAGTATTTTATGTACAATTCTTTGAGCTAAGTAATGGCCTCCTCTTGGTTCATCATGACAAGCTCTAATGATATCATAAGCTTCATCATTTGTCACACACCTATGAAACACATGATCAGGTCCAAGTTTAAATAACATTCCATTAATCCATTTAAAAGAACTTTCTTTGATTAAACATTTCTTTTCTTTTTATGAAAAGTGTTGAGGAAACTTCCCTGTGGTAAGGTAATTGGCTATATCAGCAAACCACAAAGATTGTAATAAAATAGAAAATAATTGTTCATCTAGAAAGTCAACATCCACTAGTTCTTCTTCACCTAAAGTGTTTATTATTGACAATAAATTAGCAACCACATTAGACTTCCCTAGTTTGTCTATAATAGTAACATTGAATTCTCATAAGAGCAATATCCATCTAATAACCCTACCTCCTATAATTGGTTTGTTGGTAAGATATATAATAGTTTAATGGTCTATATAGATAAATACCTTGTATCTTGTTATGTAGTGTCTGAATTTGTTGATTGCATAAATTATAGCTAAGAATTCCTTCTTAGTTGTGGTGTAATTTCTTTCAATAGGTGTCATGTTTTTGCTAATATAACATACATGTTACCTTCTTCATCCTTTTGTCCAATAACTACTCCTAATTTTGTATTGGAAGCATCTAGGTATATATGGAATGGCTTAGTCCAATCTATTCCTCTTAATAGTGGAGCAGTAACAAGTTTAGTTTTGATGGTCTCAAAGGCCTGCTGGCAACTATCACTCCATTCGAATGTACAGTCTTTTGTAAGCAAGACAAACATAGGGGCAGATATTTGGCTAAACTTATCTATGAAGTATTTTTAGTAACCAACATGTCCCAAAAAAATCTTAACTTTAGTTTGTGTTTGTGGAATGGGTAAATTGGAAATTATTTCAACTTTGTTTAGATCAACTTGAATGCCTTTTGTAGAAATATGGTGTCTTAGGACTATTCCTTCATCCATCATCAACAAACATTTCTCATGGTTCAAGGATAACTAATTTTCCTCACATCTGATTAGTACTCTTTCCAAGTTGGTTAGAGTATCTTCATAAGTTCCACCATAAATGGTGAAATCATCCATATATACCTCAACACAATCATTTGTAAGGTCAAAAAATATTGCCATAACTACTCGTAGGAAGGTTGTTGGAGCATTACAGAGTCTAAATATAAGTACTCAGTAAGAAAAATTTCCCCAAGGGTAGGTAAACATGGTTTTATCTTGATCTTTAGCTACTACCATTATCTAGTTATACCAACTAAACCCATCCAGGAAAGAAAAATATTTCTTTCCTGCCAAGTTATCAAGAACTTGATCAATGAAAGGTAAAGGAAAGTAATCTCTTAATGTTGCTTTATTTAGTTCTCCATAATATACACATACTCTTAACTTTACATTTTTATTGGGCATAATTACCAGAGTTGAAACCCACTGGCTTTCTGAGATGGGGTAAATAAACCCAACTTCCAGCAACTTTTGAATTTTTGTTTTGACTATTTCCTTTAATGCTGGGTCTATTCTTCTTTGTAGTTGTCTAGCTAGTTTCATAGATTCTATGTAAATGTCATGAGTGCATATGCTGGGGTGAATTCCATTCATGTCAGTATAATCCCAAGAAAAATCCTTGGTATGTCTTTCCAATACTTCAAAGACTTGATCTTCCTCTTCATTTGTTAACCAACTATTGATGTTCAATATCTTTCTAGGTAATACCATGATTGGTTTTGTACCTAGGTAGTTGGATTCTATTTGCTTAAACTCACTAATTAATGAGTTTAGAGACATGGATGAGGAAGTAGCTTATGAAACATAGTTATATTATCAACAAACTCTTTTCTAGGAGGAATCAATCTTACTAAGGAATAATGAAATGCATCTAAGAAATGAGTTTGCTATTATTCTGCCAATTTCCACACATTTTCCTAAATCAATCTATGATCATATGATGAAGTAATAGTAGAAGTAAAAGTGGAGGTTTCATAATTTTCTATCTAACCCAAGAATCCTAAACTAAGGCAATTTATAGTTTTTGGACTGGCAGAGTCTGTAGTTTTTGGACTGGCATAGTCCGTAGTTTTTGGACTGGGATAGTCCATAGTTTCTAGAATGGTAGAGTCTGTAGATTCTAGGTATAAGTCTCCATTCAATTCTTCTAAGTGTTTTTTAACTATGATTATGGCTAAGGAGTAAATTTTATTTAATGTGTTGTCTGATTCATCCACCCAAAGTTCTTGTATGTAATTTTTTGATGGTTTTGCAAGAGGATACAAGGAGATGCATTTGGATTTTAACCCATTAGAAATGGTCATGTCTCTTGACCTACAATCAATCAATGCTGATATATTAGCCAACCATGGTCTACCTAGGATTATAGGATATCCTAGATTCTTTGTTTTGGGTTACAAGACCATGAAATCTATTAGATATTTTCAAGATTCTATTAACACATTAACATTTTCTATAGTTCCCTTTGGTTTCATTACGGACTGGTCCACCATTTGAAGAATGGTAGTTGTAAATTGCATTTTCATATGAGATATTACATGGAGAGTATCAGTTGTAGTGACATTTATTACTGCTCCCAAATCTTCCAAGACATTAGGAATTTTTTTCCTCTGATTGTAACTATAATCACTGAGCTTCTTGGATCTGCATATTTTGGAACTAATGGTTTTCCTGCTAATAAATCAGCAACTTTTCCATCAACGTGAATGGTTCCTAGATATTTTACCTTTCTCCTAGGTGTCTTAATACAAAGTTTTTTGATGATCTTATTTAATTTAGGTATATCCCTAATAGCTTGTACAAGGGGTGCCTCAATATTGATCTTTTGTAACTCATGGACCAAGTTTGAGTTTGATTTAATATTAGTTTCTCTTAATATTTTAGGAAAAGGAACTCCTAGTGTAGTAGTGTTTCCTTTATTTACTTTAGGGCTCTTTTTTATTTTAGCTTCTCTAGTGCTTTCTTGAGATGATTCTATTTTTTCATTTTCATCAAGTATCTCAAAAATGAGAACTAGAGGTTTTTGTATGGTTTTCCCTAATCTCAAGTGTATGTCTAAACACTTAATAGCTCTAACATTGATTGTTTCTTCTTCTTCATTAACATAAACTAGTGTTGGTTGTTTGTTTTTTGGATTTGCTATTGGTTGTGTAGGCATTAAGGGCTTATTGATTTGTCCTTGTTACTGAATAACTGGGGGTGGCATAATGGTTTGATGTTGAAATGGTCTTCTTGGTTGCGTGAATTGTGACTGTGGGTTCCACTACTGATTCCATTGTTGAAATGGCTATGGCATCCATTGCTACTGTGGTACCCATTGTTTTTGTGGCTATGGCACTATCCATGGAGGTGTTGGCATCCACTCTTGTCCCGCCCATGGATTTTGAATTAATGGATTTTGGGGTTGATTCCAAAATGAAGGAACTAAAACATTCCATGGTTTCATCCATGGATTAACTAGATTTCTTACATTAAATTGTCCTTGAGCTTGGTTTTGTGGCCTGAAGTTTTGTTTATGAATATAGTTTACTTCTTTAGTGGACTAGACATGTGTTTTCATTTGATTCTTTAAAACAGGTAGAAGGGTGCAATATTTGGTATCATGATCTATTACATCATAGATCCCACATGATAAAATATTAGTTCTATGTGGGGGGCAATCTCTAAGGGTGTGTTTCTGTCTGCACTTAGGACAATAGATTGCTAATGGATCTATTGTATTTGCCTTAGCTTGAAGGCCATCCAAAGTACTATTTAGTTTAACCAGGATATCTATCTTTAGATTAGCAAATTCTTCCATTAATTTACCCACTTCATTATATTTCACCAACTTTCCTTTCCTAATTCTAGGTTTCATTCGAGAGTAATTGGTATAAAGCTTAGAAATCTAATCGAAAGTCAACTTATTTATATCTCCTCCACCCATCAGATTTAAGGCAATCTAGTGTCTTCATCCAACCCTTTCAATAAAACTAATTTTTGAACATCTTCAGTGAGTGGGTAATTGCTTCTTTTATGAGTAAACATGAATCTATCCACATAATCCTCTAAAGATTCATCCTCATTCTATTTGATTTCAAAAAAATCCTCTTTTCTTTCTCATACTTGGCAATAATCTTGATATTTGTTTAAGAATTCTATTTGCATGTCATCCCATGCTCTAATAGAATTATCAGGTAAACCCATGAACCATCTCATAGCTGCATCTTTAAGTGTAGAGGGAAATAGTTTTAATTTTTGGCTAATAGTTGTGTAATCATAGGTTTGACATAGCACCTTAAATTTAAACAAGAATTGATCAGGACCTTTTATAGATCATCCCTATAAATTTGGTAGATTAGCTGGTGAAATATTTTTCATGGGAGTTTAGTCATTAGGATCTACAACAATATGAAAGGAAAAAGGCCTTCCTAGTTGTGTGAATTGTTGATTTTGTTGGAGAGCCATTTCTTCTTCTGATGATATTTTAAAGCTGGGATGATCTTCCCACTGAATGTTTGTGGGCTCAGTTATGGGTTGTTCCAAGTTCTCAAAATTTTCTTCAGCTATAGATCTTTGAAATGCTTCTTCTAAGTCTTTGTAAATCTCTAAATAATGTCTTCCTATAAGATATTTATCCTAAGGAATTTGTCTTATGGGGCTTGCATGTGGCAATGGCCTAGTTTCTATCCAAGTTTCAGAAGATTCTTGTAGATAGGTTTCACTTGTATCTTCTAGTGCACTACTCAGAGATGTTGAAGGAGTGTCCACTTGTGTTTTTTGTGGAAACTTTGGGATGAATCATCCTTTATAATCTCTAGGATGATTCATTAATTTATTAACTATTTTAGCATTTTTATGATTTTAATTTTTTTTTACTCTAGATCAATAATGATTACCTTACTAGCACCTTGTGTCCCCAGAAACGGTGCCAAAAATGATTAGTGCCATCTAAATCCTCATTTAACTAATATTAAATTGGTGTTTTATCAACCAGGGTCAGTGTCCAAAGCTATCTGTAGTAAGGTATGGGATGGTAGATCTAGAAGTCTACTTATGGGGTGTTTGTTGATCCTATTCTAATTTTGACTAAACTACTTGATTCATGCTTTTGTTAAAAAAGAAATAAATCAAATCAATCCACTCTTTTGTTGAAAATAAAATACCACACTCCTATTTTACATTTGTAGGGAAAGTAAATTCATACTTCTATTTATAAAAATAAATTTACTTCACACTTCTACTGTAAAAGAAAACATACTTTGCGTAGAAAAGAAATGAAATAAGAAAATGCTCTTTTTAAACTATGAATTTTTTTTGTTGTTTTTATAAATAAATGCAAATAGTAACAAGATTCTAACTAATAAAATAGAACATAAATACTATACATAGTTCCTGGTTTTAAGGAGAGTGAACCCTTGCTCCTCTCAGAATTAGGAACAAAGATTAATTAGTGCTAGAAACTTGAATTATTAATTCATAAAAATGAAATAATTACAATCTGATTGAAACCTGTATGCTTGAATAATATCTGATTCTTGATTCTCTATTTTCTCTATATCTTCTATTCTCATTTTTTGTAGTCAAAAGTCTTACACTTTACACTAATACAATTAATTCAAAATAGGATGCAAAGAAATAGGATTCTTTAGTTGATCCATTCATCAAAAGATAGGAGATTGGATTCCCAAGAGATCCAATTATTTTGATGAAATAATATACTATCCTATAATAGTCCTAAAATCTGATTATATACAAATCTATCAAAAGCAAGTCGTTCAAAATAATAGGTAGTTATTTTCCTTTTTTGATTCTAGCTGGAATGGTTCTTTATTATCCTATTTGGTCTCCAGCTTCCCATTGTCTTTATAAAATTCTCAGTATTGACCCTACAGAGTCAATGGAAATGAGCATGCAAAGTCCATAGAAATAAGTATATAAAGTCTATAGAAATAAGCTTGTAGAGTCCATAAAAACAAGCCTACAGAGTCCATAGAAACAAGCCTACGAAGTCTATATAAACTATCCTATGGAATTTGTAGAAACAAGCCTGTAGAGTCCGTAGAAACAAGCCTATGGAGTCCTTAGAAACAGGCCTACAGAGTCCGTAGTTCTACTGGATGGAGATAAAAATGGAATGGTCACTGTACATCACATGTGTCTTCTTCCTAAGCATTATTCACACAAAAAATCACTAAAACATGTTATGTATTAGATATTAATGACAAAGTAAAGATTTAGTCTTTGGTTTAATATAAACAAGAGAAATATCTATTTTCCATGTAATAGCTATCTAAGAATCTAAGATTTTTATAAGATAATATCCTTTGAGAGATGATTTTAAGGAAATAATATGTCAATAATGAGCCATATTTTGAGCTCATCACAAAGGATGAATTGTGCATGTTTAGTGACCAAACCATAACTAGGATGTCATGTAAAAAATGAATGAACCACCTAACTTGTGAATTTAATAGATGCACTTAAAAAAGATACATGACACAAAATATTGTAGCACCATGGATTTTTTAATGGTAAGATCATCCTCTAAAAGTTTCATGTCCATGTAAGCTTCCTAGCTCAAGTTATAAGCCTTCAAAGATTGACTTATAGAATGAGACATTTGTACAAGTGTCAAATTTAATACATGATAGGAAACCATTTGAGTCTAAAATATTTTGGTCACATGAATATCATTAACATTCATGTAGATGTATTTGATGTTCATGCATATGTCAAAATAAATCTTGAGTAAAAACCATTTTAAGATTAAATTTGATGATCATGTAGATGACAAATATGATCACATGAACATCAAATGATGGGAGCATAGATGTCAAATTTAATGTCATGAAGTAGACATTACCTTTAAAATAGTGGGTCCTAGAATATATAACAATCAATGTTACAACATACATTATGATATGAAAATGTGTAGGATGTCAAAAGTTCAAATATCTTGAGAGGCCACCACATGATGTAAATACATAAGGTAGTAGAATGAAAAAATATCCTAATATTATCACATGATTAACAAGTGGAATGAGCATATTTAAGTTGATATAAAATCAATATACCATGTTCACTAATAGATTGATCCTATAGTGTGAGAAAATTCAAGAAGTCAACAAAGATCTATGAGGCTAATGAGAAAGAGGTATGTTAGAGAATTTTGATTGGCCTAGGATGTATTCGATGAACAAGGTCAAACCAAAGGAGCCATTTTCAACTGAGGCAAGCAGGGTCTTGCAGTGTCATCATTATACCATTAGAGATTGATCCAATGCCATGGAGTGGAAATAGACATGCAATAAGGTATAAGGAACATAAATGGACTACCATCAAAGCTTAGTATGAACCTCTGGTTTGTAAATTTATATCATTCAAGGTTCATTTTATGACTGTGTTTTCCATTCTTTATAGAAGGTTGCATTCATATATGAGATATTGGTCCTTCCAAAGATAGAATGGGTCCTTTTAGACCTATTTGGATCTAGAAGAGGAGATATGTAGTCTATAGGTCCTAATCAACTCAAATACTATAGGAAAACTAATGATCTTAGATTGGTTTTTCATCTATATAATGAAACCATGATCTAGATATAATAATGGAGTAGATATGTGATTAATGTAAAGGGTCTCATCTATCAATGTGGCTCCTTCATTGACAAAGTAGGTACTAACTATCATTCATAACATAACATTGTTAGTTTTAAGATTCAAGGATCTGATCCTCATAAACATGTCAATTGGATTTAGGTTCCCAAGATGGTGAACTATTAATTAGAGAAGTAGTTAAGGGCATTGATGCTTCTCAAACAAAAATTGTCATCACATAGAATAAATCCTTGTCTTCTAGTGATATCTCTTAGAAAATAAGAGGAATTGAAAGATTATAATATCAAATTGAGGTCCATTTGTTGATAAGGATTGATCTTGATTGGAAGAAGACATGTATGTAGAAAGTAATCAATGAGCTACCATCATATGAATCAGGCTCTTTCTCCACTCTCCTATGCACTATTCTCATTCCCATTCTCTCTCTCTCTCTCTCTCTATATATATATATATATATATATATATATTATATATAGAGGATTTTAGGCCAAAAAATGCATCCTCTTTATATCCCTATGTGTCATGCCCCCTTTTTAATTGACATGTTCTGAGTTCATGGTTAGCCTATTATGCGACCTTCGTAGGCTAATAGGAGGGATAGAGGGTCATAATGGAGGTTGGCTTGACTTTGATTCACAGGATTTCTACATTTGATTCTCATTTAGGTTATTTCAGACATATTTGGCTAGGGCTCCTACTTTTTAGGGATATTTGATATGCAGCGGAACACCGTTATTATGGTATGGTTATGTGCGAAATCATTCCCTGATTCACTAGCTTCGATCGGTTCGTCGATCCGACATGTATTGAGGGAGATATTAATATTTGATTGATTTAATCAAATATTAATTATTTAGCCTATTTTTAATTAGAAACCCTAATTCTAATTTAATAAAACCCTAATTAGGGCAAGCACATCTTTTTGAGGGTATAAGGGTTTCTCATGGAGGCCATTGTTCATATATGCTATTGACTATTGATATTGATTTTGAGAATTTCTTCTGTGAAGACTGAGCCTAGGGTTCAAGGATTCCATCTGCATTGGAGAATGTTCCCTCTTTAATGTGTGCAATTAAGAGGCTGTGGAATATCAGCTGATATATTGCCAAAGTGAGAGATAGCTTCATCTAGAGGTTATCACAGAATTTCAGGTTTGAGAGATAACTTCACACAGAAGTTATCACAGATATTCCAGGTATTTATTGCTTTATGTTTTGATTCAATAAATTATACAGCTAGAGATCTATTGTGCTAGAGACATATATTTTAGATCAGGGGTTGAAAATAGGGGAGTTGTGCTTAATTGGTGGTTGTACAAAGTTCGTACAGGTCTGTACTGATCAGCTCAAGAACTGACCTCGGTAGATAGAGGGTTTTCAGTGACCGACATCGGTAGACTGAAGACTGACGTCGGCAGAAAGCCGACTGACAGAGACCGATGTCGGCAAGATATCGACCGACGACGGTGACTGTGTGTCGACACAGAAGGGCCGAGACCTTCTAGAATTCAATTTTCACTTCCAGTTTTGATAAGCCAGGGTTTTTAAGTCTGTATTTCATATTTGTATGCATGAGAAAGGACTACAATTGTAATAGTTTAAAAGGACAAGTGATAAGATTTGTAATTGGCTATTCAGAGACTATATTATTGTGATCATTCTAAATTTATTCAACAGAAGTCATATCTTGTTCAAAGTTTTTTGTGTTGCTATATTTCCTGTTTGGAGGGGATATTACAGTGGTATCAGAGCTAAATCCTGCCAGCCTGAGGGTGTATAGATCTTATGCAGCCACAAGAGTTGGGACCACACAAGTATAACACACGCAGCCGAGCCTTGCTTGAAGGTACTCAGGTGTTAGATCAGCCACCGACCATCATGAGTGACAGACGTGAGGGCAACCCACCCAGGGGCCACAGGTATGATGTTGATCAGGGCACTAGAGAATTTCAGCGTGCTATGATGACAAGCCAATAGCAGATGGCTCAGACACTACAGGCACTTATGACTATGATAGAGAGAATGAACACACCTGATGGACAGAATGGGACCAAAGAGATGACAAGAGTGCTATAGTTAATCAGAGGCCACAGCGGACTCACTCCAGAATAGCTGATAGACCTACACGTCTGACTTTTGTTTAAGAAGAACCAGAGGCACCAGCAGAGGAAACAGGGAATAACCCATTTGCAGATGTTTACATGGCTGCAAATGATGAGTGGGACTTATTACCTCTTCATGTCTAAGAGAGGATGACCTTTGATCATTTTGTCAATCTTAGGAGAGAGCACTACCGATTGGTTAGATAGGACAGGAAGCCTAGAGCTCAATTCAGTGAGCTGCAGAAGGCTACTGGTAAGCTTTCTTTGACTACTTTTGACGGTAGCGGTAAGATGACAGATCAAGCTTGGGTTCATAAGCTTGACACCTTTTTGGCATTGAGACCAATGTCAAAGATAGATGCCATCAAATACGCCACTTTGCACTTGGATGGAGTAGCACATGATTGGTGGTACCATGGTATGGTAACACTTCAGCATAATCAGGTAACAGAGTACCAGGACTTTGTGGATAGATTGGTTGAGTGGTTTGACAAGAGAGATCCTAAGGTTTACTTCTGAGATCTAGCATAGTTGAGACAAATAGGTAGCTTGGAGTCCTTCATTGGTGAGTTTTAGAGATTGGCAGTCATGGTACCCAATATTTCAGAGCGTAGATTGGTAGTTCTCTTCATAGAGGGATTGACAGAGCCATTAAGGGGTTGGATCAAAGCCCTTGATCCTCCTTCATTATAGGTAGCTATGAAGAAGGCACGTGATATGGAGATGGCAGCCCCATCCAATAAATTTAACGCCAGAGGTACTTCTTCTAGAGACCATAAGCACTCCCACGGGGATACGGAGAGACCGGATTTTAACATAGATAAATCTGAGGTAAAAAATGATTCAAAGGCCAATCCGGCAGCACCACCTTTGGATCATGAGGTGCTTAATGATTTACATAGAAAGAAGCTTTGCTTCTACTGCAAAGGACCATATGATATCCATCACGATTGTCATTTGAGGCCTAAGGGCAAGGCGAATCATATGATGTGGGTATACTATGAGGATTCTGATTCTGAGGATTCTGAGTAGCAGAACAGTTCTGAGGGGGCAGAGGCAGAGGCTTCAGGGCCTAATGTAGAAGCAGAGTTAGAGTTTCACATTTAGGAGGCACGCATATCCAGTATTCAGTCAGATGAGTCATTCAGACTCCGTGGAGTTTTGGCAGGGCAGAAGGTTATCACCCTTCTTGATACAGGAGCCACACATAATTTCATAGATGCTAGATTTGTGGAGAAGCATGGGCTCACTACCATAGACTTTGAGGGCATCCATGTTAAGGTAGCCGATGGTCACACTCTTAAGTGTGAGCGTATGATTAGAGACCTCCCATTGCGCTTGAACAATTATGAGTTCAAGGCTGATTATTATGTGGTAAATATGGGGGATATAGACTTAGTTTTGGGTAGGAAGTGGCTTCATTCATTTGATGAAGTTACTCTTTGTCTCAAGGACATGGAGGTTCTCTTTAATGTTGATGGGATGACACATATTCTTAAGGCAATACAGGGCAGCAGCTTCAGATATATGTTTTTTCATCGGATGGAGGTACCTATACCACATAACATCATAAAGGGTGATGACGAGAGCACATTGGAACCAACACAGGAGAGGTATGAGGACGAGCTTGGTCTTGAGGTGAGTTCAGTTCAGGAGTTGTCACATGTGGTGAGGACTCAACTTTCTGTTACAGTCGGGTCACAGGTTGATGATGATATGACTATTTCTAGTCTTCACTATCCAGTTTCAGATATTATTCAGGTAAGGAGTTTGCTTGCTGATTTTCATTTATGGATTGGATGTTGGAGTGCTTATCTTAGTACTAGAGATGATGTGACACCATTACATGAGAGTTGGGATGGACATGGCATGCGGGTCGTGTTCATTGATAGTGGTGGAGATCAAAACTATATTTGGGATCCTGGTGGATTGATCGATTTGTCATTCAGTGATTGCTTGAGGGCAAGCAATTTTAGGAGGGGCAGATTGTCATGTCCCCTTTTTAATTGACATGTTCTGAGTTCATGGTTAGCCTATTATGCGACCTTCGTAGGCTAATAGGAGGGATAGAGGGTCATAATGGAGCTTGGCTTGACTTTGATTCACAGGATTTCTACATTTGATTCTCATTTAGGTTATTTCAGACATATTTGGCTAGGGCTCCTACTTTTCAGGGATATTTGATATGCAGCAGAACACCGTTATTATGGTATGGTTATGTGTGGAATCATTCCCTGATTCACTAGCTTCGATCGGTTCGTCGATCCGACATGTATTGAGGGAGATATTAATATTTGATTGATTTAATCAAATATTAATTATTTAGCCTATTTTTAATTAGAAACCCTAATTCTAATTTAATAAAACCCTAATTAGGGCAAGCACATCTTTTTGAGGGTATAAGGGTTTCTCATGGAGGCCATTATTCATATATGCTATTGACTATTGATATTGATTTTGAGAATTTCTTCTGTGAAGACTGAGCCTAGGGTTCAAGGATTCCATCTGCATTGGAGAACGTTCCCTCTTCAGTGTGTGCAATTAAGAGGCTGTGGAATATTAGCTGATATATTGCCAAAGTGAGAGATAACTTCATCCAGAGGTTATCACAGAATTTCAAGTTTGAGAGATAACTTCACAGAGAAGTTATCACAGATATTCCAGGTATTTATTGCTTTATGTTTTGATTCAATAAATTATACAGCTAGAGATCTACTATGCTAGAGACATATATTTCAGATCAGGAGTTGAAAATAGGGGAGTTGTGCTTAATTAGTGGCCGTACAGAGTCCGTATAGGTCCGTACTGATCAGCTCAGGAACCGACCTCGGCAGACAGAGGGTTTTCAGTGACCGACATCGGTCGACTGAAGACCGATGTCGGCAGAAAGCCGACCGACAGAGACCGATGTCGGCAAGATATCGATCGACGACGGCGACTGTGTATCGACACAGAAGGGCCGAGACCTTCCAAAATTCAATTTTCACTTCCAACTTTGATAAGCCAGGGTTTTTAAGTCTGTATTTCATATTTGTATGCATGAGAAAGGACTGCAATTGTAATAGTTTAAAAGGACAAGTGATAAGATTTGTACTTGGCTATTCAGAGACTATATTATTGTGATCATTCTAAATTTATTCAACAGAAGTCATATCTTGTTCAAAGTTTTTTGTGTTGCTATATTTCTTGTTTGGAGGGGATATTACACTATGATCCCTCTATTGGACATGACTAAACTCTACCAAATGGAGCTTGTAAGCTCCTGGGATGAATACAAGACTATTTTTCATATTTCATTGTTCTGGTATAATATGTACATGTCATTTTGATTTTCATATGTGGTAGAAGTATCTCCCTTTTCAAGTATTAATCTCACCTAGTTACCCGTTCATCTTGTTATGCAAGTCATGTTTAGCATTCTAATATCTTTTTATTGCTTCCTACATGTGGATATTGTGACTAGTTAGTGTCTTGCATTAGGCCTCTCCATCACTTCCCTCACCTTTTGATCATTTGGTGAACCTCTACATGAAATAAAAATGTATGAAAGATATTTTGAATCCTAGATTGAGCCTTGTGCTTATTTCATTATTGTTTTAAGAGTTCAAATAGATTGGATCAACCATTATTTAGGTGCATCACTATTATTAGGTTAGCTTTCCTTTTCATGTTATCTCTCTCTCCCTTTTCCCTAGTCATTAGTAGGTTTTAGTAGTGGAAATGAGATTAAATGATGCATCAGAGGAGTTAGCCTTATTAAAAGTCCTAGAGGTTTGACCCCATTATAGAAGACCTATAGCCTAGGGTTAGTCCCATTTTGAGATAGATTTGGAAGCATAACCTAAACACTCTTTCTTTCATCTAGGGTGCAAACTAGACCTTCAAGAGTTATGATATGCCCAGTGGGACTAAGGTCTAAAAGAGTGGGAAGACCTTGGTGTGTCTTTTATCTAATTAGATTTTAGAAGCAATTAATTAAAACTAATGGTGACTCCAAATTATAGCTTCTAGTTATGATTAGACCAAGTATGTCTCATTGAAAATTTTAGTCAGATTTTGTATCTCATTTGATATGTGAGGTTAATATGAATAGTTATGGTGAATATCCCTATTATCCACCTTCTTATCAAATATCCATATTTGATCATCAGAATCCATATGAGCCTAATCAACCCTACTAAGATTTATGTCAAAGCTATGATGATCCTTGTCATGTTACTCCTAATCCTTATTATCATGGAAATACCTTTGACCTTCTTCATGATCCTCGCTAACAATATGAGGATAAATATCAATCATATATGCAGGAATATTACCCTAATCCTTCTTATGCGCAAAAATCCAATCATAATATTTTTCTTAATCAACCCTATCATGAGCTATCCATTCCGGCACTTAATCAAAATTTAATAATCCTTGATAAGCATGCACTAGAATTGTTCTCATAAAAGAATTATATCCAAGATGTCCCTACTCACCTAATTCATCATGTGAGAGATTAATTATTATAAATACAAGGAGAATGGGAACTTATTGAGAGACCAAATTAGAAAAATCTCATATGTGAGATGATGGATGTAGGTGGTTACATTCAAAGTACTAATGACAAGCTAAAAGGCCTTAAGGAGTAATAGGTCCAACCTCACCAATATTATGTGCCTTCATATACACCACCTCAACCTTCTTATGTGACATCCATTCCTTCTCAATAGACCATTCCAAGTTCCCTTTTGATTATGCCAAGTTTTTCATGTGTCCCTCATACCTTCCCTTATTTGAGATATATCCAATATATTTGTAAAAAAAGAATGATATTATTGTTGAACAATCTAATATTGAGATCCAAGATTCCATCCTTCCTCAAGAACCCATTATGAAGCCCTTCAAGGTTCCAAGCTGGAATCAAGTGGTGATGTCATGGGGTGGGAAAAGCAAGGTAGATCTATATTTGAAAGCCCAAATTAAAGGTGGATCTAATATTATTCAAACCTCTCTCATCCCTCTTTAGGAATCTTCTTGTGTTTCTTATCTTAAATAAGCCATTGAACACCTTAAAGAGAAGCTATTCCAAGAGAATATAAATAGTTAAATCAAAGAGATGGAGTTGAATATAAGGAAGGAGGAGGATAACAAAAATTAAAAGGCTAAAGAGGGACCTCTATCTTTCCCATCTTTGAACCAAATCATGCAGTCAGGAAAAATTAGAGTTACTCAACTCCCATCCCTCCGTCGTCAATAATCTAGGTTATTTTCATCATGGAAATCCATTTCGAGTAGTATGTCAAAGATGGAGGAGGACATAACTATCAAAGAAAAACAATTGTAAAAGGGAGGTGTCACATATATCTCATCTCTTTTTCCATCATCCCAATAATATCTTATGCCACTCCTTGAATATCTAAGTAGTGAACTCCATGTTAAACTCATAATTGATAATGATGAATTGATAGAGTTAGAAGAGGAGGTCATTATGAGAACACCACTTGGTGAGAGTGAGCATCTTTCAATATTTCATAATGTTAAAGAGGACAAGTTGTAAGAATAATTGTAAGTTGAATATGGGATTCAATGTGAAGAAGTATTAGTTATGGATCAAGAGTTTGTTTCTCCAGAACCTCTTGATCACATATCAATTGCCCAAAATCAAATTTTTTATCAAGATCTTGTGGTAGCTGATATAGATAGAGTATAAGCTCATATTTCTTTGGAAGGTAATCATGAAGATAGATCATATAGCACCATTGCTCAAGTAGATATAATTCTTGAATAATAAGACCATTAGAAATAGTTGTACCGTGATTTCATGAGTGAGATTGATTCATGAGTGAGATTGATGAACTTAAGATGGTAGACTTTGATGATAAGATAATATGGCAAATTGAATCTTCATTTGAGGTTTTCATTAATGTTTTGGAGATTTTGGAAGATAGTGCTACTCTGGGGATGCCTAAGCAGAATGAGAAGCTTGGTATTAATGAGAGATTGGTAAAAATGGGGGATTATATTGAGACATATCTTATTAAAAAGGATCAAGTTCTTGACATTTTATACAAAGAGTTTGTTATGGAGGATAATGACCAAGAATGGACAAAAAATTTAGAGCTCCTTAATGATCTTAAAGAACATACAACTAAATAAATACCCAATTTTTTATAAGACACCATAGAAATCAAAGAGTTATGACTTATTGAACCATCATTGGATTTCAAAATTGAGGATCCATATGAAGAAGTTGGCACTCTATGGATGCACATAGCTGACCTATTTGGAGCTATTTGGTTCTCATTGAACATCATGCTAAAGAAGTTGATAGTTAAAATAAAAAAGAAGCAAGATTCAAGGCTAAGGGTTAAGGAGTTGCATGCCTCATCAAAGTCCTCATTCCATGATATAAGAAGGTTATTAAAATTTCCCTTTGATCTAAGAGGAAAGGTATATAGAGATTTAATTTGTATATATTAGGATAGTTTTATTCAAAATTCCTATAAGTTATGTTTATGGCACATTTGTTTATTCTCCCTATTTTGTTCTAGGTTAGTTTCCCCTTCAATAAGTGCATTGGGCACTCTGCTCTATTTATTTCCTTTTATTCTTTGTATTGTCTCAAAAAGAGGATATCTAAAGGATATCTAGCCAATGTTAGATCTTGGTTAATATGTTGGACCCATGTAGTGAATCTATACCTAATGGACTAGAAAAGACAATATGATTTGGGTTCTCTTGCATAGACAGGAATAAAACCCTTATGAGTTGCCAAATATGTTTGCTAATTTTGGCCCACATATAATGTTTTTGCATGGTTTGATGGAATGAGAGGACAAAAGGTCTAAAGCAGGTTTAAGATTAAAAAATTAGGAAGACCAATAGGTTTTCATGATGTTTCAAGCATTCTATATTATGAACCAAGTTACAAAAATATAAAAAATCCATTAAAACCTTGAAATAAAGATCAAAGGATGAATTATGCGAGTTTAGGGTCTAGATTGTCCCCAGGACATCATGCAAAAAATTAATGAACTAGATAACTTGTGTATTTAATAAATGCAAGTCAAAAGATTACAATGACATGGAATTTTTCATTCCAAGATCATCCTCTAAAATTTCCATGTCCATGTGAGCTTATAATTTCAGTTTATAATCCTTCAAAGATTGACTTGCAAATTAAGACATTCACACAAGTGCAAAATTTAATACATTGTAAGAAAGCATTTTTGTCTAAAAACTTATGGTCATGTGAATGTCATTAATGGTCATGTAGATGTATTTGAAATTTTTATAGACATAAAAATAAATCTTGATAAAAAACCATTTTGATCTTAAATTTGATGGTATGTGGATGTCAAATATGGTCACATGGATGCCAAATGATGGGAGCATGGATGTAAAATTTAAGCACATTAATTAACCATTATATTAAAAACTTTGGGTCCCAATATATCTAATGTTCAATGTTGCTTCATACATTATGATATGATAGCATGCAACAGGTCAAATATTCCAAGATCTTAAGAGGCCACCATGTGGCATAAGTGCATAAGCTAGTAAACTGATAACAAGACCTTGAGATCAATACACGATTAACAAGTAGTATGAACATGTTTCAGATGAAAAAAAATTAATTATCCATGTTCAATCATACAACTTGATCCTATTATGTGAGATAATTCATGAAGTTAGAAAGGATTAGTGAGGCTAATTGGAAAAAGTTAGGTTGGAAAATTTTGATTGGTCCAAGCCATATTCTACTGATAAGGCTGAACCAAAAGATCTACTTTTGACTAAGGCAAGAAAGGTCTTATAGGGTCATTATTCTACCACTAAATATAAATCCAATGCCATGGAATAGACATATCCATGAATTAAGTTATAAGGAACACAAAGGAATGACCATCAATGCTTAATACAAACCTTTGGTTAATAAATGTGTATCATGCAGGGTTCATTCTAAGACTATATTTTACATTATTTAAAGAAGGTTCCATTCATATATGAGCTCTTTGTCCCTAAAGAGATATAATGGGTCATTTGAGACTTATTTATATCTAGGAAAGTATCTATGTGGTCTATAGGTCCCCATCAACATAAAGATTATAGGAAAACCAATGATCCTAGATTGGTTTTTTGTATATAGAATAGACTCATGATCCAAACATGGGAATGAAGTAGATATCTGATTAATGCAAAGGGTCTCATCTATCAATGTGATTCCATCATCATCAAATTAGGTAGTAACCACCATTCAAGGCATAACTCTATTAGTTTTAGGATTTCAGAATTTGATCCTCATGAACATTTCAAGTGGTGTTAGGGTTCCAAGGTGCCAAACTACTAGTTAGAGAATTAGTTAAGGGAATTCAGGTTTATCAAAAAACTTTTTCATCACACAAAATAAATCCTTCTCTTCTAGTGGGATATCTCAACCCATAAGAGGATATCAAAGGTTATCAGAGCAAATTGAGGTTTGTTTTTTGATAAGGATTGATCTTGACTAGAAGATGACATGAATACCAAAAGTAATAAATGAACTACCATCACATGAATAGAGATGTTTTTCCACATCCCTATGCATTTTTCCCATTTTCTCTATCTCTTTTTCTAATATATATAAAGGCTTTTAGGCCAAAAAATGAATCTTCTCTATATACCTTTTAACCCTCTCTTGGGCATGACTAAAATCTACCAAGATGGAGATTTTAACCTCCTGAGATGAATTCAATATTGGTTTTTAGATCTCATTGTTTTTCTAGTGTGTGTACATGTCATTTGGATTTACATATGTGGTAGAAGTCTTTCCCTTATCAATTCTTGATCTCAACTAGTTACTAGTTCATCTTGTTATGCAGGTCATGTTCAGTGTTGTCATATTTTTTGATTGCAGCTCGCATGTGGATATTATGAATGGTTAATGTCTAGAATTAGGCTTCTCCATCACTTCCCTAAGATTTTAATCATTTCATGAATATTTGCATGAAATACTGATGTATGATAGATATTTGGAATCCTATATACAACCTTGTGCTTGTTTCATTAGTGTTTTAAGAGTTCAAAAAGAGTGGATCAATCATCATTTAGGTGCATCACCATTGTTATCTTAGTTTTATTTTTCATATTATCTATCTTTCCCTTTTCTCGAGTAATTATTAGGTTTTAGTAGTGGAAATAATCTAAAATGGTGTATCATAGGATCTAGTTTCATTAAAAATCCTAGAGGTGTTACCCCATTATAGGAGACCCATAGCCTGGGGTCAGTCCCATGTTGAGATAGATTTTGAAGTAGAAACTGAAAACTCTTGCTTCCAGATAAGATGCAATCTAGACCTTCAATAAAAACTTCTAACTATTATTTTATGTTTAATAATATATTCTTGAGGTTAATAATAGCCATATTATCCATATTGTGGGGTTGACTAGGAGAATAACAATAACTAATAGGGGAAATGTGGCCTTGTTAATGATAGTTATAAGGATGAACATGCTAACAAGAAGACTGAATAAGGGAGGGAGGTAGGTAGAAATTATGAGGAGGATGGTATTATGATGTGACATGGCTATTTGAGACAAAGCCAAATTTTTTTTGAGTATGATATGAATGGTAGGATGGAATATAAAATGTAATTAGATAAAAATGAGGAGAAGGGGAATATTTCATAGTGTACTATGTCATGTTATGTAATTTAAACAAACTATAAATCCATTGAAATATCCCTCGAAATAATCAACAAAGAGGTATTTTTCTTAAAGAATAGTTCCTTTGATAATTTTCAAGACCCTAGGTTGCTAAAACCATTTGAAATGTGTTTAGAGTAACCAAGTGACTTATGAAGTGTCCTCTACAGTCCTATGCTCAATATCCAAATTCTTATTTGAATCTAATTTGATGAAGTTATCCCAATAGGTGTACTAGAAATTGTGATCAGTTTGAAGTGCACCGTTTGGTTAAATGGTTTCAATAATTATCCCTTCATATGATATAATGGAAACACTGCTATTTGATTGGGAAAATTTTGTATGGACCATGGGTGGCTATAATATCCAATAGGTAGACAAAACTAGGGATGAAAAATTTCTCAAGGATTCACCCTTTCTATTCGTGTATGGACAACAAATAGTCTTTCCCATTACTCTAAATATACTAATGTACCAATTCATGTAAGACTATATGGGTGAATAAGAGAGAGTTCAATCTAGAACACTTGAGATATTATAGTTAAAGGACATAAGAAATGAAGCATTATATATCTTTGGAAAATGTAGAGATATTTAAAATGGTGGTTTGAAAAAACATTCAAGATAAAGGCCTTCAATATCTTAAACCTAGTAATTTTATGGCATAGAGAACATGAAAATAAGGGACAACATGATAAGATCTCTCCTTTATGGATTATGTATTATTGGATATCATAGATATTAGGTAATAATTCCTTCAGATTGAAATACCTTCAAGGTTATGACCTCACTTTTCTAATCAATGGATAGATTTTGAAGCACTACTTGATGGTTTCTCTAACTGAAGATGCACTAGAGTGAATTGTAATAAATATTTAGATTAGAAGTAGATTATATTTCCTTATTTGTATATTATATTTCCTACATTTTATATTATATTTCCTACTTTACAGATTATATTTCCTACTTTTTGCATTTTGATTTTAGTAGATTAGTCATTATGCTGTCTAGGTTAGTTTCTTGAAATTATAGAATGCACTAACCTATTCCTATACCAAAATACAAAGATATGATAAATTCAAGGTAATGATATTTTAGGAAACATAATTGGTTCTCATGGTAATTTACTCTAACAGTATAAGATTATCTAGGATAAATTTAGTTTTGATTAGGTTGAATTATTTTACTAAACTCTTAAGATTTACACTAACATAATCATGCACATTTTTAAATATTTTCCATGTCCAAATATTAATTTCACTATTTTCTTGTTCAAACTTAGATGAGAGATAATAGACATAGAATTGGATAAACATTGGCATGGACATTCTAACCAATGTAAGTTTCTTATACATACACCCAACCAATGGTGGTTCCAAAACCTTCTTCTATCCCTACTAAAAAAAACATTTAAACTGTTAGGAGGATAGTTTATTCAATTAATCTCTATTAGGGACATGGATGGCTGGCTAGCAACAAAGAAAGCCTTTGAATGTAAATGTAGGTATCTCTATTGGGGCTATGGATACTTGGATAGAAATAGAGTAATGAACATGATTTCTCTACTATTTGGATACAAAATAGAAAGTTAACATGTAACTTGAAATGTTTATTTATGTCCTTTTTAAAACTATCATGACAAGGGGGAATTGATTTCACTAGATCACACACTATATCCTAGGAATGGAAAGGATTAGTATGTTTTATGAGGAACTAAGCATTTTATTCTAAGAGTTTAAGTTTGATCATTATTTATTTGATAGAACTAAATTTTTCTTATCATAAATTTTTGAAAGTTTAGGTTCTCAAAATACTCAATAGTATTTTCCCCTATGATTCAACATTTTTTGTGCCCTAACACACACACACACACACACACACACACACACACACACACACACACACACACACACACACACACACACACAAACACACACACACACACACACACACACACACACACACACACACACACACACACACACACACACACACACACACACACACACACACATTTTGAAATTTCAAATGGGGACCCATAATTTTTGGAAACATCTATTTTTGGTGTCCCATAAACTTTATAAGTTGATAATATAATGTTATTAATGAAAATTCTAATGTTATCTATATGATTCTAAATTTTCATAAACCCAAATCATGAAAATCCAATCTTGAATGATCGCTTTAAGTTATTTTCAATCATGAGTTTTCATATTTACTCTTCAAAATTGACATTTTAATTTATTGACTAATGCAATTAATATCTTTTTTCCTAGTGTTCTTATGTGTTTTATATGATCATAGGACCATTGACTAAACACTTATTATTCACCCATATTTAGAACTCACATTTATTATATGAGATTGTGATAAGTGGCACTATCACATTACGCAAGGCCTATAGATTTCTTAAAAGTTTATAAGTCTTTGGATAAACCTAAGCTCCTAAATGTTGATAGGTCGAATTATGGTATTACATGGAGACTTCAAATTTCAAATAAAATTATAATTTTATAGATTCCTTTAGCTTTGAAAACATCCCACATGGTGTGTTCACATGAACCTAAGAACACAAAGACTTTACATAGTTATTAATCAGTATAAAAGCTCTGAGCTCCCATAGTCTAATGGTTTCAAGCTTACATGGTATACATAATTCTATGCTTGGCATATTTTAGTTAAATGGAACCTTGGAAGGAACTAAATAGTCTAATGGTCTATAATCAAATAGTTCTACGCTTTCAAGCTCTAAATGGATGTCACTTGACACACTTTCATCCAAAAATAATTTTGAAAGTATGAAATCAAGTTATAAATTATAGTAGCCCCTAGCCTTGAGTCTTAAAGCCTCAAAGTCTTTGATATCATACCATGTGTAAAAATTTCATTACTTGAATCCTTTTAAAACATACATGGTTCAATATTATAATTATCCATGACATTAGCCTTTTGATTTCCTATAATCTTGAGATCACTCCATGTGGCTTAAAGACATTAACTCAAATCCCTAGAGCATACAAAACAAAATTCAAGATGTAAAGAGTTGTTTGAATTAGGATTATACAAATTTAATAATAAAAATTTATCATGGCCAAAGTACACATAAATAAGGTTGATAATGTTTCAAGAGAGCTAATGAATAAATAAGTGAATTTTATTATGAATGGGATGTCTAGAGATGTAAAATTAATGAAATTTCACCATTTTACAAAAATGTGAACCTACCAAAGCTGAGTGGTGCATTTAAATTGAAATGGGAATTAAATAAGGATTTTATCTACATTAATGACACATCAATGTATTCATGACTCAGGCTTGGGATAAATATATGCAAAATCTATGTAGAGGATAATCATTTTGCTATTACTCTTTTGATCAAACATTACATTTTCAAGCTCTTATGCATTCATAAATACCTAGTTATCCCAGTAAGTAAACTAAGAGTTAGCCAACCAATATTCAAGAGGAATTACAACATTTGAGTTAAAATAATGGCCTCTTCTTTAGAATAGGGTCATTCTCTAATGCCTTCCATGTACTCATTCATTAGGTTGGGAGAATATATAGAAATTGTGTTTGAGAAAAGTGATTTAGATTTCAAATTCCTTCACTATTCAAAGTTTTGGGACAAAGTGGAATCATTGGTGCCTTATTCTAATCAAGACCAAATTTCTATAGAAAATAAGCAATACATAAATTACATGTTGCCTATCATAGTGTCAAGACTCCACCAAACAAAAAAAAACTAGAATTAATTCCTTACATAGTCATGCTATGAATTTTATTTTTCAATGGAACTTGTTCTTGGGATTGCCTAAACATTATGAAAATTAAAACCACAAATTATTATATATTTGGTAGGGAAATTTAAAGGTATCTTATATTTTTAGTACTTGAGGCCATATATAACCAATTTTTGACCAATGTTTGGCTCAATATAAATATAATTGAAAGAAACTTAAAGCAATGGTTTGTCAAGGGGAAGAGGATGAACCTAAATAGAGGGATTTTATCTATATATATATATAATAGTATTTATTCTAAGAATGAAGATAGTTATGGATCTCCTAAACTAATTATATGGGTTTCCTAGCATTATGTATGTATAGGTCGATTAGGTTACATTAGTACATATAATCTTAACATATGATAAAGTAGTGGCCCTAGGAGAAATCATAAGTGTTAGAATAAATACATAAATGTTCTATTTTGATCAAATTTCAATTGATATCAATTTATAAATGATTTACTATTTACTTGATTTAGAACTAGGTGTAGTTTATAAAACCCATAGGCAACTATGGCATCCCTCAACCAAATTCCTAGAAAAAAGAGTTGGTGAAGATTACTATTTTATGTTCATATATAGATACAAAAACTAAATACAAAGGATATGTGATGAGCTATATTCTCAAGTGTTCTATGTAATTCATGGAACTTTGATGCTTAGTTTGACAACATAATGAGAACCCTTATCAAAATTCATAACTATTGGTATTACCCTAATGTCACTATTATTAAGATAAGGGGCACATAAACATCATCATTATTACTACCTCACCATGTTCTAGACAAAATAGTAGAGTGATAAATAATATCTCAAATTTATAATAACATTGATGAATAATTAGGCTAGAAACACTTATATTATTACCTTAAAACTCCATTAAGCATTAGGCAACTACAATATGTGATTAGGTCACATTTCATCCACACCAAGAAGTTTAAGACTAGCTAAATCCTAAAGGTAACACTATTTAGATAATGGGATCCCAGGAATAAGATAATAAGATACCCCAAATACATTAAAGATAATAAAAAGGTGAACATATCATATGTATATCAATAATATGATCATAATGTTATATTTCTAAATGCATCATATGACATAGATGTATGGACTAAGATTAAGATAAATATAATGTTTATGATCTAGGATTAGGGATTTCAATATGATCCTAAAATGATAGAATAAAAACAAAAAAGTTCATAGAGACATTATTAGACTTCAATCCAATCACAAAAATCACAAGTGCAAAATCAAACCTCATCTCCTATATGGGAGAAAATACATCGGCAAGAAGTAAAATAAAGCAACTAGAGGGAATCAAACCCTTAAATTAGGACTTAAATTCTAAGAGGCCTCTAATGTTATTAGTTCCACTCTACATATATATTTTATATCAATTATTATTTGGGAATGACCATAACAAAGGATAAATCTACACTTATTTTATGGAAGCAGAGGAAGAGCACTTTTGTAATGATACCTCTTTCACCTCTTACAATAGTTACTCAACTTCATATCCATGAGTTTATTAAATATTATTTTCTATCTATTCCAAATAATATTGATTATAATAATTCCATATTTAAAATTTCACCACCCTCCACAACCACTAGTGAGGAGATCTTCCTCAAGTTCTCACTATGATACCAACTCCAATCACCATTTTTCCCACCACCATTGTCACACTGACTATTCCTTCACCACCACCTCTAATTATACATTTCAACACTATTGTTCCATAAAATTTATCAGCATATATTCCACCTTGCACTCCCCTATCTTTTCTTATCATATAAAATGTAGGGACATCTCCCCTTCCTCTAAGGGTAAGCAAATAGAATAATGACCATCACTTGGTATTCCCAGTATAGAACAGTCCCTTAAGGAAGAGTAAGATAAAAAAGATGAATTAAAATAATTAAAATAGGAAGAGATAAATAAATTAATATATTTATCTGAGTACCCAAAGGATGATGAGGAAGAGGATTCAAAATCAATAAAGGGATCAGAACTAGGAGTGAGTGAAGGGGTATCTCTAGACAATGAATAGGATAAATTAGAGAAAGAGAAAGCCAAGAATCTTAGAGTAAAAGGTAGAACAAAGCATAGTTGACACCTTTGATTAAAAAATACACATAGGTGAAAATATATATAACATCAATGAGGTAGTTTCTTCCATTATCTCATCTATTGTCACTATAGAAATTCTATTCGTATATTTACCTCAAACTATTCCTAGAAGTTTTGTGTCTCATTTTTCTATTGATTAATGTTTTATTTCTTATCATAAATTAATAAATACTCATAATAATGGAGTAAAATTTGAGAATTTGGTTAGTGTTTCCATTGTCAAGCCTTGAATGCCACCAGTTCACAAGAAATGGTCAGCTCAATTGGAACTACCAATGCCCCAGTCATCATGCATGGCAATAGTTATTATGACTATGGAAATGACCCTTGAATTAGTTAAATATAAGGCCATATTCACCCAAAGAATATAATAATAAACATAAGAGATATTTTTTCATCCACATCCATTTTCTTATTTAAATAAGTGCATCATTTACACACCAAATAATAACACCCTCTCCCATGAGTCCTCTACCTTCCATATCTAAATGCCCATGTCAAGACGATGGAGTAAGGGAAGTTATTATGTACATATGGGTAAAGGAAATATAGGATATAAGGTATGATATATATAATTTGGTTGTTACTAATTTACCCATAGTAACTACCTAATTTTATAGGAAGAGTGGGACCATGTAAATATTAAGGAAGAGGAAAGTGGTGAATCTCATCACAAGAGAAGATATAGAATTCAATCAAAGGGAAAATATGTTCACTTTATCAAAGAAACCTAAGAGGAACCCCAATGATCCCACTCAGTATAATAAATACTTATTTTATTTTGATGATATTATAGGTGAGGCCATGAAGGAAATGTACTAGAGTAAATAAGATGCTTCAAAATGTTACAACAAAGACAAAACATACAGTCTCCTCAAGAAATAATTGATGATGTGTATAGTCCATCCACCAATATGTATAATATTTTGAATAATATTATGAATTATAGAGTATAAACACATTCTAATATAAAAAAATTCATTAAGTTTTGGCATCAGATGAAGGAATTAGAAAAGTGGTTAAATTTTCTAATTTAATGTCCTTGAACTAGGGAATTTAACCAATTGCACTTGATGACTAGCATAAACACATCATAGTACATAAATTATGTTATTGTGAAAATGGATGCTTTATTCAACTATTATAATCAAATGAAGACATTGATATAATATTTTTCTTAGTATGAAAGTGAATCCTTAAAACTATTTGGAGATATGAGCGTCACTAACATGATCACTCCTATAGGTGAGCTCATCAATAGGATAAATTTTGAGAACCTCCTTTAGGTTATTGTAAACAACTTTAAGGATGAAGTTTAAGGTAGCATTTATAAAACCAATGATGATGTGTTATAAATGGTCAATTTTTATAAATATATGGTGAAAATAAAATAATCTATGGGGGGAAATTCTAGAACTCAGACACTAAACAAATAAGGTTGATGGCTGAGATCATCAAAATATTCAAACCTTCTTTGTTAAATTTTGCATAAATAAGGAATTTTATTTAACAAATGAATTTTTTTAAGAGATTAGGGCTAAATAAGTTGCTTCATGATAACTAAGCACACAACTAGTTATTAGTGTATGCAATCAAAAATGCATCAAATCTATTATCTAATTCTAGCTTGGATAAGATATATCCTAATTACACTTTCAATTAGGGATACATTAGATAATTAGGAACACGACCAATATAGATCTACTATACTTAATTATGAGATATCTTATCACAAATAATATCACTAAGGAGAGTTACAAAGTGTCTAGTTAATCATAATCATGCAATAACCCTAACTAAGTCCTAATTTTTCATATTCACAAAACTAATAACAAGTAAAGAAAAATCTAATCTAGTGCTCACCATAGCTTGTGGCGAAAAAGTGGTGGTAATAAACACTAAAATTAAACATGAATAGAAGATGTATACTCACATCAATGTATATGAAATCCTAATGTATGAAAGATAAGTGCAAATTATTATCTATCTACTCTTACAAAGGAGGAACAAAGTTAGGAATACTTACCTTTGAAGAAGAAACTATCAACCATAAATCTCTCCCTTGGCCAAGCTGCTTCAAAAGAGGTTGTTCTAGTATGTAAGGATAATAAGGATAAAAAAACTCTAGGCTACACAACCTATCAATGCATCCAAAATACTTCTCCACAAGAGAAGATCTGTATCTCCAAAGAAAGTATGAAACCCTAAGCCTACTCCTTAACTAGAATGGCAGATAAGTAGATGCAAAATATATATTACTTATTATTCTCTTTTATAAATAATAGAGAAATTATTATGTTTATATAGGTAGATATAACCCTAAACCCTTAAAAAATAATAGCAAATAGGGTCTACCCAATTGACCTAGTATCATTATTGACAAAAACTCACCAGGTCATCCATGAACTGACTTAGACCCTAAATAAGTTTTTTCAATAACAATACAATTTTGACACAACCGAAATAGTAATATAAACTATAAAAAAGCATTTTAGATTAGGAAAAGGGATAATGAAGGTGGTAAAAGATTGAAGATGTGTGTAAAAGAGAAGGCCAAGCTTATATAATGGTTATTAGGAGACAAGTGTGAAGATAACAAGTGAAAAAAGGGACAATAATCCTATAAAGCACCAATGGTCTTTCCACCCATGTATTGGTTCACCCCTTAGGGCATGCACTCATAGAGATAAATACATGATGGATTCCTACATGATAAAGAACATCAATAATGGGTAAAAGTTTAAAAATATTATGTGTATACATATTCCCCAATATAAGCTCATCATGTGTCATGTAAGTGCAATAGGGGATGGTGCTTCAAGAATAGAACATGATGATAGATAACATTGATGCTAAATAAATTTGTAGTAAGGAGCAAATAATATAAATGAAATAACATAATTTAAAAGCACATACCTTTACTTACATTAGTGCTATGGATAAAGAATTAAATGTGAGATATGTGAAGGCATCCAATGTGAGGAACATTGGACAAACCTATAAATATTATTATAAAAAGAGAAAAAAATCAAAAAAATTACAACTTATACATGTAATAACAAAAAAATAATCTATGACATCAAGATTCCAAAACTTTTTATAGTTTGGAAAATGAGTTAGTAGAGACAAATATATGATCAAAACAAGGAATCTAATAGTAAATATTTGAAGGGTAAATAATTATGAATAGTAATTATAAATAGGGTGAAAAAGAACTGATTTGTTATTATTTAACTATTCTAAGAAAAAGAAAACTTTGAGAAACCTGGTAAGATCCTAGAGAACTAGGATGGTGAGGAAATGATAGCTAAGATGAGGAGGATGCATAATGGCTATAGCAAATGAAACATAAGTAAGAAATTGATAATTTTAATTATTTTGAATATTTTATTTGAAATTGAGTGTTTTTATAAGAAATTATTAAGTAGTTCAAATTTAGATATCATAATGAACCCTAAGAAAATTTTAGCGATACTATGGGTCAAATAGGGTATTGAGTTGAAAGGGGTCAAAATAATAAATGCTCAAGGAATTTAATACAATGGATCAAAGAGTCATTAGATTGAAATAAAAAGGTTGACCTAGTCAACCTAGTTCATAGAAAAGATATTTTTGAGTGGGCGAACTTAGTAGGTCATGGCTAACTTAGTTTGTTTGAGAAAGGGTCAACATAATACCACATCGCTAACTTAGTTTGTTATGTCTAAAATGTTGACTTAGTGTTATAGGGATAATTTTTTTGACTTAATTATTTAAGTCTAAAGGGTTGACTTAGTATTATAGGGTCAACTTAGTCATGTGTTAAGTGGCTGATATAGTACTTTTAAGGAAAAAGGTGGCTGAATTAGTAATAAAATGGATGATTAAGTGGAAAATAGGTCAATTTATGTGAGAAATGAATAATTTATGGAAAATTAATTAGTTTTTGTGAAATTTTAAAACAATTTATTTTGATTATGAGTGGAATGGAGGTTTTATAAATATTTTATTATTTGATTTTTGCATAACACTAGAGATTTTTTTGATTGGTGGACATGTCATGGCTACCAAATATATTAGTGTAATTGATGAATGTAGACAAAGCTAGATTGGTTGTGTTAGGATTTGTAGGCATCATGAAGAGATGGCCAGTTCCATTGAGTGTTGATTTAGTGGTCATGTTCTTGTGAGCTTGGGAATGTTTGACCAATACATTTAAATGGGTGGTGGATGGGGATACCATAGAGTTTGGTATTAATTTATAAGATGTCCATGTATTTATTAGATAACATATATGGGACACTAGTGATCATGAGGATACTAAATGAACAGGAGGAGAGGTGAACATTATCTTGATGGGTGATGTAATCAAATAAGATTTACTTAAGATATAAGACAAGTTTGTTTTATTTTTATATTACATAGATTATATATATTTTTAATGTTGTGATATGGAATGTGACTACATGAGTGTTGTTTCACAAGTTGGATAACAAGCTATCACTATATGTGATAGCCTTGTATTAGTTTATATTAGATCAAGGGGAAATTTATGACTTGGGTTCTATCATCTGGGTTCAACTCATGTATGATATGTATGGGATGTTATCTATAGGTTAGTATACCATGGAACTAGTGCTACTATTGAGTTCTTAGATGTATAAGAGTTTCCCAATGTATCATCTAGCTTAGTTTCCCCACATGGTCGATGATTAGTTACCTCAAGTTTTGAGATGGACATAGGATCAAGTGGAATGAGCCATGCATCATGTGCCATCACTAAATATAGTCAGACAAAGATAGATCATGTGGCATACTTATGTATACATTATGATAGTTTCATTGAGTTGGCAAATTGTGGTACTAGGGTTAACATGAGTAAAGATCATGGGATACTACACCTAGTGGGCAGAGTTTTAACTGATGGCACACTTGCCAAGATAGTTCAAATTATATCACTTAATGGATACTATAGTGGTGCCTATATTTTTATCTTAACATGACATAAATATGAGGGGGGGAGGAGGAGGAGGAGTGACAGTTGAGAAATTAGAGATCACATCATAGCATGTGAGACCATAGATTGGTTGAGCATATTACCTAATATCTAGAGAGGGTATGGACATGGATGCAAGAGTGTTATAGGTATCATAGTTGGGACCATAGTAGGAGTGATGACTACCTTAGTCACACCACTGATTAATATGCCAATGGTGAAATAGGGCATCAAGGGTGTTCATTTGAGATGACCTATCAGTTGGCATGGGGTAAAGTTGTTCTATATAGGTACCACTAAGGTGAATATCAATATGGGAAAAGGTGATGAACCAAAGGTTTTCTTTACTTGGGATGCATCTCATAATTGAGCTACTTAGGGGATGAGCCAATGCAGAGACCATGCTTGATGGAAAAGTAGATGGGGAGATGGTGATTGGTTGTAATAAGATACATTATTTTTTTTGTAATTTTGAGTCTTTGATATATAATACTCATTTTATAGATAAATAGATAGATTATGAGATATATATATGTGATCTAATATCTATTTGGTTTGAATTTTTAAAATCCTACAAATGAGGAGGAGGTCAGATGGGGATCCACAATGATGTGATCACACCATGATATTATAGATGGGGTGATATCACCATATAACCCTACCACATTAGATGATCCCATGGTACTATCTATTCCAACTTAGGCAATCTAGTTCATATTAGTAAGGGAGGCCATGAGGTATCTAAATGCATGTAGAGATGGGACATACCAACCATTAGGGGTGGGATCATGAGAGGCATAGGCACGAAAGTCCTTGGATTAGAAGAGAAATATGCATTTAGCTGTCACTATCCATCTAGGATAGGTTTAGGCCTAAGTGGCCAACCTACAAGAATAGGTAGTAGGCTTGAGATCTCAGACATCATCATTATAGTGTACTATTCATAAAGGATAGTCTAAATAATCAATTGGTATCATAGATAGGCCATGGGATAGACATGATAGAGCCCATCCTTAGAGATGGAGCTATGTATTTTTATACTTTTTAAAAACACATGATATATAGAGAGATATCTTGTTTTGACAGTTGGATGTTGATCTTATGTTTTATATTCTAGTTGTGGTTGTGGATGCATGGATATATTTACTTCTATCACATATTTTTTTATTTTTTTTATGTACTATAGGAAATATATGTGTTATTTTTTATTTTCTAGAATTTATTTAATACACATGCATGGTTAAAAATAAATAGGTGAAAAGGACTTGGCAAAGTATAATTAATCATAAATAGATGCACTACACACTATTTCACATTGGGAAATGTGTAATAAAAAATATGAATAAATATAATAAACCAAAGAGTGGTAAACAAGAGGGCAAAAAATATTTTTAAACCATGAAAAAGAGTGGCACCAAATTAAAACAATGAAAATCACACTAAATCATGCTAGGAAGTATTAAAATAAATTAATAAAATCAAAATATTGTTAAACAACAATGGTATAAAAACAAATCAATGGAATCAATCAATTATACTAAATCACATTGAGAATTATAAAAGAGAAACAAAATTTGTAAAATGATCTTAATGTAATCACACTAATTCAAGTTTGGAAGTATGAAAAACTTAAGAAAAGTGGTTGGATTCTTACATGCAATCAGTAAATAAGAAGATACAAGTGAAAGTTTGATGAATTAAGAATAAGACATACTAAATTAGGATGGGAATCATGCCAATGACATGTAACTCATAATCAATCACATCTTATCTCATATTTGACACATGAAATTTTGTTGTGACTTAGATTATTAGGAAATTTTGTGAGGAAGGCCAGATCCTATCCATGATCTTACAGTAAAAATCACAAAGGGAAAATGAATAGGGTGGAAAAAACTTGAAAATATGGTAAAAATAGATGTTTTCAATGGTAATATGAAAAATATGGTAATTTATGAGGAAGGTTAGGTCCTACCCATGGTCTTACACTGAAACTCATAAATAGAATCCCTAAGGGGAGTGATCGGTGAACAAAATATATTTCTCAAGGGAAAATATTAGGGTTTTAGGGAGTGAAAAAGGTAATATAATGATAATAAAGTAGGTGTATTATGATAATACCTTATGAGATATGAGGTATAATAATGACATGAAAAGACACTAACTGACTAGTGACTATTAATATACAAAGGATACATGTTCACTATAGGCATAAAATTGTGTAGGAAAATAAGTGTGTTAATAAGATCAAATCATGTTGGAATTTTTGAAAAAGAAAATTAAAACATACCTACCTTCACACAATGTGTTATCCATTCCTTAGGATCCCTTATAGAACCATCAGTCTACTACGAAGATTGGGTACTTGCATGAGAAAGTAGGTATCACTAAAAGATTTTTTTGTTCTCATTTTCTAATTTATTGGCCTACTACACCGTAATGTACCTTGGCTCTATCATGAGGTAAATTATGGAGATTGATCTCTGATTAAAAAATAGGATATGCACTTAGAATCATATCTTTTAGTGTGATTTAACTTTTGACATTTTTGAGTGTTGACTTTTAGACCATTTCCTTTTTTAAATGATTTGAATTTTGAATATTTTATGGATTTTGAGATTCCTCCTCCATATGGACTTAGAATGACCATGAATTTGAGATAGAGTGATAACATGAATGATATTTAAGCTTTGGTGAAAGGAAGCTAAGTATCCAAAGATAAGATGGATTAGAATTCTTAGGTTTAACCATGAACCAAGATGTTATCTCAAATCTCAACCATGTGTTTGCTTAGTTTGTGAAAGGTAATAAATGGGAATAAGAGGAGATATAATGTGGACTAATAAAATGAGATTTTAATGAGATAAATTGTTACAAATTGATCACATGGTATAAAATGAATGACTAAAGGGAACATGGTTTGTATAACCAAGTCATAATAATAATTAACTGTTGATAGAGATAAGATAGAAAATAATCATGAAAAATAATAAGTGAACTATAAGAAAGGAAATTCAAGAAGATCAAGTACATAATTATGAAAACTAATTCATAAGAGAACATAATGACATAATAAAAAATCATGTAATGGAAAATAAAGTCACCATGTAAGATAGATAAGAATTTGACATAATCTCAAATGATATAAAATAGATAAGTGTAAAGTTGGAGGACACATACAATCCAAATGAAAAATGTAAGAATACCTTATATGTGTTAATTATAATTGATATATTTTTTCACACACATTATCTATACAATATTATAAGTCTCTATCAATTTGAACTTAGACTGTAATTAAAGTCTGATCGATCTTCAAGGAAACTTAAAAATATACTTCTTATTGAATCTCCTAAACAAAAAATATATGAATGCCTAAAGGATCATGTTGATGAATGCTATCATGTAGGGGATGATCAAGATAATGCATGGGAGTGGATTATATAGGAGACAAGTGGGTCACTAATGGGGAAGGTGCCATTAGTGAAGGATTCATTGATGGAGAGGGATCTATGGGTGAGAGACTCTTGCGTAAAGAGATATTAGGAGTAGAAGAGACCATAGGAGGTGGAGCCACTAGGGAAGAAAGGGAAGAATTTTTTTGAGAGTAACCTATGGGAAGAAGGGTAGAAGGTTAAATAATGGTTAAAATTTTATCCTTAAGATGTTTCTTAAGGGTGTAAAAAAAACCAATGTGATGTGTACCGCATTAGTGCTAGAGATAATATACGTCTCCATATTTAGGAAGATACTCAAGTAATAATTTTAGGGGAGGTATAGCATTATTTTAGGGCTAAGGATTAGTGAGATGCAAGGTTTTAATATATTGTTTCAACTTTTAAAAATGTGTGGATGATGGTTATTTATGATATGGAAGCAACATTTATACTTGTGATTAGACTTGCTGGGTGTACTCATAGGAGGAGTGGAAACAGAAGCTGAGGAAGATTGGTATAATGAATAGTATCTAGTCTAGTGACTAAATCATTTATGAATGTAATAGTATGAATTATCATCCCATTTGGTGAGAAAAGGAGAAAGTTGTGGTAAAGGGATCAAACCATCACCAAGAGAAGGTAGGGGTGGTGGAGAGACTAGATGAATCTCAACTGAAGGGTCAATAGTATCATAAATAGGAAGAGTCTAAATGAGAGAGGTAGTAGTAATATAATCCAAACTAAGCTCTATTGAGGGAGGGTTACAGTCTAGATAAGGCTAAAGGATAGTCACAAAAATCTTAGGGATAAGTCATCTAGAGAGGTTTTGGTATTTGACAAAGCATTGAAAAGTCATAACACAATCTATAAGCATACTCCAATGAGGTTATTTACAAATTGAAGGTGTTATCATGATATATAACCTAAAATAAAGAGGAAAAATGCTAAAATTAATAGAAATATAGGATGAGATGCTAGAAGATATAATAAAATATTGAAGCAAAGAGGAGTGATAACAAATAATTTCAAAATCTCAAGCCTAAACAAGACGTCCTAAGAATGGATCATCTAAGGTATAATCATCATCATTACCAAGTGTATGAATATTAATGTAATAGGAAGGGATGACCTTGTCATTATATGTGGTGTGATTAATGGAATATTAAGTCTTAGCTAAGATAATAGGGATGTTATCACAAGGTGGTTGTCAAGAACTAGATTATAAAGAAGCGGGCAACTAAGAGGTGAAATGAGGTGAGAAATAAGAAGTTTTAATCTTGATATTAATCTTTTTAGGCTCATTTTCATTCAAATATAGGAGGTTAAGGGGTATATTATTGATGATATTGGGGTGATCATGGTAACCTCGAGCAGAATTGATAGGATAGTTAAACTATTGAGATTCAAGAAATGGAATAATTTGAAAAGGTTAAAGGGTAGGAATATTGAATACACCATAGTCTTAGAATTATTCAAAATGTTAAGGTTTAGTGTCACCTTGAATCTTGTATATGGCTCCATTCTAAGAAAATTTGATATATTGGCTAGTAAAAGAGGTAATTTCTCTCATGTGATGAGTCCATGGCCTACCAGGCAAAATGTTATAGGATAGAGTAAATTTAGATATCTTCAACTTCATGTGAATGGTGATAGGTGCAATGGTAATGGGGAGCAACACACAACTTAAAGGAGGCATTTTATTTTGGTCATAGACTTGAAATGTACCACATGTGGATCTAATATTACACTTTAAATATCTGAAGGTTTTAATAAAACTAAGAGAGGCAATGTGAGTGTTAAATCCCTCATCACTCAAGGCATGCTTGACTTGAATATCATTAATTTGGACACTAATAAAAATGGAGGATCATCTACACAAAGCATAATCTCATTAGGGATCATAGAAGCAATGTGAAATTTTTGGGAGAGATAAGTGTCCATGGTATCATCAACCTATATAGACATCTCTTCACACTATTGTAAAATGCCATCTTCTGATCCAGATAATATGGATTTATGTCCTACTAGGGGAAGATAAGGGATCTTAATTTCAAACAAAAATTACAAAAAATGATTATGATGATGTGGATATGTATTTATAAGTTTGATAAATGGGATTTTATATGGGACATTATTAATCTCCATGATAGGATCCCACTCATCATAACCCATAAGAGGAATATTGGAAATAGGTGCATAGTGTTGAAGGAGGTCCTCAAAAGGAGGATATAAAGTGCATGTGAATTTACGATGATAAGATATAGAAGGTTTAATTGAAGTATAATTCGGTTGATTAACTTCAAAGGATGGGGTATTTGATGTAGGTGTGATGTGAGAAGAAATGTTAGTAGGAGGTTGAGTATTATTAGTGATAGGTAAAGAGGTTGGAAGTATGGTAGAAATGGTATGAGAAGTTTTATGTGAAGGAGATGTTGGAATTAGTACATAAAAATATATCAGATATTCTTGCCCCAAATCATTTAAGTTAGTTGGAGAAGAATATTGGATAACATGAAATGTGTGAGACAATTGAGGTGTGTGGATGGGTTGAGGATCAATAAAAGTAACCACCATTTATATGTTAGTCATATTAACCACTTTATCTTCAAGGGTTGGGTCAAGAATACTATCAAAATTATTATTATAAGGGTTAGGTTTTTTTGTGTTATCTTGGTGATTTGGAAGAGGATATTTCTAGATGGCCAAATGAGCATTAACCTATTTCAAAGCTTGAGATTTAGTTTTTATTTCATGGGCTTTGAAATCAATGTCATAGGATTGTTGACATTTATGAATGATAGAATCAAGGTTAAAATTGGGACCAAGAAGTAATTCCATATCCAAATTATGAATTTACCTAAAATTATCATGAGAATGACCCCAACTAGAATGAAACCAACACAATTTATTTGGGTCATACCAATATTTCATGGGTTGAGTAGGATTAAATTATTATGGTATATGCCTTGGTAGACATTTCTATAATTCTGATAAAGATAAATTTTTATGAGCATTGATGTTATTAGTTGAAGATAAATGAGGGTTTTTGATATGGTTAGGAGGGGAATCTTGTTCTAGAGTTTGGTTAAGATCAACTTGAATAGTATGAATGGTATCATAAGAGTCAATGAAACCATCAGTGGTAGCATGATAATTGTTATTATTAAGTAATATGAAGGTACCCATATAAGGTTGGGATGGATCAAATTGATGCATAAATAAATATTGATGCTTGGCTTGGTTAATTTTCTCTTCAAAAGTTTGTGGAGAGAGTCTAGACCCAATATTAAAACTTGGGAAAAAGAGCATTGGTAAATAGATGAAAGAGGTTGTCATCTCCCATATTATGGACATATTTTTTGGACAAGGTCTTCCATCATTTGATAAAATTTTGTGAATTTTTGGTCTCATTTTTCTTACAATTTATAAAATAGGCCAGGGTATTCTCAGGGATGTCACTTGTTTAGAACTCTTGGACTAGATCATTTACCAAATTTACCAAACTAGTAATAGAATGATATCTAAGTTAGTTGTACTAATATAAAGCATCACCCTTGATATTTTTGGTTAATAAATTAGTAGATGTAAGGTTATATAACTTTATCTAGTCTTTATGTATATTTCCAAATGTTTTTAAATTGAGAGTAGGATCGGTTTACCCATTATAAAGAAAATGTTATGGGTGATACCTCCTACATTGATATTAGTAATTTGAGATGTAAGAGGCTCATTTTGAAGATGCTTAATTTTTTATTAAAAATAGTAGGTTGAAGGATAATATTAACTTTGGAATATCCAAGAAGAGGTGGGGAAACATTTTTATTATGCATTCCCCTTGGCATATATTAAGGGTGGGTTTGAAGATGGATAAGATGATTTTGCATTTGCATCATTTAATTTGCACTACTATCTTAGAAAGCATTCATTTTATTAAGAGTTTTTAATATGGTTTGATGGGTTTGAGTTTTATTATTAACATTGTGTGTATTATAATTTTTACTAGTAGCTTGGGTACTACTATGGGTGTTAGTAGGAGATTGAGAAGAATTATTAGTAAGTGATGCACTAGTGGCATAAGTTTATTATGTTGAAAAATATGGACCACTAGATGGATGAGGAGAATCAACACTAGAGGAATCATTATCATGGGTATAAAATGATGCACTAGCGGAATAATTGAGAAGAGTGGGTCTTAGAAGAGGCCCACTAGATGTACAACCTGTCATGTTAGTAGAGATACAAGGCATGTAGGTAGAGAAAATAAAATAGAGGGAAGAGGTCGAGAATAAAATAAACTAGTATCCCCAAATCCATGTGATAACATGGGAGAAGGTGAATGGGGTTCTTTGACTTAACCACTTATCATGAGATGGTAAATAATAGAAGGATCCTTTCTTTTATGTTGAGGAAATTCACTGATGAATAGGAGAATTTATGGTATATATTATAATTTAGGTAGATATTCAAATGAGAAGAGAGGATTGTGAAGTGAAGAGGAATGAGGATGGTTACCATAGTTTGTGGTGTGAGTGGTTATATCTGCATTAATTTCATCTAGCATAAGAGCCATAATATTCTTATGGGAAAACCTAATAGGGTTGGTAAGACTCATCATACATATTGAATTTAACTTAGTTTTATATTAAAACATTAAGTTCATGATGAAGAAGAGATATTATGGATGAAAAATTTGATGTAAAGCAAGGAGTTACAAGATGTAGATAAGAGTACAAAGTCAACTTGGTTAACCCAATACTAAAAATAGGGTATGAAACTAAGCCAATAAGGATACATAGTCATCCAAGTTGACTTAGTATGGAAATATGAAAAAAATTCAATCTGATAAGGATAAAAAATTGACTAGGTCAACTTAGTACTGTAACTTGATAGGTAGAAATGAGTACTGGGTCCACTAGGGCAACTCAATATTACAATTAGGGAAAAACATAATCTATAATAGATTGTGTTGAATAGAATGAAAGTGTATTTAAAATAGGGATTTTTGTTTGTAATTTAATTTAAAGAAATAAATGGAAGTAAACATACAAATAATTGGATCAATGAGAATGATCCAATTGGCACAAAACACAAAACCTTACACCAATGGTAACTAATGCAAGTTTTTATAATACAACGTACAATGACCAAAGAGAAATCAATCAAATGAAAAGTAAATGATAACTAAATGGTCATTTTGAATGTTTTTAGGTTATTTTAAAATGTTATTTTATGTTTGATAAAAAATTTGGATGAAACTAAGTAACTAAAAAGAAAAATGTGGATGGTTTCAAGACATTTAGGCTGAAAGGGATCTATGTTGGCAATGGTATTGGATTGGTATTGAGGCCTAACCTATAACTTCACAATCTCATAGTGATAAGGGTGTTAGGTGATTTTCCAATGTATACTATTAACCACATGTATATACTTGGAAAGAAAACCAACACAGCTTCCACCTTGGTGATGAAATTTGAGTACATAGGCCTTTGGTAGACAAATGTTTAAATACATTTTTAAATTATGTTATTTGGTAATGCTTGAAATAAAGATAAAACTATTGAAACTAAATGGTATATTAAAAAACCACCTGATTAGAATATGTGAGATACTCTAAGCATGAAAATAGCTAAAAATGAAAGTGTGAATTAATTAATAGCATATAGTTATTAATTACCAATTTAAGAATAATACAAAGTCAATTCAGATGAAACTATGTGTAAACATTATAAAATATATTCAATATGGTCACTACTATATTATAGAAGTAGGAGTCCTTCTAAACTAAATCCACTAGGTTGACCTATTATTTTAGATAGAAGATAGACTATAGAAATAGGTTGACCAAGTTAACTTAGTTTGTTTTAGGATTGTAGTTTTAAAGATTGAAAACTTGTGCAAAATAGAACTATAATAAATAGCTTAATTAAAAGAGAGATAAAGAAAGCAACATTGGTGGGTTGGAATATTCTAAGGACTATGAAATTTTTGTTGAAGTGCCTTGAATGATGATTTCAAGTTATACTAAATGTGTTGACCAGGTCAACCTAGTTCTATGTTTTCCTATTTACTAAACCATGTTTAAGATGATTGAGTCAACCTAGTCGACCTAGTTTATTATCTGGAAGTTGTTTGGAATACTAAGACAACCTGAATGACTTAATTTAGTATTTTAGGGTTGAATAAGATACTAAGTCAACCTTTTTAAAAATTATTTTTATCTATAACTAAATAAGATTAATGTGTTAACATAGTTAATCTAGTAACCTGTATCTAATGAAGACTTGTACAGAAAGAATAGTCACTTTGATGCAACTGTGTGTTAAACATGCATACAAAAGTTACAAACTATACTAACCTAGACTACCTAGTATCATAAATATATAAAAATAATAGAATCATAGAAGTGAAAAATCATGAAAGAAAACCTACAAGGGTTAGATTCACATTGGGTTCACTAGAATGTATGCAATCATAAATGCATCAAATCAATCCTATATTGAAAAAGATATATCAAACCTACACTTCCAACTTGGGATACATTAGATAATCAAGAACATGACTAATATGGGATCCAATAGACCAAATTAAGGGATATTTTATCACAAATAATATCACTAGGGAAGGTTCCAAAGCCTCCAATCAAGAACAATAATGTAATAACCCTAACTAATTCCTATGTTTTCATATTTACTAAAATAATAAGGAAGAAAAATTTAATCTAGTGCTCACCAAAGCTTGTGGCACAAATTTGGGGTAATAAGTACTAAATTTAAACATGCATAAAAGACATATACTCACATAAATGTATATATAATCCTAATTCATAGAAGAAAAGTGAAAATGCATATCTATCTACTCTTACAAAGGACGAACGAATTTAGTAATACTTACCTTTGAAGATGAACCTGTCGAGCCTCAATCTCTCCCTTGGCCAAGGTGCTTCACAAGATTTTATTGTGGTATGTAATGATAAAAAGGATAAATAAAATCTAGACTAAACAACTTATTGATGAATCTAAAATATTTATCCACAAGATAATATTTGTATCTCCATAGAAAGTATGAAACCCTAAGCTTGCTTCTTAACTAGAATGGTGGATAAGAAAGATGCACAATATATCTTAATTCTTGTTATCTTCTCTAAATAATGGAAAAATTACTATGTTTATAAATGTGGATCTATCCCTAAACCCTTCCAAATGGTTTTGCCAATAGGGTCAACTCGATCGACCTAGTATCGTTATTGACAAAAACTCACTAGGTCACAGACTAAGTCAACCAAGAGCTGACCTAGACCTTAAATAATTTTTGTCAATAATATTACAAGGTTGAAAAAATTGACATAATCATGTGAACTATCAAAAAGGTTTTTATGTTAGGAAAACAACTAGTGAAGGTGGTAAAAGATTGTAGGAGTGTGCAAAAGAGAAGGCCAATTTTAGGGAATGGGTTTTAGGAGATAAGTGTCTTGATAATAAGTTACAAATGGGAAAAAAATCCTATAAATAACAAATGACTTACCCAACCCTTTCTCAGTACACTACTTATGGTGTGCACTTAAAGAAATTGAGACTCGATGGGCTCCTTCAATATAAAGAGTGTCAATAATTGATAAAAGTTTGAAAATATTATGTGTATATAGTTAGTGCCCCTATTACAAAAGAGGATGCCCTAATTTTAGGTTTCATGGTCTTGTAGACTCCTACAAGCCTAGTTTTGATCCATCATGGACTCCCAGTGGTTAGTTTATCTACAATTATAGTTACTCCACCAACCTCTTCAGCTAGTGGTGCCACATCAACACCTTAATAAATATAGCTATGTATTTTCATGTTCTAATCAAGTTAGATTTTTTTTCTAACTTATTTACTTTGCATGTATATTGTATTTTTAGTTTAAGAGTCTATTCTATAAGAAATCATTGTACATGCATGCCTTGAATAATTATGGAAACACTATTCTATTTTGGATTTACAAATTTAGATGATTCTTGAGATATGAAGCCTTCCCCATTCTAAACCTATATATACTTGTAACCTTCTAGTTTCAAATATGAGAATTTTGTCTATTGAAAATAAATAAGAAATTTTGATAAGTTCTACTAATCTAATTTTTATGTGTAATTATTGATTCTTCTCTAATGTTTGAACTATGTGGGATTTCATATCATTATGGTATCTTAGTTCATTGATTATGCATAAATTTATATTTTATAATACAATTATTAAATTTAATCTATAGATTATTTTTATGTTTTTGGTATGATAATTATAATACCACTTGTAGATGTGCAATAACAACATGACAAATATGGCAATCTTTTATTTTACATTTCTAAGTTTACTATGTTTTATTTCCATTTGAATCTTAACATCTTCAAATAGACATTAGTCTTTTAATTAATTTTTAAAACATAGGTCAAGTGTTAGTCTTAAATATTTTTCATATTTTTTGGTCTAAAAGACTCTTTTCTACCCTTCCTTTCCCTCTTTTTTGAGTTTATTTGAGAATTCTACTCATCTTAGTTAAGAGCATCATCCTCCCACCACTCCAAGTCATATAGTGGTGTGCATAAAACCTACATCAATATAAACATAATCTATTGCTAGAAGGAGGGCCTTCACCTCCACCTCTATTCCATTTGAAAATAATCACTTGAGTTTCACTAGAATCACCTAGGATATTAATAAGGTATACATCAAACAATAACTTGTTATTAACACCTTTTGAAAATACATAGAAAATTAGGGTTGACAAGGGAATTAGGAGAGAACAAAGATCCTAATCATTCTCTTCAAGTATAAAACCTCATCTTTCATTACTCTTGATGGATTAACTACAAATTACCCTCAGGCTCCTACATGGATCATAGGTTCTAATATCAACACTATTGGAGCTATTAATGATTTACCTACAAACCTAAACAAATATATACATTATTTTTTTCCTTAGGAGGAAGGACTATAGAAGAACATATAAAGGCCTTAAAAATTACTTTTAAAATCCTAAATGTAACCCATGAAGACATGTATTATAAATTATTTACCCTCAACATGAAATATATAACCTATGAATAGTTTTTGAATATCCAAGAAGATTCGATTACATCTTTGCCCCATTACCAACATACCTTCTTGGCACAATTTATCTAGGTCACTAGTGCATGTGTTGTTTATCAACATTTTAATAGTATGAAATGAGAGATAAATGAGCAAATTTGGGCCTTTAAAACTAGATTTCAAAATATTTATATAAGGTTTGAGACTGCTTACCAACCTTATGAATAGTTAGCTCAATATATGTACAAGAAATTCCCTATACC